>VZTH01018814.1:173306-452492 GCA_013397815.1 Aleadryas rufinucha
CGCCGCCGCCCGCCCGGGCCGCGCCCAGGAACGCGGCGCATTCATCCAGGCGGCTCAGAAGGTCCGCGCCGGGCTCGTCCCGCGCCCGGACGTGCATGGCCCGCACCCCCGGCACGGCCGGCGGCTCCTCCGCGTCCACCGTCAGCACCGCCACCACCCCCGCCGCCGACAGCGCCTCCGGGGACGAGCACGACTCCGCGCCGCCCACGTAGAGCCCCGGCAGCACCGGCACCATACCGCCGGGAGCCGCCATGGCTGCGGGAGGCGGGAAGCGCCGCCCCCGGCACGGCACCGCTTTCCGTTTCCCTTTGCAGTATGGAAGGAGTAATTTCCGTAGTAATCGTCACGCAACTGTGCGTACCGGTGCGATTCTCTCCTCCTGTGTCCTCGAGAGTCTTAACTCGTCTCTTTTTTTTCCCACCCCTCTGTCTCCTTACAAATGCTCAGAAAACAAATATGTATCAGAGGATGGGTCAGGTTGGAAGGGATCACAGTGGGTCATCTGGTCCAACCTCCCTGCTCAAGCAGGGTCGTCCCAAGAACACATGGTACAGTGTTGTGTCCAGACGGTTCTGGAATATCTCCAGTGAGGGAGACTCCTGATAGACAACACAGAGAATAGAAATTTTCAGTTCCCCTTGAAGCTGCTAAACAGAGCTTAAATACTAACTAGCAAAATAGATAAAAGAGTATAAAAGAAGACATACAGGATGCTAAACGTATCTGGAAGCAGTGGATAAACAGATAATGAGGAATATCCTGGCTTTTGTGTCAAAGCCATGTAACAAGAAGCAACAGCGCAAGCCCTAAGAGAAGCTCAGGCCAAGGTCATCTGCAACATTGAGGGCGTCAGGAAAATTCACGAACGCCAGAAGTTTATGTCTGAAAAGGAGACAGAGGAGTCCTGCAACTTTATTCGAATAAAGGGAGAGTGTCCACTGGGGCACACGCCCACGGGGTTTTCTCTCTCTCGAGGTTTCGGAGGGCGCAGCCTCATTTTATCCTAGCTCCCAGCCGCATGTTGCCCTCTTCCTTTCCCCATTGGCTCAGGTACTCGGAAGGTACAGCCTTCCCCAACTGCCTACCACATATTCCCCCCTTGAACCTACTGTTTTACCCCAAAGCTCAGAAGTTCAGGCCTGTGCAGACCCTTGTCTGTTTCAGGAGCCAAGCTGTTTGGGCTCTGCAACAAACCTGCCACCCGAATTTCGTAGAGACACTAAGACCCATTTAAAGACGTTAACACCCATACCTGCATCCATCAAATTGTAAAGACATTAGTTTTCCTCTCAGGGGCACTCTGTGAGTATGACCACCAGAGACCCCTTCAGATGACCCTCGAGGACCATAAAGGACTTCCTTTAGCAGGAGGTGGATGCATGCAAATTAGTTCTAGGAAGAGTGGTGTTTCTGTATTAGCTAGGAAGTACACTGCAATGAATATGTATGGTCGGGATGGAATTTTACCCTGTTGTAAAATTTCATGACACACCTAAATTAGAGAAGATACCTTCTGAGTGTCCAGCACACTCAAAGAATTCCTGGTTTCTAATACTTTAAATTGTGTTAGAATGTTTGTTTGCTATCTGGTTTTGGTCTCACTCCACAACACTCACTCTCTGGACAACTTGTTCCAGTGCATGGTCACACTCGCAGTAAAGTTCTTCTTCATATTCAGGAGGAAATTCCTGTGCATCAGTTTCTGCCCATGTCCTAATGGTTGGCACCAGTGAGAGGAGCCTGGATCCATCCTCTCGCCCCTTCCCTCCCACTTTTTTATATCATGGCAAAATGCCAGATTTCATTATAAAGGCCCGTACTAAAGCTCTCTCCATGGCTGGGACACAGAACCTTACCCTGTCTCCACTGTGTGGGANAGAACACATGGTACAGTGTTGTGTCCAGACGGTTCTGGAATATCTCCAGTGAGGGAGACTCCTGATAGACAACACAGAGAATAGAAATTTTCAGTTCCCCTTGAAGCTGCTAAACAGAGCTTAAATACTAACTAGCAAAATAGATAAAAGAGTATAAAAGAAGACATACAGGATGCTAAACGTATCTGGAAGCAGTGGATAAACAGATAATGAGGAATATCCTGGCTTTTGTGTCAAAGCCATGTAACAAGAAGCAACAGCGCAAGCCCTAAGAGAAGCTCAGGCCAAGGTCATCTGCAGCATTGAGGGCGTCAGGAAAATCCACGAACGCCAGAAGTTTATGTCTGAAAAGGAGACAGAGGAGTCCTGCAACTTTATTCGAATAAAGGGAGAGTGTCCACTGGGGCACACGCCCACGGGGTTTTCTCTCTCTCGAGGTTTCGGAGGGCGCAGCCTCATTTTATCCTAGCTCCCAGCCGCATGTTGCCCTCTTCCTTTCCCCATTGGCTCAGGTACTCGGAAGGTACAGCCTTCCCCAACTGCCTACCACATATTCCCCCCTTGAACCTACTGTTTTACCCCAAAGCTCAGAAGTTCAGGCCTGTGCAGACCCTTGTCTGTTTCAGGAGCCAAGCTGTTTGGGCTCTGCAACAAACCTGCCACCCGAATTTCGTAGAGACACTAAGACCCATTTAAAGACGTTAACACCCATACCTGCATCCATCAAATTGTAAAGACATTAGTTTTCCTCTCAGGGGCACTCTGTGAGTATGACCACCAGAGACCCCTTCAGATGACCCTCGAGGACCATAAAGGACTTCCTTTAGCAGGAGGTGGATGCATGCAAATTAGTTCTAGGAAGAGTGGTGTTTCTGTATTAGCTAGGAAGTACACTGCAATGAATATGTATGGTCGGGATGGAATTTTACCCTGTTGTAAAATTTCATGACACACCTAAATTAGAGAAGATACCTTCTGAGTGTCCAGCACACTCAAAGAATTCCTGGTTTCTAATACTTTAAATTGTGTTAGAATGTTTGTTTGCTATCTGGTTTTGGTCTCACTCCACAACACTCACTCTCTGGACAACTTGTTCCAGTGCATGGTCACACTCGCAGTAAAGTTCTTCTTCATATTCAGGAGGAAATTCCTGTGCATCAGTTTCTGCCCATGTCCTAATGGTTGGCACCAGTGAGAGGAGCCTGGATCCATCCTCTCGCCCCTTCCCTCCCACTTTTTTATATCATGGCAAAATGCCAGATTTCATTATAAAGGCCTGTACTAAAGCTCTCTCCATGGCTGGGACACAGAACCTTACCCTGTCTCCACTGTGTGGGGATAGAAGAGCCTGAAGGCCCTAATTACCATCACTGGGGGGATTGTTCTAGCACAGCTCCCTGCGAGACTGCTGTAGGCAAAACTGTTGCAAAAACATCTGCAAGGACCTCTGGGATCCTTGCAGGATGCTGACTAGCCATGGAGGAGGTGAGACTGGCAGTCACCTCAGACCTGATAAGGTGAGACTGAAACCGGGTGCAGAGGGAGATTGTTATCCCTTTCCCACAGGAGAGGCGGATGGAGCTGGGGTACCGCGGAGCAGCTGTCGTGCTGCAGGAGGGATGGGCCACCACAGAGATGCTGCGCAGGATGCTACCCACGAGACACTTCCTCACCAGTGCCAGCAGACAGCATACCCCAGTTTCCAGTCTTGCTGGGAAATGGGCTGTGGGACAGTGGCTTCCAGAGCTGTGGAATTTCCATGTGCTGCTGGTGGCCCACTGAGCAAAGACAGCTTTTTGTAGTTGAGATGGGCCCCAAGGTTTCCAAGGGTGCAAGAGCACTGCTTGAAGTTTGCTGCCATCCTGCCTCACCTCCCATGCTTGCCCTAGTGCCTGTATGATTGTGTGATTGTACAGCAGTCCAGCTGGCAAACTGCTCCAGGGAAAGGCAGATCCCCTTTTTGGATGGATCAGTTCTAAATTGCATAAACGTGACCCAAAGGGTTTAACTGTGTATCTGAGTATGGGGAGTCTCTGACAGCTCTCATTTAGATTATTTTAAGCTACATAACTGTGCAAAATGTCCTTTTCCAGTTGTCATTGCTACCAGCAAGAAATGAAAGGTTTACTGAAAAAGCATTAAAAAATACAGACAACTTTCTATAACAGCAGGGAAAGAAAAAGCATACAGAAAAGGAGGAGAGGTGGAAATCAAAACCAGGTCAAACTGTGTATAAACCTTTACTTGTGAAAGCAGATAACAATTGCAGCAAACTACCATGGGGAAAAAACAGATTACTCATTTCTTGAGTGATCTGAAAAAAGCCTGCAGACAACTGCAAGTTACTGAAGGGGCTATGAGTTTTACAGCAGGGTTATATTATCCAGGTATTGTGTGAGTACTAAGGGGTGGTTAATAATCTCTGTTAACCTTCAAATCTGTGAATATGCAGGGGCAAACAGTACTGTCTGCAACCAAAACCAGGCAGGGCTTGATGCAGGATCCCAAGAGGTTGGTCTAGTGGTGGTGTAGCCACTACAGTCCTCCACGCTGCTTTCTAAAGCCGTGGTTAATAAGGGAATGTGAAAAAGATGTGATTTCAAACTGAAAAGCTGTAGTGGGGTTAAGTACAAAGTCCTTGGGGCAGGGCCCACAGACAACTCAGTGCCTAATGGCTTCACACGACCAAAACTGCACTCCCTAAACCTCACTGTTTCTCTGTGACCCCTGCTCTTTGCTGTGTTTGCCACCTGCAGCCTGAGGCGATGTGTCCTGAATTTGCTCATGACTCCCAAATTAGAGCAAATATTTTTTTCAGTCTGATTTGCAAACCCTTGTTCTCTCCCCACCTCCACCTCCCCCCAACGTCTTCTCCTCTACCACCGAAAATCGTGATGTTCTCCCCCAGGTTCCAGGAAACCGTGTGACTAATTAAGCAGTTGGGGTGAGCTCAGGTGCAAAGAAAAAGCAAGTCAGATGATGGGCTGCTGCCCACTCGCTCCAGCAAGTGCATTCCATCTCTGCGTGTGTCTGCCCTGCTGCTTCCTAAGGGAAAGGAAAATGCCAGGCGTCTCCAGGCTGCCCGCTCTGGATCCTCACAGCACAACCAGATTGGCAAAATCGAGTTTCCTGAGGTGGAAGCAAAAGCACCGGGGCCTGGGTGGAGGCATAACACCCTCTTCCCTCCTAGAAGAATTTGGCCTGCATCTTTCATCACACAGTGGGGTGGTTCTGCTCCTTCAGGCTTTTGGGTAGTTTGGGGCTTGTACATCAGAGGATTTGTGAGAAGAGTCTGCACAACCACAGCCCAGGTTGCCAGAGGTGGCACACAGCAAAGCAGTGAAAGGGCTAATGAGTGAGGACATCTTCAAAGAGCCATATGTGAGAGACAGCAGCTCTGGATTTCTGTGTCTTCCTCACATCTAAATGCAGCAGGAACTTACTTTGCATGAGTCCTGCTGGTGAAGGGGCCTGGTACCATTTCTTGCCTTTTGGAGGAGGGGTGTTTTGCTGAGTTCAGAACTCTATGGGAGCTAGGAAGTCCTCCATGGTAGCATCCCAACCCTTAGAGCAGGGACTTTCCAGAAGCCACACTGCTTCTAGCAGCAAATTTAACTTCTGATTTTTGAAAGGCTGCTGTTCCCTGCATAACTAGACTGTCTGTCTATATTCCTGTGTTTACCTGTATCCATGTAGGAGGAGGAAGAATTGCTTCATCTCCCAGCGGGAAACCTCAAAGACTTGCAGAGGCAGCTAGAGAAACAACAGAGAAAGAGCCTCACTCTTGATACTCTGCAGGAGGATTTCATCATAGCCCTGCGTGGGTGGGATGTTCCTACCTGTCTCCACTCTTTCAGCATCTGCAGACATGCAGTTACTCCACATGTCAGACAAAAAAGAAGAGTTTTCCAACTGCAGATCTGATGCTCAATTACAGAATGGAGCCTGACAGCTACTACTACTGGGTATTAATAACTCTGCTTCACTTTATGGCTTTAACAGCTGTAGCAACCAAGATTTATGATGACACATTACGTTCAGCAATGCATCACGTAAGGAAACTAATCTGACAGTGCCAGGTCACTGAGCTGACTTACAGGCTTTTAAGTGAGTTTCTTCTGCCAGATTTGCTGCCCTATTTACTGGATAAAAACTAACAACTTGCACTGTTTTAATATAACTCCATACTTGCCTCTGTTTTGGCAGCTCCCAGACTCTTTTCCCTTTGTCACACCGCCTTCCCAGGAGCCAGCTGATCCTTCTTCATTCCCCATCCTCTTTCTGAAAACCCTTTGAAACAGGTCCAGTGCTGTGTATCCTGAAGAAAGGTACACCCAAGGAGAGGGGAGGAGGGAGGAAGATGGGAGGAAACAGTGGAGCCACAGGCAGAGATGAGGGATGGAGCAGCTGTGGGAGAAGGGGGAGACGACAATTGTCCAAGAGCAGAGGGACATGGTGGCTGCCAGCACTCACTGGCTTGTGGCAGGATTTTATCTGTATCCCAGTCACTTTTGGAGAAAGTTTGTCTTGCATAGATTGGGATCACCCATTACTTCTCCCTAGACTTAGAATTAGAGCTGGCAGCAGGAGAGTCCTAAATAAATGCTAAACGTTAAGATTGTGCCCTGGAGTTGTGTCTGAGCCTGTGTCAGCCACCTCAGCAGCCACAGCACCTGAGCTGTAGCCCATGATTTTTAATCTCTTGTCTCAGCAGTGGGCTGTGTATTTCCATGTTTTCCATCCTCATGGCACCATAAGCCACTGCACAGACACAGGTGGATGGGTAGCAGAAGGCAGCTTCTCCTCAGGGGTAAATGGGCTCGTTCTCCCAGGCGTTCATTATGCAAAGATGCATTCCTCATTATTCCTGCAATTTACCCAGGAGCCTGGCCCAGCTGGCTTTAATGGCATTTCCAATTCCCATCCCAAGGACCCTTTCTGTGGCACCCGTGAGAAGCAGTTAAAGAGAACAAGTGTATGGTCAGGAGGTCTAAGTTCACTGCAGAGAGTACTGTGCTTCCCCTGAAAAATGCTCAAGGTCCGCAAGTCAGAGGATGAAGAAAACACCCTAAAATAGAGTTGAGATACCTCTTTGTGTTTACAAATGTTTTTGTGAAAAAAGAACTTGTAAACAAAGAATGTAAAGTATGAACCTTTGTTTAATACTTGAACATCTGTAATCGCAGTATGTGCTGCAGTTTATCTTTGTCTGTATTGGTATCTAATAAATATTCACAATAGAAAATATTTCTCAATAGATAATTTAATTGCTCCCCATGTGGCAACAGAAAATATACTGCCCAAAATCATCAGTTATTGTCAAAAGACAATATTATTTGAGGCAGAAATCTTGCTGAAGAAATATTCTCAAGAGGTGAGATCATTCACTCTTTTAATCTCCAAGTGAGACATTTCCTTACAAGTGGTTATGCTTCTCTCATTTGTGCTACTACTCCTCTTTGAGTTCCCTATTTCTAATTTAAGAAACATAGGGAAAAAGTGTTGAGAGGTATCTGGATCCTCATGTTCAGCTCTATACCATCACAGACAATCATATTACATATTTTCTTTTCTAGCTAACCTAGTTTTATTCCCTTCCCTCCTGCAGTGCTCTGAAATCATGATTATCTCATTGGACAATAAGACAGTAACTTGCCTTGAATCTGATTCTTGTGTCAACATTATCCTTTAATTTAAATAGGTCATTTTGTTTTCTGTTATTTATCCCAGTGGGGCAATATTGGAGAAAAATAAATAATTATCTAACCCATCCTTATTCCTCCTCAGCTTTGGCTTTGTCAGTGAAACAAGGCAGGTCTGTGGTGTTTGCTAGGCAAAAAGGAGCTTTCCTCTTTCCTCGTACAAGGTCAGCTCTTCTCCATATGTGTGCAGGTTTTAATTCATCTTTCTTGACTGTGCATGACCAAACAGTATAACAGATGTAGTGGTGATTTTCTTTTTCCAATGCTTTGTAAGTACTTTTTTTAGCTCTACCAGGATTATGTCAGCTGGCCTATCCTAGGTTAAGTGTTGATTTTTCCCTCCACCTTCTACTGAGTTCTGATTATCCTAACAAAAGGCAGATACTCCTGTATTTGATGAAACATTGTGTTCTCAGCAGAAATTGTAACTTTTGTCCCCAGAAGGTATGATCTCTCACCCTGCACTATAAACCGCTGGCTGATTTTTACGACACTGCATCTCCAAGTTGATTCCTGTCCAGTCATTCCATGATCCTTGTCTGTGTGCGCAGAGCCTCCCACAGCCCATCAGCCACGCTTTCCAGTAGCACACTGTTTCAACACTGCTATAACATCCTTGCAAGCCCATCCTAGTAGGTTCTGGATGAACGCCTGGTTCGGCTGTTTCCAGTGGAGCACCACAGAGAACTCCTTGGCAGAGCTGGATGTCTGGGATCTCTGCTGACAGCTGCTCTGTCTGGGACAAGGTGCCTTCGGGAAAGCCATGCTGTATTTCAGTCAAGCTCTTCATCGTGGCCCATAGAATCACAGAATCACAAAACCAAGTAGGTTGGAAAAGACCTCTGAGATCACCAAGTCCAGCCTATGACCAAACACCACCATATCAACTAGACCATGGCACTGAGTGCCACATCCAGTCTTCCCTTAAACAACTCCAGAGATGGTGACTCCATCATTTCCCTGGGCAGCCCATTCCAATGTCTAATCACCCTTTCAGTGAAGAATTTCTTCCCAATGTCCAACCTGAACCTACCACAGCTTACGACTGTGTCCTCTCCTGTCACTTGTTGCCTGGGAGAAGAGACTGATCCCCACCTGGCTACACGCTCCTTTCAGGGAGTTGCAGAGAGTGATAAGTTCTCCCCTGAGCCTCCTTTTCTCCAGGCTAAACAACCCCAGCTCCCTCAGCCGCTCGTCAGAGGACTTGTGCTCCAGATCNCCGCTGTTCAGAGGACTTGTGCTCCAGATCCTTCACCAGCTTCGTTGCTCTTCTTTGGAGTCGCTCCAGCACCTCAAAGTCCTTCCTGAACTGAGGGGCCCTTGAAAAGTTTGTATTTCTATGGCAGGGGGGAGCGGGGAGCGGCCGCTGGGCGCTGTGTGTGGAGTTCGCGGGGAGAGCTCCCGAGGTGGCGGGCGAGGGCTGCAGGGCGCGGGCCGCCACCGCCGTCGCCTCCCCGANGCTCCTCTCCGGGGCTCAGCCGGCGGGGCGGGCGGGCTCTCCTGGGAGCAGGCGCTCGGCAGCGCTTTTGTCGGGGCTGTGGGTGTTCAAGGCGGCGTAACGCGGATTCCCCGCTGAGGGGATGAGCGTCCCGCGAAGGGAGCCGGACCTCCCGCCCTCAGCGCCGCTACTCTCTGCGGCGACAGGCGCATGGACTTTTTCGGGTGTTGTTCAAATAATATGTCTTATAGGGGAAAGTTGCTGCTGCAGGGTCACGCACCTCGTCGTGACCAAGGTGAAGGTGTGTAGTCCTCGCTCTTTTTGCCTCTGATTTGAGTGTTGTATTTAATACTCTTTCCACCCGGTATTAAAGATAGTTAGTGTCTCCTGCCTCCGCGGTGGTTTTCTTCCCAAGGAGTGAGCATCTTCAGGCGTCAGATCTTGTGGAGGGAGTGCCTGGCGGAGAAACAAGAGGCATGTGAGCTGTTAGCATCCTAAATACACTGGAGTCGCTAGGAATCTGTTGTTACTAACATAAACTTTGCCGAGTAGGCAAACACAAGTGATTTGGGGGTGGGAGGCTTTGGAGGTTGACAGCCTGAGAATTAAACTCTCCACTGAACTGGAAATGAAATACTTTTTCTTCCTCCCCCTCAAGGGCAGCAATGTGCATTATTCTCCTAGGTGAAAGTTACCAAGCAGAACCAAGTGTGTGTGGTGGGGTTAGAAGCACTGGTCCAAGTCCTTTCTGGTCACTGGGTGAGTGAGCTGCATGTGTCGTCTTGGCTGCGGAGAGGGCTACAAATGGGAAGAAGGAGAGGGAACAGTTTCAGAGGTAGAGCTGAAAGCACTTGCAGCTTGAGTTAGAAGTCACGGGAAGACTCTTGTGTTCTTTAGTGATCTGAAGGATTTAGTGGAAATACAGTAAGTTTACAATGGAAATATACTTCAATGTGCTTGAACTGCCTGAGAGCAACTGCTGGCAGGCTTGATGCTTTTGTGTTTATGCTGTGTTGGAGCATTAAGGATTGAGCTTGAAGAACCTCTTGATTTGTCCTAGATTAATCATCTTGCAAATCACAGAGTTGTTTCGTGCCTGCTGGTGCTGATGTGATCCACAGCAGCACAGTTTGTAATTCAGCAGCTCATGCTCAAGGACAGAAGCTACCTCCCCAGGAGCATTTTAACCTCACTGTGTACTCGCTCTAGGATTTGGCTTTCTTCAGCCAAAGAGGTGACAGGTCAAATGAGTTGCTCAAAAATGAAAAGCTGGAAAAGGGGAGGCCTGAGATGACAATAGCTGTTCTTTGAAGCTTGCTTTAAAAGTGTTCCATGCACTGTGCTGTTGCATGCTAGGAAACTATAGGGTTTGGTTTTTCATTCTTGGTAGGCAAGAGTTAATTTGCTTAAGTTTGACTAGTCTGACCTTGGCAGGTGCAGTACCTTCTTCTTGGAGCAGAAAAAGGTGAGGCCTCAATTAGTCTGTAGCTGTCAGGAAGCACCTGGTTACACAGAAACCTGGAACACTTAAAAAAAGAAAAGGGTATTAATACCAGTTGGAGTTGCATGACTATGGAACATCTGTAAGTATCTATGTGCTACAAAAGACAAGTGACTTAAGGAGTCTTGTGACAGCTAATCAGATCATTCTCTTGGGCTTGAAATGTTCAGACAAGGCTGTTAGTGAGATTCAAGTGGTTAGTGAGATTCTCAGTGTTAGAAGAGTAACATGAACTTGATATGCATCATCTGAATTTAACCCAGCTCTTACAAGCTTGTTTGCCTGTCACAAATGAGCAGAACTTGGGGCAAGTATGAATATTTCCAGAAAGGTAGTTTGGTTAGGCAGTGTCTCTGAAGAAGGGTAAAGTGTTGCTTACAAAGACTGGAGTGCCCACTGAATGTTGTTACCTGATGTGGCAGCTGAAATTCTGTCCAGGATGCTGAAGAGCTGCAGCTTTTTGCAGGAGCAAGATGTACTTGGCCTTTATCCTGTGAGTGATAGATGCTGGATCATTCAGAAAGGAAAGAGTTCTATGAAAAGGAAGCAGTCTTGTATCTCTGGCATAATTTTAGACTTATCAGTGGACTGGATGCCTAAACCCTGAAACTAACACCTGAGGGTCTTCTACTGCTGTGTTAGTTGGAGACAGCAGTTTGAGCTTTACATGCATCACGAAACAATTTCAAAGTGTAACTTTCAGAAGTGCTTTGCAGCTCATCTCGCTTCAGCTGGTGCTGCTGACGACTTTAAACTTAGGTGAAGCTAGTATTTGGTAATTTCCATTTGACACAAACTGCTTTCCTGAAGTAACTGTACCTCACCAAAAAAAAGAGCAATGACGACTAAATTTTTTTGCCTGCATCAACAGAAAAGTTGTGTCTCATTTCAGGGGAAAAGATTGCTGATAATCATTGGTACATAGAATTATTTCTTTCTAGTTTGTGTCTGTGTGAATAAACAGAAAAATAGAGCCTAGGAATAGATACAGGAAGCACAAACAAAGTCTGACTTGTCTTTTTCTTTTTGTCTTCTACCTCCATACAGTTTCTTTGGAGAAGAAAAGCCCTAAGATGGCAGGCAAAGGAAGTAGCAGAGCAGACTCCATGTCCTGCAGTGTACTGAACTGGGAGCAGGTCAACCGTCTGCACAAGGTTCTTACAGAGGTGGTTCCGATCCATGGGCGAGGGAACTTCCCGACGCTGAAGATAACTCTGAAGGACATTGTTCAGACGGTTCGGAGCCGGCTGAGCGAAGCAGGCATTGTGGTCCATGATGTCCGTCTGAATGGCTCTGCAGCTGGTCATGTCCTGGTCAAGGATAATGGGCTGGGGTGCAAAGACCTGGATCTCATTTTTCAAGTTTCTCTTCCAAGTGAAGCAGAGTTTCAGTTGGTTCGAGATGTGGTCTTGCGATCCCTCTTGAATTTCTTGCCGGAAGGAGTGAGCAAGCTGAAAATCAGTCCCGTGACCCTGAAGGAAGCCTACATCCAGAAGCTGGTCAAAGTGTACACGGAGACTGACCGTTGGAGCTTGATATCGCTCTCCAACAAGCATGGCAAAAATGTGGAGCTTAAGTTTGTAGACTGCATACGACGGCAGTTTGAGTTCAGTGTGGACTCGTTCCAAATCATACTGGACTCCCTGCTCTTTTACTATGACTACTCAGAAACCCCCATGTCGGAGCACTTCCATCCAACTGTGATTGGAGAGAGCATGTATGGAGACTTTGAAGCAGCTTTTGATCACCTCCAGAACAAGCTGATAGCTACCAAAAACCCTGAAGAGATCCGAGGTGGTGGGCTTCTGAAGTATAGTAACCTCTTAGTACGAGACTTCAGGCCCATGGATAAGGATGAGATCAAAACGTTGGAGCGCTACATGTGCTCCCGATTCTTCATAGACTTCCCAGACATCCTGGATCAGCAGCGCAAGCTAGAGACCTACCTCCAGAACCACTTCTCCAAAGAAGAGAGGAGCAAGTACGACTACCTCATGATTCTGCGCAGGGTGGTGAATGAGAGCACCGTCTGCCTCATGGGACACGAGCGAAGGCAGACTCTCAATTTGATTTCTCTGCTAGCGCTCAAGGTGCTGGCAGAACAGAACATCATCCCTAATGCCACTAATGTAACCTGTTACTACCAGCCAGCACCTTATGTCAGTGATGCAAACTTCAGCAACTACTACCTTGCAAGTGCCCCTGTGCTGTACAGCCAGTCCTACCCCACTTGGTTGCCTTGCAATTGATTGCTTCCCTCCAGTGTTCCTGGGTGGAGGCCACTGAAAACCAGGATGCTGAGTGTATATATAGACAAGTAATAACTGTCAGTTGGATGTTCTCTGATGGAAACATGACTGCATCAGACTGACCATTTCCTGGTGTGCAGTGGGATTATGCAGCCAGGTGACCTGCTATGAACCTTTCAGTATATATCTACAAATGCCAAAAAGCCTTATTACCTCTTCATCGGGAGAAGAGAACCAGCAGCCAAACATTAAGAGGAGCAGTTAAGAAACTTAGTACTAGTTCTGGAAGTGGCTGTTAACATGTGATCTAAGTGGAGTATTTAGTAAACTGGGTTGGTTAATTGACTGTAAAACGCCTTAAGCAGAAGCTGCTTCTGGAGTAGCAGCAAAACTCTGCTTTCTATTCCCTGACCTCATTACTCTTCCTCAGTCCAAGTTCTGGCCACATTTCTGTTGAACTAATTGTGCCAAGAGTGGGCTCGTGTTATGCTTGGGTTGCTTTTGCTTTGTGGCTGTGTAGAGCTATTAACAATATGGATACTGTCTGTCTTGTAGAGGACATAGATGTTGTTTCCTTGTAGTGCCTGTGGATGTGTGGTCCGGCCTTGAGTTCAAGATTAATTTCTTGGAAGTTGAAGATAGTTTAGTAAGTCTATTCATAAAGCATAAACTGGTTAAGTTTTTCTTGACTACAAAAACTTGGAAGGTGGCATTTCTAAAAACACATCAAAACACAATCTAAAACTTGGTAATGTGAAAAGTCCTTGAAATGAGGAATTGAAGCTTTAAATAGAATTGGAGCCACAGTTTGAATACTGAACTTGGAAAAATATTCTTGAGTCCAGCATTAAGCAAAAGCCTTTCTGACTATCTTTCGAAACAATTTTGGCACAGTTGGAAAGTAGCACAGCTCTCACTTTGGGGTTTGACCAAATTTTCTTCCTCACAGGTCCACAGCAAAACCAACAAAAACCTGAAACAAAAATCTCAAGCCACTGTAAGCTGCAGGATTATGTGCACTCCTGCCACAGTATGAATTCTGAAAGTGCCTCCTAAAATGAATTTCTTTTTGTACAACTTCAGGCAGGTCCTGGAGGTTTGCCTTTCTGTCACCACCGAAGGGTTGAGCTTACTGGGTTATCAGTGTCAGTGGGTCGCTATATGAGATGGCATTTTGAGTGGTTAGATTAAAATTCTTCCTTTTTACTGCTCTTAACCCTCACTTGAAGAGGTCTACAAGCCCTGAGCAGAAGCTGTATATGTTGAAAATCTGGGCCTGTGTTCAGAATAGCCTCTGGAAGAGTATGCACTCCCTTAGAGCTACAGGGGGCTGATCTCCCTGAAGGGTGTGTGCTGAACTTGCTGCTTTGAGACTCCTGGGCTTTATAAGGAAGGTTAAAAATGCCTCAGTTATTTATATAGTGGCATTATTAACTGGATGATTTTCACTGAATTACAGTAGTAAAATACATATAGCAATGATCTTGAGTTTCTTTTGTTTAACCAGAGACGTAGACTAAAAAGGCAAATCTTAGAGCCATTTATTATGTGCCAGTGCAATGTTCAAGAATGCTTGTTCACTGATCTATTACTATTTATTACTGTTTCTGCAAGCTTGTAAGACCAAAGTGCCTGATCCAACAAATGATTAAAGCTTAGAAGGTAAAGCAGAAAGCAGGTGAAACACCAATTTTTGGTTGCTGTTCAAGGTGGAAAACAACAGCAGTGCAGCACTTAAATGACAGTAAAAATTTCCTGCTCCTCATAAGAACAAAAGCAAGTTCTTTCCACTTTCCATAACTACTTCGTAAAGACTGTCTCAACAGAAAGTGAGGCTACTTCTCTGTTCAGACTTCGTTTATCTGAGGAAGGCAGCTAGGGATGCAATCTACAAAGTGGACTGTGTGTAGCCAAGCAGGCTTTAGCTTAATTTCCTGAACAGTTTTGATAGCAACTTCAGTAGCAAAAAGGCAAATAATTTGGTGGATTATACTGTGGATTTTTTTCATTAAAAGCTTCCTGATTAGTCAGCCAAAGTGGCTAAATTTGAAAGCAAACCCAGCCTTTTTCATTAACTGTGGCTTGGACTTGGTGTGGTTTACAGACAAGACATCTGTCATCCAAGACTTTGACTTTTCCAAAACTAACATGATGCCAGTGTTGTCATATGTGTTAAACTTAGTGCAAGCTTCCTGCTGGAATGCAATCCTAGGCAAGAATAACTCCTGCATGCAAAGCAATACTTGGCCTAGTATAGAGTGTCACGAGAAAGAAGACTGAAGAGTTTGTAATTGCTGTCATCTCTTGCATAGATGTTTTTGAAGCCAGCCTATGCTATAGCCATTGTAGAAGCAAACCATTGCTTGGAGGGGCTCAGACTCAGGTATCTGTCTTCTATGATGTCATGGCTGATCTTTAGGAACTGTTTTTGTGCATCAGCTCATGTGGAAGAAGCGGTGAGATGCTTAAGAGGAGTCCTTGCAAGCTGGAAATACAGACTTGTTTTACGAGTCTTTAATGCCTTGACTGCTGAACATCAGGCCAGGTGCATCTCCTGGAAAAGGAAACGCTAGAGAAGAAAAAAAGGTTGAATTGGATTCCTAGTGAGATAGAGCTGTGGAGAAGTTAAGCTTCCTGCCATAAGTATTGTGCTTTTGCTAATATGACTTGATGCTGAGGCTTCTAAGGAAGCTCCACATTGAATGGCTGCTCTCTGAACAGCTGAGTGCCTGGGTTTGAGCTTTGCAGGACTCTGTGTTCCCTGTCTGCTTGTTAAGATGCTCTGGCACATGGGAAATATTGATGTTTTGTAGCCCGGCGGTTAGATACTAAACTCTCGAGTGGTTAAATTGTATCCTGAAGCTGCACACTACCTGCTGCGTTTGGCCTGGAGTACCAGGGATTGCTGGGACAGTGCTCATCCCGCTGCCTTCAAAATACCCCTGGCTTGGCAGGTAAAGCTGGTGTACTTGGTAGTTTTTTATCACTGTGCTGCAAGCAGCCTACCCCTTTCTGTTCTGGGTTGTCCTAGCAGCCTGATGGTGCAAGTAGCAGTGGCTTAATTTGCTGTTTGCTAGTTTGGGTCCAGATTTATGGTGGCCCCTATAGCAAGGAGTAATTTGAGAATGACCACTAGGTAAAAGTGATGACCCTAGGCAATGTCTAGGATGCCTGCTTGATTCAGTCACCCCTCGGCACTAATGATGCCTCTGCAAACCTGTTCTAACCTCTGTTGCCCCCTTGTGTGTCATGTGGAGGTTAGAGAGAGACTACTGTACTTCAGACTATTACCTGATACCTTCCTTCTGGGCAGTGGCATTAAAACAAAGCTGCACTAACACTCAGTAAGTGCACCATTCCTCAGGACCAAGCTTCTACTAACTAGGCTGTGGTATAAAACAGCTGTTTTCTTTGTGTAGCTTATAAGCACTGCTGGACAAAGCCAGTCTGAGGTTAAGCACCTGTTGACAACATTTATTGCCAAGTTCCCTTTGACTTGTAGTTTATTGTTGTGACTTCCTCACTGTAAGATAAACCTTTTTATTTGATAGAGATGCTACCAGGGAGACCTGGTAGAAGTCTGTTTTAGCCACTTTGGTAAAATCCCTGTGTTGGTCCATGGTCCCTGTGACAAGCTGTAAGCTAAGGCATAGTTTGGGCTTCCTCTGCTCAAGATTTAATCATTGTTGTGTTTGTCCTCAGCTCAGCCAGTCAATCACTAAGCTGGGGGTTTAAGACTACTGCTTGCTTCTGAGTAACCATTTCTCAAAAATCTTCATGCTTTCACTTTAATCATCGCCTCTACAAAGCAGTAGGTAGTATTTAAATCTAGTCCAAATACCTAAAGCTTTTTATTGAAACTTAAAGATGCGTATTTTGGACTTGAGTTCTGGGGTTAAGCATTTGGTATATGCCTAGGCTTTGTGAGCTCCTGATTCCTAGAATAACCACTGATGTCGATAGTGATCTCTGCTTGTCACTGTATGAGTAGTTGGGGAAAAGGCCTCTTAGAAGAGAACCTGGACAAATTGCCTTAACTATAAGATGTCAGTGTACTGACAGTACTTTTTTCCTCTTCCTCTCACTCAACTCAGTCAGGATTCTGTAATTGTTAGGCACAAGAATAAGCAGTAAATCGACCACAGGCATTGGCAGCTTGGTCTAATTTGGGCGTTGGGAGAGCCAAATGAATAATAAACCTTCTAGCCCTCACATCTAAGTCTTATTCAATTATTTCTTGAAAACAGTTGATTGTGTTTCATAAATGGTCTTTAATTTCAGTGAAGCTAGATATAGAGTGGGATGATGGTCTGTAGTAGAAACTTTGGGGAGAATGGTTGGAGCACTCTGGTTTTTCTCACTTAAGTGTTTGGATTGGGCTTGTCTCTCTGAATAAAATTGCACTTTCCATTGAATTTAGAAGGCCCTTTTTCTTATGTTTATACTATTATTTTTTACTGTTAAAAGGAGTCAGCTCTTGGCAAATCTGTCTCTCTTCTCTTTATAAGAAGTGAGGGTTTTTTTTTTTCTCCCCCCCCTCCCCCATTTTAGCTGGCAAAACAAGGTACTAGAAATATTTGCATTTGTGATGAGCCCAAATGTGAGATTGGTCACAGTAACTTTTTCTACTGTTCTGCACTGTGGTGTTCACTTGTCATCCTTGGAAATTGGGGTTTGGACCTTATTGATGCTGAAATTCTTGTGCAAATAAACTTACGTTAAACAACCCTTGCCTCAAGCAATTTTTGCGTCTAAATAATGCTGACAAAATATCTGTAGAGCTTATTGACCAATGTATGTGCAGGTACACTTGTGAGGTGAGTAATAGTGTGGGGTACACAGTAGTGCTTTCTTTAGATGTTATTCAAGGTACATTTTTATATCTGCCTCAACACATTGAAGATTAGTCAGTTAAGTGAGACATGATTAATCTTTCACTTACATTGTAGAGACAGTTTCTAAGGAACTATTTTTTCCCTCTCTGACCATCATCTGGTCTCGACTTCAAGACATGGTGCAACACAGACCTAGGCCTGTTAGGTAGGGTCTGGTCTGAACTAGAGCCTGCCAGTCTGTTCTATGACACATTTCATTTCATATGCTACTGCAAACTTCAACCCATGAGCCAAGGGGGAGAGAAACAAAGTCGGCAATTGTTCTTCAGGTTATTTACAGGTTGAAAGACTTTGCTTTCACTCTGTCCTAAAAGCTGATGCTGCTATTAACCAATGGTCAGTGGGAGTTGAGCAGGTCAAAGCTAAGTAAAAGCTAGGGTTATGTGGCAGTCTACTTGCTGCTCCTGCTCTAGAATAAAGAATAAATGCTCTTAAAAAGTGTGCTTGCTTCTAATCCCCTCCAGAGCTCAGACAAACTCTAGCATCAGTTAAGTATTGCTGGAGAAATTCCAGTCTCCAGGACTTGTAACACCTGCAGTGGAAACTTCTGCGGAATTTAGAGGTGGTGTGATCCCATGGAAGTAATCATGAACCTTGTGTAGTCCTTTTTCCAGATCTAATTGCCTTCCTGTGAACTGAAATAGAGAACTGATAATGCAGCTGGGCAACATAAACCATCTGCTTGTCACCTGAAATTCTTACCTTAACTCCTGTTTGTTACACCATGAAAGCTTTGGAGTTATTTTGGGTACCACCCTTATGTTTCTAGAACACCAAGCTCAGCTTTGCAGATACTGAAACAACAAAATAGCTGTGCTTAGGCAAGTGGTGCCAGAGTACTCTATAAGTTCCATATGGAGCTTATATAATGGTAAACATTCAGAGGAACTAAAGAAAGATGTTTTTGCTTTATTGCAGTTTTATTGTTAGTGAAAATAAGTATCCTGTTCCATTGTAACTGCTAGAACTCTGCCTTCTCCGTGCTGTGCAAGGTGAGCTCAGTCTTGTCATGGGCTGTGAGGCATTAGACACAAGGTATTCTATATTATTGCCATTATTTTGTCAGGTGTACTTATTTTCTTCTTCCTGCTGTGATGGAATACTTAATATTTTTGAAATCAGAGTATTCAAAGTGCCCTTACAGAGACAGAGCAATTGGTCCTATGAGAGAAAAAAAATTCTGTGCATTCCTTCTTATTTAATATTGCTTATTACATATTAGTATATTTAGTTCATCAATACATTAAATGCCTGCAGTTGCTATTTTCAGCAATAAAATAGCCTTTTTATTTATCCAGCATATACCATTTGAATATGGGTATAAAACATAGCAGTCATGTTTTGCTGCACTAGAAGTACTGCGATCTGTTCTGCTTCATCTCAATGAGTTCCACATCCTATAGGCAAGACTGCCCAGCCAAGGGAGCACTTAGCCTGCCAAACACTACTGATTTTCCTCCCAGGAAAGAGTAGAGTCATCATGCTGGAAAAAGTGAGTCTTGACAAAAACTGTGTGCAAAGCAGCTGCTAGAGCCTAAGCTGGTAGTTTGTGTGTACATTAAGGAAACCTACACATTAGTAGTGTTATCCCATTGACCCTTGGCTAAGTGGTTTAATAAAGCAGCAGGAACAAGTTGCCTAGGCTGTGCTGCACAATACTATGCTGGTTTCGTCACTGCTGAGTAGATCAGGGTACAATCCATGCCACCCCACTGCTTGGAGATTGGAGTAATGCTGGGAGAAATCTGGCCAAGACAGGGGACTGCCTGGTCTAGTCTGTGCCAATAACCTTTAGTCACTGAGAAACCTCTGTGGAAACTCCTGTGCACTGCAGGAGACTCCCAAGGCTTGATTGTACCTCAAGCAAAGGGAAAATTGTCCCCCCCTTGCAAGAGAAAGGTTGAAGTGTGAGAATTCTAATTCAGTCACTGTCCCCATGCAGCAAGGCAAATCTGAGTGTGCCAGATATGTGGGATGTGAATTACGCCCCCAGGCAGGTCCCTTTGCGGGTGCCCTTCTTGCTTCAGAATTGACTGTCCACCTGCAACAGTTCCCTTCCCCACCCCCTCTCTACTGCTTATCTGAAAAATTTACTCTGAAAGCTATATCTGAGTGTTCCTCCCCAAAAGTTAGTGCCCTAAGCTTGCCCTAAAGATAGTGGCAATTCATAGTGTACTGGCAGAACCTGTTCTAATATTTGATTTTGGTCATTATTGAGAATTTCAATTGCATTTTCACACTGGGCTTTGAACTTCATCTTTGGCCTGTGGATTGCTGCAGGAAATCCCAGATGGTCTCCTGCTATCCACTGCTCTCTTCAGTTCTTGGATGAACGGCAGAAAATGGGTGCTTGAAGCTTTATGTTATATATATTGGATTCAGAAGCTGGAAATATTTTCTTCTGGAACTTCGTGGTTCCTGTTTCTGATGACCCAGAACCAGCTGTTAGCCCAGTGCTCTACATACCCCCAAAAAATGGTGCTGAGATTGCTTCTTAACCTCTTGATGTTTGTGTCCACAAACTCTGCCTGCCATTTTTACCATGGCGTTATGGCATGCCAAGTGCTTGTGTGGACTCAGTTATCCATGGTGATTTCAAATTCCATCTACTGCTTTCTGAGGCAGCCTCTCCCATCTGCTATCGACAACATCTGTGCTCCTGGTTTCCAGATGTGGTATTTTGCACTTGGGGGTATTAGAAAAACATTTTGTCTGAATTCTGTGGGCAAATACTCACAAAGTTGATGGACAGAGTAACTCATCTTCATTGTTTACCATGCTGACTTCAGTGTTGCTTAGTGCTCACAGTTTTGCATTGTTCTTGCATACTGAGGGTACATGACGTGGTTGTGGGCACTTTGAAACCTGCAGGTGGTTTAAAACCAGTGTCAGCACGAAGTCCACAAAGGTACTGGATGCGGGTTATTTTGGGAGTTTTTATTTGTTCTGCAAAACAGAGTAGAGACAGCAAAGAAACCTTATATTCTGTCAGGGCTTAACAGCAACTCCTCAGTCCTTTCCTCTGCACCCCCAAATCTAAAACCCTGCAGTTACAAGTGTTCCTGGGGCTTAGTATCTAATTACTGATTTTACTTATTGTTAATAAGGGATAGATGAGTAGTCAAAAGGTCTTTGGTTTGGCACAAACCAAATGTTTCTGTTCTCGCCATCACATCTGTTACTCATCACAGTCATCTGCCTGTCTTGCTGCTCGTGTGGGGCTCCCCAAATGTTCCATAGCCCTGACTAATTGCCAGGACTGATGTAAATCTCTAGACCCCCATGAGTTCCCTTCCACTTTCTCCTAATGGGCAACTTTCCTTAAGGCTGGGACAAAGTTAGTTATTTTGGGGATGAGAGCCTGCCATAGATCCCACTGTCCAAATTCCCTATGACACCAGTGGAAGTTTGTCCAGTGCTGTGGGGGATGTGCTAACAGCCTGGCAGACCTGAGGGACATGGGCTCCTGTGTTACGGCTGTCCTGCTGCCCAGCTGTACTGGGCTGTGTTTCCCCAGCCCTGTTTGATCAGTGGGAGCAACATGTGCAGATGGAGCTCAGCCTGAGGCAGCAAATTCATGGAGTTACTCCAGAGAAATGCTGCTCACAGGAAAAAATACCCCCAGCATCTGTTTTGGAGCAGAGGAAAATTCAAATGTAGAGTAATATTCCAGCTAAAGATGTGCATGCCTCAAATTGGTGGTTAGCCTCCTTCCTTGCAGCACTTCTCTGGTAGAAGGATGATTCCTATTTAATACCATTTCCCAGACCAAAACATGGGCCCTGAAGAAAGGAAGAAGCACATTTTGGTAATAGAAGGACTTGCTGGTAGGGCCAGGAGTGCATATTTTGGAAGCCCTGGCTATTGATGGGGTGGGAAGGGAAAGGGAGGCTGGATGGCACTGGGACATTTCAGAAATCAAGTAGAAGGATGCAGGTTTTAAAAAACCCCCACCCAGACGAACCAGGGAACTGACAGAGAGAGGTGTTCCATCTTCTTACAAGCAGGTCTGACTTCAAACTGCAGCAGCATGCTGGCAGAACTTGCAATGGGGCTGTGTTATGCCCATGCTTAGGATGTTCTACAAGTATAATTTGTAACTTCTTGCAATATTCAATTGCAATATAAACCCTGGTAAATGTGCTCTTATGTTACTGTGTGCTGCACGTGGCTCTCCTCAGCACTTACGGTGTGAACTGTGGCCTTCAGAACGCTCAGCCAGATTTTTGTTGACTGGTTAGAAATAAAAGATTTCTGTATGGGTATAATTGCAACTACAGTTAAGAATTTCAGTTGACTAGGGCTTGAATTTTCATTTTAATTCAAGTACCAGAACATTTAGTTTAAAAAAAAAGGGAAATTTCTTTTGTGAATAAGAGTTCATTTACTAGCAATGTGATACTTGATAAAAGTGTCTTGCTGTAAAACTGCTTGTGAAGTTATGACTTTTAATTCCAGAACAGCAGCTTTTACTTTGAAGGTGCTTACTGCCTGATTACTGGTTTTACTTACTGCTAATTAAGAATAGATGAATAATGAAAGGGTCTCTAGTTCACCTCAGGGATCATTTGACTGATTTGCAGTATTATAATACCAGATCACCATCAGAGAGTTTATGTCCACTACTGCTGAAAGATCCAGATCTCAGACCTCATGGAAATATACTGTTACAATACACTATACAGATCTATACTTGAATAAGAGAAAAACTACAGGAAAACCAATTTAAACCTGTTTTTTTGGTTTTTTTCTTTAATGACTGTTCTTCAGGCTGTTGCAGGCATGCTTGATAGCTTGCAAGCCATGTTTAATTTATGAGAGGGACCATCTCAGAAGAGGAGGTTCATTTCTATATGTATTGCATTGTAATATATCACAAATAGGCTTCAGTGTAATAGCACTGGCTTGTGAAACAGTCTGACAGCTTAAGTGGCTGAATTTTATATCCATTGAAATGACACTACTTTTAAAAATTGTATCAGAGGACTGAGAAACTGCAGAAAGGTGTTTAAGGTTCATGTGGCCAGAGCTGTCTGAAAGGTGGTGGTGCCCACACTGCATCCTGAGGAGAGGATTTCTCTGTATGGGTCATTTTAGAGAGGGCCTGGGGTGCTGCTGAGCACTGAGAAGCAGCACGGGGCCTTCAGTCCCCTGCCACAGTCACGGCATAATGATGTGAGGTAAGTGTCAATTAAACCTTACCTCCAAATGATGCGAATTAAGTGGCAAGTTAAACCTTGCCTCCAAATTTAATCGAGCTCCATAGCAACCTAACATACCTTTTTAATTTTTCCAGTGGTTTAATTTCCTTTTTATTTCCGTAGCAATGGATTCTTGAGAATCCAGACATGCCAGAGTGCTGGCAGATTACCTAGACTTTAACCAAATCTTCATTCTTACAGTACTGAGTGAGCAGAGAGCACAAGCACTGAGTAAACAAGGTGTAACTGCTCTATAAATGTTATAAACAAATATGTAAAGAGCCAGTTTGAATGCATAGAGGACCCTTATTACTTATTTCATCATTTATTATATGCTTATTATATTTTTAAAGAGCTAAAATCTTACTTTCATTATATAGTTGCCATTTTCATTTTTCTTCAGGTTGGTGCTGGTTATAGCCTGGCTCCCAGGTATCACCTGGAGATTCCTGTCACAGGTGATAAGAAAAGCAAAATGTAGGTAAGACTGTTATTCAGGCTAATGTTTTACTTCCTATGCTCCAAAGTGAAGATAATTTTTTTAGAAAAATCTCGTGAAATATTGCACAGACTCACAGCAATGTTTTTCTTTCACAAAAAAGTATTTATATAAATTCTTTTATTTAAGAAGATGTATTGAAGCAAGCCTAGGGGTTTATTTTGGCTGAGGGTTCCTGACATACAGCCACCTAAAATAAGCTGCTTATGGCATTTCACAGAGTGTTGTGTCCTGTGCCAGGGGTTACTGTGAGTTGAGGCAGCCCCTGGTGTCAGTGCCTCGCTGTAAAACCTGTCTGGGGCTTTTCTGCTCGTTGGCACTTTGGCTTGGGTTATCTGGGACCTGAACTCAGCCTCTGGTTAACCTTTACAGCCTTGCTTCTTATCCCAAACTGCTAGAAATATGACAAAAATACCGAGAATTTTCTTCCAAGCCCAGTGGAGACATTTCACCCTTTCTTGTGGCTCTGTGATAACAACGTGGGTCAATTCCTGCAGGCTGCTCAAGTCTTCTCTACTCCGTCAAGCTGGGTGTTAGCAACTCTTCCAGCCGAAGGTCTGCAGGGGTCGGGGTGGAGACGCCTCCTGCAGGGATAAGAAGTCTTTGCATTTTCTGTCTTCCACTCTCACGTGAATCTGAGTGACCCACTTGTCCTAGCTTTTGTTTTTGGCGTGTCTCTGCATGTGGCAGGAAGTCCTGCTGCCACGGCAGGAGCAGAGGTTCAGGGGGAAAGTCTGACTCAGAGGCCAGAGCTTTATCACAGAACAATTCACATCTTTCAAGCACATTCAGTCCATGCTCTTAAGGATTTTTCTCCAATTATCTTTGGTTGGGTAAAGTTATTGTCAGCCCCACGAACTTCAAGGACTCCCTCCGTTCCAAATGAAATTGACTCCAAACAATTTAGGAGCCAGAAGGAGAAAACCAGTCAGTGCTGAGATTGTGCTGGTGACCATACACCTGAGACTGGTTCAGCCAGGAGGCATCCAGGGGTCTGGAAGCTGGTTTTGGACTATCCAAATGAGAGCCTCTAGGATATGAAACAGAGTGCTCTTGCTAGTGGTTTGGTACATTGTGATGTGTCTCTAAAAGCCTAATAGCCCAGCACGAGGAAATTTTGAGGAAGACGGATAGGAAAAAACTTTGTGGAGAGAAGATACATTTTCAAGTGGGAAAAGTTCTTTAGGAGGAATATGTTAGATAGACAGAGCTGTGTACACAAGAGAGATGGTAGCTTCAGCTAAAAACCACTGTAATGAGCTCACCCTAAATAAATATTTCTGCAAGGAAAGCTTCTGTTTTCAATTTCTCATTTTAGAGAAACATGGGCTCTACAGGCAAGAGGTAGAAAGGAGGCAGACATTTAAATGCCCATTTTAAGGCTTAGATAAGTCATTCTCTGATTTTGTCTCTGATTAATTGCCTCAATGAATGAGCAATGACTCATTGCACTTGTGCATGTCTGCTGTGTTCTTTGGGTGAATCCCTGAGTCATTCTCTATTCCTGCCTGCCACCTTTCATACGTATCACCCACCTGTTCAGCAGCTGCGTGTGCCCCTCTGGGCCAGTGATGTGTGCCACCCCTGCCATGAGTCTCATCTTATGGATTGCATTAATTTCAGGGCAGAGAGAGGCCTGAAGGGACTCAAATTGTAAATGTCTGTAATGAGGGCAGCTTGTTGAAAGCTGTAAGGGAGATTAAGTATGTATTCTTGCAGAAGTGTGTTTTCTGAAACGCCAAACCTCTACCCTCCCCCCCTTTGCTCTTCAGGCTGCTGCAAAGTTCAGTAAGGCACCCCAGGGAACTTCTTCATACTCAATCCACATTCTGAAGTGAATTCCCTCTGTGGCTGGGGAATTTGCTTCAGGATATGGATTGAGTATGTCAGGAAGTACATCAGGGGACTGGGTTGTAACACTTTTTTACTTTAGGATTGGAAGATGATGATACCCCTGAACTGGTAAGGGGCTGAGAAAGACATGCATCAAACTAATTTTCCAATGTTAAATTCAATTTTAGATTTTTTTTTTTTTTTTTCCTTCTTGTTGGCTGGTTGGGTTTTTCCCTGTCACGTAGCTTAGCCCGAGCAGCAGACACGTCCCTGCGGCCCGGGGGTGCCCCGCGGAGATGCGCGGAGCGCTCAGCACCGCGGACAGCGCCTGGACCCGCCCGGCGCTCGGCTCCCGGCGGGGACACCCCGTCACCCCCGGGACACCGGCCTGGCCCCCGGAGGCTGCCGTGGTCACACGGGCGGGGCTGGGAGGTGTGCGTGTGTGTGTGTGTGTGTAGGACGTTTGGGTGTTGCACACATCCTTTAATTAAGAGAGCTAATTAACTCTTTTAAGAGCTCCCTCATTTGATGGAGAAATCTCCAAAAAATGAGGCAGAGACGCTGGGGGGGTTGTTAACCAGCAAGGAGATGGGGAGGGATGTTCTGTGTGATCCCGGTCTGAATGGAAGGCTCTAGAGGGAGAGCCTGTTTTCCAGGAGTTATTCCCACTAGTCTTTCTGAAGACAGCCTCTCTCTTCAGCTGCAGAGGAAGCCTCATGTCTAATCTTCTCAGGGCTTTTCTTGTACCTGTCACCTGTACAAATACTGTGCATCCAACTACTCAACGATCCTTGTGGCTTCCTAACAACTCAGGATATTCTGTGATGCTCTAGATAATGGCACATGTGTAGCAATTCCATTGCCTCAAATGTTTAATTCCATTTTACGTAATCCTTTCACTCTGGGAGTCTCATAAGGACCAATTCATTTGCCCTTCGGCACAAGATGAGAAAGTATTTTAACCCCAGTTTTATTGACAGAGACCTGAAAAGAGAAGGAAAGAGGAGAAAATGGAATTAGTCACACAGGCAAGTCCCTTTTTTTTGGGATCTTGCTATTCTGTTCATTCAGTCTCACCTCTATACTTCCTGTGAAGCAGTTTTTCCTGCAGCATGGGCTCACAAGGATTTTTTTGCTTCTTCTTCAAGAAGCACAGACAAGCAGTCTCCAGGCAACTCCTCTTTAGCAGACAGCTGCACAGAAGAGATAACTCAGGTCTAGGACTATAATAGAACAAATATTAGAAAAAGCTTTCCCACCTCAGCTTGCACCTTACACTCAGTGGATGCTGATCAAAACCCGTGAGGGACTTGTTTCCAGCCAGCTGAGAACCCTCAAAAGGCAGCGCTTACCTGGATGTTGGTTTTGAGCAGTAGATTCCCCCTTCTTCTGTGTTACTGCTTGATCTCCCTGCCCTGTTTCAGGCTGTTTGCTCTCTGGGGCCTGAGACCACATATGAATCTTGCAGCACTGTTTGAGCAGTACTTTAACATGTAACTTCTAATCCCCTTGACATGTGGTAGGAAAAAAATGGGTAGGCCATGCTGTGTGGGCTCCTGTGTAGATGTTTGCATGGGGGAGTGTGATACCAGTGCGTGAAAGAAAATATCAGGAGTATGTAAGGATCAGCCTGACCAGGGAAATGCCAGTGGAAGAAAGGAATACACAGATGACTTTTCTTGGACTGTCTGTGACTGCGGTACATGCCCTGCTGTGCTGGTGCCCCCAGTCAAAGAGGACTCAGCTGCCTCCATCCAGTGCAGCCCCTCTGGCTGGGGAGAGGAAGGGTGAGGGGTCTTGGGGGTTGGCTTGAAAACCTGTGTTGTTTTGAGTGGTCTTTAACTCCTAGGAGAATGAAAGGTCCCTTCAATAGTAGAAAAATAGATGGAGAGGAAAAGCTGCCATGGGATGGGATTGAAGGGAAGAGGGGTCATGCTGTGGAACAGTGTGACCCAGGCTGGCAGGTCTCCTAGAGTGGGTGAATCATTATTATCACCCTCAGGAATAAAAACATGCTGCTGGTGGTGGACAAGTGGGAGATCAGGATCCCACCCACCCAGGATGGCCTAGGGCTTAGTGGCCATCCTTTGTTCTCCCTCCTGTCCCACAGACTCCAATCCTCACAGCCTCTGCTTGCTCCCCGCTGCTAGACTCCCTTTCACACCCCTTTGCAGGGGCTGCTCTGCAACTGAGCTGTTTTCATCCCCATCCTCTCCCTCTTTAAATTCAGACCTCCATGTCTGTGGCAGCTGTCCTGGCTTTTCCAGAGGGTGCTCTGCCCTGCAGGACAAGGGCCAGTACCCACCATCTCTAGGCACCTCTTGCCATGGGGGGGTCAAATCACAGGCCTGCACCCAGCCTGAGCTTCCAGCAGCTCCTCTCTGGTTTCCCATGTGCACTGGGATGCTGGCTGTGGAGAAGGCCTGGGGATAGCATTTTCATCCTCCCCAGGAGCCCGTGTCCCTGTGGAGGAGGGAGGGAAGCCCAGCCAGCTGTGAGTGCTCCCTGGCAGCCGGAGGGTGGCACATTGTGTACACAAGAGTGTGTGAACTCAGTCAAACTTCACAAACAAGGATAAGAACAGAGCTAGGACATAATCAATGCTCAAATATAGCAACTCAAGGTTTCCTGAGCGTGAGAAAAGCGAAACAGTGAGGCAGAACAGGTGTCACAGTCCCTGTGGCTTTTGCTTCCCCTTACCTTGGCTTCTCAGCAGTGAAGCTGGTGCTGGCCACAGGGCCAAATTTAGACTTCAGACAGCAAAACAGCCTGTCACAGGCAGCCTTGTTGCTATGTAGGACAGGAGTCTTACTGTGCCCTGCACGGTGGCATGTCCAGTGCCAAGCAAGTCCCTTGGCTCTGGCAGAGCCTCCACCTCTTCTCCGTCTCCATTGCTGCCTCTGCTGCTGCTACACAAACAGCTGAGCATGATTCCAGCTGGCTCAAGAACCAAGGGTTGAGGGGCTGGGCCCCTCTTCTTGGCCTCTCTGACAGGTCTGGCCATAGCTTTCACATGGTGGAAGGATTGGCTTGGTGAGGCATGACATGGGCCAGGGTGGTTCCAGTCTCTCTCAGTCCCTGGAAGATGTTATGGGGAAGGTTGCCACTGGCCAGCTGTGCATGTTTCTTCACCTCTCCCTGGGGAGAAGACCTACACTGTGGCAAAGTGAAGCAGAGAAATACACCTCCTCCCTGGTGGGGTTTGGCTTTCTCAGCTAACATGGGCCTAACAGGGGGTTATGCTTGTGTTTCCCACTGATAAGTTGCTGCTTCTCTGAGCCCCAGGGAGCTGCTGTAAGAGATGGGCTCGTACTCCTGGGTTGTCCCAGATATGGCTTTGCATGAGGAGAGTCACCTGCAGCTCTCTGTAGGCTTGGGCATGGCTTGGGATGAGCTACCTGTGTGTCAGACATGGCCTGAGAAAATGGAAAGGGAAAACTCTGAACCCAGGGCCAGGCTTAGAGCTCTCCTAGGGCTGGATCTAGGCAAAAGCTAGGCTGTGCTCAAGTAGGGACCACCAGAACATCAGCACTCCCAGGAGAAGACCCTTTCTGTTGAAGGCATTGCACATGCTTGGCTTCCCTGCTGTCACAACAGCAGCGTGGGTGGCAGGTTGCACGGCCGTTGTGGCCATCCTGTTGCCCTGGAGGAGAGGTCAGGTTTCCTGCGGAGTTAGGGCCACAAGGGAAAATGTTCAGGAACAGGAGCCTCCTGGTTACAGTCAAGCCAGGACCCCTGGGGGCTGTCAGCATCCTGTGAAGCACATCCCTCTCCTGACCTGCTCCATCATCTGGGCTGGCTGCTTTTGACCCCGGGTTGAGGTGCAGCAGGGCTTGTGGCTGGAAACAGCTGCTCTCTCAATACCCTTTTCTGACTCAAAACAGCAGCTTTGTGAGAGGACACGGCAGCTAAAATGGGATGAGGTTGGAGGGCCAGGGTTGCATGAAAGCTTTCACAGTGTCCCAGGTGCTGACAATGTACTCACCAGGGGAGGGAGAAAAGGAGAGAGAAACGGGCTGCATCCTCCTGCCTCTGCACGTGGGCTTCCAGCCAAGTGCCTAAAGGAGGTTTTTCCTGGAGTCTGTGAGGGAGTGGGCCCTGTGGATGCAAGCCCCTTTCTGCAAGATGCTTCAGTCCCCATCTTCCTCCTCCTCTCCCCTCGTGCCAGTAGACAGCATGGGAAGTGAAGCTGCCTCTCTGCACCTGAGAAAAGGAATTTGGCCCACTGCTTTCCTGCACTCCTACACCCCACAGAACCACTCCTGCCTCTGATTTTATGCTCTGACCTGAGCACCAGCAGGTAGGTGTAGGCCATGGCCAGCATGGAGCCCATAGCAGCGGACTCTGCTCCATCTCCATCCATCCCTGTAAGTGTGGTGACCTGCAGGGTTTGACACAGGCAAATTGATCCACACCCAGGCAGCCTGGCTGAGCTCTAAGCAGAGCTGTTGTACGATGCCTTCAAACCTCCCAGCTCTTGGGGAAGCTGGGGGGTGACTTGCAGGCAAAATGGCACACACCAGCAAAATCCCACATGGGCTGCTGTTTCCCTGGCCCAGCCTGGTGATGGACCCGGATCCCAGCACCAGCTGGGCACCTACTGCTGGAGTGGTCTCCTGCAACGAGGTCTGTGGCTCATGCAGCACCTGCTCCATGCATGGCTCTTTAGTGCTGTTTCCCAGCCCAGAGTCCAGTCCTGCGTGTGCCCAGTGCCACCCACAGCCTGAGCTGCTTGTGCTCATCCCCATCCCATCCCGGGGAGCCTGCGGCTGCTGGGTGTCTGTGTGGGGATGTTCCCATCCACCCTGGAGGAGCAACGTGTGGGTGAACCTGGTTACCAGCTTAGGAAGGTTCTGAGCTGCTACCAGTCCATCTCAGTAACCGATCTGAAAAATCAGCGTGTGGTTCCCAGAGGTGCTTGCTCCTTTGGGAATGCGGAATAGCCCAATGTGTGATCCTACCAAAAGGTCCCTGTGGTGCCAGGAGGGTTTGTGCTCCATGTCTGAGTGACAGAGCACAGGGGATGAGGTGAGTGACTTTCCGTGGCCAATGCTTCTGTTTTGCAACAGGAAAGGACTCTTTGAAGGGAAGTCAGAGCTTTTCATGGAGTTTGGTGCATTTGATGGAGTTCATGGTGCTGGCTGAGCCTCCTGACTGCTTTGTCCCATGCTGGGTGACAGTCCTTCAGTGCTCCTGGCTGGGCCAGCACACGGGACCCCAGGAGCTGCCTCTCAGCTTTGCAGGGGAGCCAGCACTTGTGCTGCGTCCCTCTCTGAGAGCTCTGCAGTGCAAAATGCCTGAGAGGCAGCGATCCCTGCGAGGCAGCAGCACGCTGGAGACATGGCAGCGAGGTCAGACTAAACATCAGCTGTGAGCCAGGTTGTTGACATTTTGTCCTGGAGGAAAAGATCCTGAAAAGGCCTTGAGGAAGCAGTGAGGTGAGGCTCCATGCCAGGATGGGATCCTTCCCCCAGACACAGCTCTTCTGGAGAGGCCCTGGGTGGGAGCTTCCAGCTGCTTGCAGTGCTCGCTGCCCCGGCGTGCATCCCCAGGCTTGCGTGACTTGGGCATTTATCCCAGAAAGGGGAAAAAAATCCCTAAGGTGGTGCTGCAGCTCCAGAGTCACATCATGTTTCGGGATGCTGCAGAAGCTGTGTCCCAAGGAGGCAGTGAGGGCACTAACCCCCCTCCTGAGTGCTGGCATCCCAGGCTATGCCTGCGCTGCTCAGGATGGGCACCTGGTTCTGCCGGTGTCCTCCAGCATCACTCCTGTGGCCCAGCCTGCTGGAGAGGTTCCAGGTGCTGCTGGCCTGGACAATTAGGGCTATCAGTTAAAGTGGGCCAAAAATAATAAGGAATGGGGTTTAGTGAGCTGCTGTTTGCTGTTCCCAGGCAGGAAGGGGTTAGTCCAGTTGTGAAAGCATGGGAGACACCGGGGTGTGGAAGAGAAACTGCCTGTGGTGCTTTCACAGAAGTGTCCTTCCAGCCATGCTCATTACCAGCCTCAAACCAAATCAACCTCATCTTTAGGCTCAGTCACTGCCCTGGAAGCCTGATCGAATACTCCTGTCCATTTCTACCCCTTTGCCTGCTTTCCATGGCAGAACTTCTCCCCTTTTACCCCAGCAGGCAGGACTCTCTGGGCTTCGCTCCTTCTTAAACATACAGCACAGGATTCAACAAGTAAAATCCATATGGCCTGGCACTAGCAAGGAAGGTTCTAATATCTGTTTTAGTAATCTTTAGGCTAAATACCACAAGGCAGAATGGATAGAAAGAAAAAAAATACCTACAAGTCTATATCCATGCACTGTATCTGCAGATTACCTTAGAAAAGACCTTATTAAAACCTCCAAAAGTCCAAATCAGGTTTGGGGGTTTTTTTGTCACTTTTTGGCTGACTCAGCTTAGCATTCTGTTGGGTTTGTGAGATGATGGCATTTGTTCTGCAGCAGGCATTCCAGGCTGCAGTCAGTGGGTTTATGAATTTTCTAAATGTGTCTTTGCTTATCCTTTATTTTTTTCCTTCGGAGATTTGCCAGATGGGGGTTCAAGCCCTGTGGTTCTACAGTTCTGTAAGTTGGTGGGCAAGCTTTTGGAAGTTTCAGCAGAAATTGCTGGCATAAATTACCCCATTTCATTCTGTCTCCAACTTGAAAACTTCTTTTTTCTTGGAAAAGCAGCATTAAACCAGAAAGGAGAGTTGACTTTCTAGCCCATCATGAGAGAGGAAGGAGGGAGGACAGTTGCTTTGTTTGGGGGATGGTTTTGGTTGTTTGTTTCTTTAGAAGTAGATACAAATACCTGCAACTTTGGCAGATTAGGGGTTCGTTGTTTTTTTTTTTTTTTGTTGTTTTTTTTTTTTTTTTTTTTTTTTTTTTTTTTTTTTTTTTTTTTTTTTTTTTTTTTTTGTTTTTTTTTTTTTTTTTTTTTTTTTTTTTTTTTTTTTTATTTTTTAAATCTTATTGTAGTTAGGAAATTAGATCTTGGTTGTTCTCTTTTTCCTGGAAGACTTTTAACACAATTCAAGCAAGGGGGAAAAACAAGAACAACCAAGAGGCTCAAAAATATTTAAGTCAAACAAACAATTCAAAACATCCATGTTTTATGTTGGTTCCTTTTAGCAGCTGTTTGTCTCCAGATGTCTGGCAAGTGGTCACAAGAAGCACTTTATGTGAAAATTCAAAGAGTGGTCACTGCTTCAGCTAGCAATGGACAAGGTTTCCATCTCTATTTATCTTTATCTGACCATCTTCCTGCAGGAAACAGGAGTGAGACATGAGATCTTACGGTAAGCAGATTATGCAAGGAGAACTTAATTCAGGGTTTAACAACAAATAAATATTTTAAAACCCATATTTAAAAAAACCCAAACCAAGGCCCTTCTTGTCTACCACAGGGGTTTTATATACCAGAATGCAAAAGCCCTACAACATCTAAAACTCGCCAGAGCCACAAATTTTCCTTTTGGAAATCACAAGAGACTGTCACCCCTTGACTCAGTCTATGGTAGTAATGTTGCAAAGGGTTGACTCACGCCACAGGAAGAGCCCTTTCTCTGCCTGCGGAGGACACTTCAGCTTAGCTGACATGGCTTGTCCCTTGGGAAAGATTGAAATTTGCTTTGGAAAATCTTGTGCCTGTTGCATCACTGGCTTTGCCCAGCTGAGGAGCTTTTGCAAAATATGAATGGAGCTTGAGATGTTAAAACTTCCGGGGGAAAAGGGAGACAGCTGCATTGCTGCTCTTGGTCTTGGAAAAAAGAGGCAATTCAATTGCAAGTAGTTGCATTTGTGTGCGGCCGGGCTCACAATTATAGAGGCTCTGCCCCTATAATTTTATTTATTAATTTATTCTCCAGAATAAAAAGTCAAATCCTCCTTACGTGGCTTGGAAAGTAGTAAGAGTAGAATGAACAGAAGTTAGCTGGATATGACCTTTCAAAAAAATGTCTGCCAGCAGGAAAACAAATGCTATAAAAATAATAAGGTTTAAAAAAGTGAAGTATTTAAAATTAAAAAAAAAAAAGGAAATCCCCATGAGTAACACAGTTTGGGCCATCAAATAATATCCTCAAAGTTTATTCTTTGGTTGAACACAATCCTGTTCTTTCTGGCTCTTTTTGTGGGCAGTCAGGAGAAGATGCCCAGGACCTGTGATGTGCCTGGCCATGCTGTGTATCTGTCCTGGAGCAATCAGCCTGCATGAACCGGAACTGAGCCCAGGTTAAAAAACCAGCTTTTTTGGCCTTGAGGAACAGAGCACCTCATTCCCCTAAACCCTCCTGCATCTTCCCAAAGGGACTGAGAGACTTCTGTGGGCCGTGGAGGCTCCCTGTTGCATTGCCGGATCCTTGGGAGAGCAGCTCCCACATTGCCCCCGTCCTCCCTGCCAGTCCTCCCCATGTGAGGTTACTCGACTGTGCTTATGAAAATAACTTGTGTGTCCCAGTTTATTATTTCTCCTGAGCAGATGAGAGGGTTGGAGGCCGATCAGAGCAGAGGAGTCTCCTGGTGAGTTCATTCTTCAAAAGCTCGTGAGGGCTGCTTCTCATTAGGGCTTGCTGTAGTGCCAGGAGAAAAGAATAATTCTCTCTGGATTCATGTACACGTCCCTTTACTGCTGTCCTGGAGTGGCTGCAGCTGCTCTGCTCTCGGGATTTTTCAGACACAGCAAACTCTGTGCTGTTTAGACTGCATGGGGTGCTGGCAGCTGGAGATGGAGGGCTCGGAGCAGCGCGAGCTCCCAGCTATGCAGAGCAGCCAGGGGCATGGCACTGACCTCCCCAGCAGTGCCTAGGTGCAGGCACATGCTCCAGTCACAGATGCTGTGACGCATCAAAGAGCAATTGGAGCGTCCAGTGGGCTTCTAAACAGCTTTGTTCTTCCTCACCTCAAAAACCCCAGCTGAAAGTCCCTCAAGTCGTGTCTGGAGTCAGCATGTTTGATTCAACATTGATGATTTAAAACTGCAGCGAGCTGTGCTGTGGGATGGGGGACACAGGAACTGCTCTCTGCCCCTTGCTGGTTGCTCCAGGGTTGTGGTGAATTCCCTCAGGCTGGGTGATGAGCATTGCAAGGCCAGCCTAATGAAGCAGCCCTGCATCAGAAAACCTTGCTGCTGGCTGCAGTGTTTTTTCCACAGCTGTAAGGACTATTCTAGTGGTACTACTTGCTGCCACTCTGATTCAATAAAATAACTTGCATCCACCAGCAAACACTGACTGGCCTTTCCAAAACAGGTGCTGAAAAGGTGTTGCACTTTAAGCCCCTTGGAAACAGGCCACTGGAAGATGGGGCAGGGGGGAGCAATGGGTTTTGCAGGGGGACAGCCCCAACATTTATTTTTAGTAACTCACTTTGAAAGTTCATTGCTGATTGAATTATTTCTGTGCTGTGGCTTCTGTAATGACTGTGTAACTAATTTTGCTGGCTAATGGTTGCAGTGATGATCACAAAGCACAGAGTGAGACATTTAAATGTGATGCAGCAGAAGAGAATTTGCCTAACTGCACCAGTGGCTCTGAAAATGTCTAAACGGGCATCTTTTTTTATGGCCACTCCATCTGCAAAAACTCCACCTGCTCCACCGTCATCTTTGGGTCTCTGTATATTCTGATGGGCAAAGCACCCATCCCATGCCCCTGGGCCCTGCTGTCCCGAGCTGGCACATCAGCAGGTCCCACTGATGGCTGCTACTGCACCAGCCAGGCTGCAGAACACTTCTCCATTTTCTGCTCCATGGTTGTTAGTTCTTGGGGTTTAAATTTTTATTATTATTATTTTCTAAATTCTTGGATCAGCCCCTCAAAAACGTTTTGGTGTATGGCTGTAACAGAGTCCAGTTCAAAGAGATGCTCAAGTGCAAACAAAGGCACCACAACAGGATGTGGAGCATTTCCCTTCAACGTAACTACTTCACTGGGATCTGCCAAAAGAAGCTATCCCACCATTACCATAAAATATGTTTGCATTTTTCAAATGCTCTTGTCTGGTCTCATGAAAGAGCAGCTCTTCTGCTTAGTGCTCTCTCTTTTATGGCTCTGGCCTTAGAAAAATTCTTGTTCAGTGTTATCATTCAGACCATGATGTTGACCATTAGCTGGTCTCTGCTCAGTAGCCTCTTACCAAGTTTGTATTTCCTACTGACAGTGTGTACAAGCTCCTGGATGTGTTTTCATAACAAATCAGATAGGTTCATGTTCCTGAAATGTACTGTCCAGCACCTTTGGAAGAACCTTCTGAGGTCCACTGGGACCAGAAGAGGAGGATTGCTCCTGGCCTGCAATGCAGAGCACTGTCAGGGGGAGTTTCAGCTATGCCCAGCAGTTTTCTCTCCATTTTCCCCTCACTGGCAGACTCCAAGGGTTGGATGGGCTGGATAGATGAGGCTTTACCTACTGACAGTGGCAGGTTCAAGTGACCTCAGGGTCTGCAGTTTTCTTCTCCACTCTTCTGTGCTCATTTGAGCACTTGCCAGGCTGAGTCATCAACTCTCTTTTGGGATCTCCCACCACTAGTTCATCTTTGGGGCCTTGCAGCTTGCTGAGGTGGCCCAAAAATTTTTAGGAACTCCTAAATCCACATAGGATATATACTCCTCTAAGGGCTGTTACGTTATGCTTCACTTGTTATTGCTGGCTGCTACTGAGGAGAACAAGTTCCAAGTGCTGTGGATTCACCTGCCCCAAACTGCACACTTTGCATCCAGTGAAGAGGATGCCAATGGATCAGTGAGCCAGAGAACCAACAGAGATCATGAACCCCAGCCAGGCCTTTCTCTTACTGCCACTATTAATTCAGTCAAGGGGTCACACTGCACCTTCCCTGCTCTTGTGGAGATGTTCATTAGTGTTAGTCTTCAATATGCAAAGCCACCTTTGAAATGGCTTTTCTGGGTAGGCAGGGTAACATCTTACTTGCAAATAATCCAACCTGTTCAGATGATGTAAAAATGGCTTTTCCAGCCAAACCATTAGCAATGCCTCAGTGTGTCCAAGTTGTGACAGCAGCCAGATGCTGCTATTAACCTTTAAACCACATGAGTCACGAGCTCCTTGCTGCATAAACATTCTGGTGAGAATGAGAATCGGGGTTTGCAAATATCTTTTTCACTCAAACAAGCACAGTAAACTGATGGAAGACACTGGGCCTGCTCTGTGGGATGAGCACCTACCCCCAGGGCAGGACACTCACATACCAATATTTCTGTCTGCTCCTGTGCAGCATTGCTTTATGGTAGGAGTCAGTTTGTTAGAGTGTCATGCTAGAAACCAAACCTACAAACAAGACTCAGTTGTGAATGCTTCTGTTGATAAAGCAGCTCTACAGCTGAAACTTGGCCTCCAGCCCTTTCTTCAAGCAGAAGGCCAGATTACAGCCCATTGCCCTGATCACGCAGTATCCATGTGCCAGGCCAGGACTGCAGCTTGGGCAGCAGCTCAGATTTATGGCAACCATGAAGACCCTCTCACCCAAAGCGTTCCTCAGTCATACCCAGAATCCCCTTGCCTGAAGGTACCAGGCACACTGGAGTTTTTTTGGGAAAAGATGGACAATGCAGGACCCCTACTGCTCTGCAACAGGCCACACAGTTGGTCCCAGCAGAGATGTTGAGTACATCATCCCAGGGCTTCATTAAAAGGTTAACAATTAAATAATTTTTCTTATCAACTACTTCAAAATTGCTTTTGATTTCTGAAAAATATCAATGCGACAAGAGCAAATGATCATGCTGAGCCTTTCCTCTGTTTGCCATCCATGTCAGTTCTCAGTGAGTTACAGGACCTTCCCAATGGACTGAGATTAAGCCCATCACATTTGCCCACAGCTTCCTCAGTGGACGGATCTGAAAATCACCTATGCAGGCAGCGAATGAGCTGCAGGTACCAGGCAGAGATGCGTCAGGACCACGCTGACTGACACAGTGCAGAACTTGTTCTAGTCCAGGAACAGTCTGTCAAGACCATTTCCACAGGGCCTGGCTCAGGGTACTCCTGTCATTACTGGCTACCTGGATACAAAGTCAGATCCTGCTCCCGAAACCAGTTCCACTCAGAAGCATCAGTATCAGAGGACACTGAACTCTTTTCGACACCTTCCACAGCACAAGGCTGGTAATTTAACAACCTTCCTTGCTACCCCCCAAAAAAGGAGAGGAATAAACTACAGTAGATGGGAGGAAAGAAGGAGAAGAGGCTCTGGAACCTACATCTTTGCTGGAGAAAGCACTTCTCATAACATCTTGGTGAAAGTGTTGAGCACGCAGTAACATTTTGAGTTTTGCTGCTCTTGCGCTAACCACACTGTAATGGCAAGCAGTCCTGCCACATCTGGATGACGAATCTGGTTTTCAAGGGAAGCACAGCTGAGAAAGGCTTCAAACAGGATCTGATTGACTGATTAAAAACAGATGCTGTGCTGGCAGACAGGCTGCTGTGGATCATCTGATACATCCCCTTCCCCTCGTTTCTGTACATAATGTCCTTCCAAGCAAAGCCACCTCCTCCATAGCTATGTCTAAATTGCATTAGGAATCTTGGCATTTTTTCAGTTATACATATTGAGAATGGTTTTGCCATTTAAAATATTTCAGGGGGACTGTAGAATCAAGTAGTAGACTGCTTATCAGAAATCCACCTGGTACTCAAAGAGGCAGAGGCCATGCTGCAGAGGGCCCAGGGCTGCAGCATTTTAATCCCTGCAGTCCTTAACCTTTACAGAGCACTTTCCCCCCTTCTCCTGGAGGAGGGAGATGTAGCAGCTCTGGAACCAGAGAGGAACACCCTCTCCACCACCTCACACACTGCTTTAATTTTAAGCATATGAGCAAAGAAGGTTCTGTATCCCAACACTGAGGCATGAAACATCTTTCTCTCATTTCACTTTGGAAGGAAACAGCACCTCGCAGCAGGTTTGCTTGCCTCTACCTGCTCCAGTATGTCCAGTATGGCTCAGGGCTCAGCTCACCCACATCCTCACCTCAGCCTTAGCGCAGAGACTGGACACTGCACACTGCTGGTCTCTGTACTCAGTTGTTCACCCCTCTAACTTGGAGATTATTACTTTCCTGTGGGAGACTGAAGATAATCCAGTGGGCCAGTTGCCTTAGGAGTACTGGCTATGTATTGGCTGACAAAGCGAGTTGTTCCAGGTAATTTTCTTCTTACCCTCTTCCCCAAATACAGCTGAAACAATTCCTTTACTCTCCCAAGACTGCACTTGCTAACAGAAGTCACTGGGATCAGTTCCTATTTAGCCAGAATCAACATAGTCAGGAATTCCTGTATTACACTTAGAGGTGCAAACAAGTTTCAGATCAGGACTAGCTGGTTGCTTGGTCACAAATGTAACAGGAGATTCATCCCAGAGAGGCCAAGGAAAGGGGATAACTCCTTTTGCTCTTGTTTTTCAGTTTGACAGGGGAGAAGGGCTGGTATCAGCTTGCTGAGTAGCAGAACCATCTAAATTAATTTCACATGGAGTGTCTGGTCTCAGCAGCAGGATGCTAATCCTGTGCAGCACTGCAGCCACAGGGGTGCTCAGGGACAGACTGGGGAGAAGGCCTTGCTCACTGCAAAGCTGACGCAACAGAGGCATCTGCAGTAGGAAAAACAGGGGTTCAGGCAACCACTGGGGAAGAGACATCCAAGAAACTCAGCAGCTCTGTTTTCATCCTCAGATTTTGTAAGCAGGAGAGCACAGGAAAAAAAGAACAGCTCAGGTCCGAGTGTACATGGCAAACAAAGCACTGGAACAGGTTGTCCAGAGAATGTGTGGATGCCCCATTCCTGGAAATGTTCAAGGCCAGGTTGGATCGGGCTTTGAGCAACATGGTCTAGTGAAGGGTGTCCCTGCCCATGGCAGGGGAGATGGAACTAGATGACCTTTAAGGTCCCTTCCAACCCAAACTGTTCTGTGACTCTATAAATTCACCCTGGCTGAAAGGCCTGTAGACGTTCTGACTTTGCCTACAACCTTTTGCTACTTCCCAACAGCATCCAGCTGAGAAATCAGCACAATACACAAGAGGAGCAGCAGCCACGAGGTAATTTATCTGTCACTGCCTTGGCAATTGCTACAAACTCAGCCTGGGCAAATGAGAACAGGTGAGCCAGACACCGTGAGTCACCTGCCCACGGTCAGACTTAAGACATCTACTGGCAGTGTCAGTGAGAGAACACAGGATCTGTCAGAAGAGGTGTGGCCAAGGAGTGCCTGAGCACCACAGCTCAGTGTTACTGACAACAACACTGCCACTCTACCACTGTAACACCCTGGGCCATGCTGAGGTGAATAATGACCCTCATAATTACCCTAATACACTTTTTGAAGGAGACCCCCCTTTTTGAGCCTGAAGATGGTGTAAGATGGCTTTAAGCAAGGCAATAATTTCTCCATCCGAACTTTTAATTCTGCAGTGGCCCCATGGGGTAGGGATTATAAAATGCAGAGTTATGACATGCACAGACTGCCTCCCTGGCCGCCTTCCAGAGGAAAGCATTGTGTCCACCCTTGACTAGGGCAGGCCACTGTTTATCACTGCCTAAAATAAATGCAGCTCAGCTGGTTTAATGCAGTTTTTTGCATATTAGAACTAAGCAATGAAACATTTTAATAGCAATGAAGATCCTGAGCATTTCAATGATTCGGGTTTTTTCACTGTCACATTACATTTTTAAATGTCTCTATTAAAAACATAAAAGTTGTAAATTGTCACAACTCCAGACTCACTGGAAAATGCAGGATCTTTGCAGCACAATGCAGGTCTGTCTTGCCACTGAGATTTGCAAGACTTGGGTAAAAAATAAGATTTAACGCAAAGTCTTTCAAGGGAAAAAGATACACAATAAGACTCACAGTGCCAAAATCTCCTTTCTGCTTTGCAAGTGCTCTGGAGGCACATTCACACTTCACTGAGCCAAATGATTTCTGAAAATGACTGCACGTTTGGAAAACGTGCAGACTGAGTCCTAACAAGAACTGTTTAGGTTTTATGACTCTGAGCCATCTGTGAGCTAAAGGGACAGAAACCATCTAAAAACTGTCAAGCCGAGAGTTTGGTTTCCACAATAAGCTCTGAAATCACCTTTAATCTGCCCATTAAGTGCACGCCGGCAATTCTGCAACAGCCCCACTGGAAATGCCACGGGTGTGAAAAACAGCAGATGGTTACCGGGGGTGGAAAGCTGTACAAATCGTTAGAGAAGCATGGAAAATTCAGTGCTGGCTATAAAAGTCACTAGACAAGGGCAGCTGTAAACAGCCAGGTGAAAAGAGGCGGGAGGGACACGTGGTAGCTGCTCTGTACAAACTGCTGCTGTTTCCTTTTCCAAACCCACCAGAAAAGTGCTGAATCAAGCACATGTGAACAGACCAGAAGGTGCAATGTTCCCAAGTATTAACGCTAAGGGAGTTTTCCATTGTGCTGGAGTTCCCAGGTTTTAGCAGCACCTTGGATGTGACTGTGGAATCACTTAAGAACCCTGGGGGACACTTAGAAAGCTAAGTTGTATATACAGAGACTGTTAAAGCCCAGGCAAGTGATTACTGTAATCTGTGTGTGACGTAGCAAGAGATGTCCCAAAGTGCTGAGGATACGTGCAGGATAAACTCAACACTAAGCCAGGAGGCAAAGGTAGGAAAGAGAGGGAACTCAGTATGGCCTGTCTTACACTGCACTCCTAACTTAGAAAAGCCCAAACTCTCTGACTGCAAACAGAAATCTTGACATGCAATTAGATGACCAAGAGAGGATTTCTCCCCTGGTTATCCCACCAGTTTACAGTATCTTTAAACAGGAGAGGGGTGTAATTTCCAACCAGCTCAACAGGCATGAATAGCCACCTTCTAGGATATCTCACAACGACTTCTGCTTATGCTTAAATAAGGTAGTTATTACAGAAGTGGAAAGCAAGGAAAACTGAATTTTGGTGAAGAGAGAGTAGCAGATACAAGCCAGGGCAGGAAAGCAGCTAGAACCAAATAATGAAAATCATACTGTCATTTTCATATTCAGTAGTGTTGTGACATTCTTCCTACCAAGGATTCAATCCTTCTGTACTTGGGTCTGCCATCCCCGATTATGTTTTACAAGGGAGCCTTCTCCCTCCTCTTTTAGCTTTGCATGGGCAGCCCTGAAACACTTTTCAACTCCAGTTCCTCAAGTAACCTGTGGCTAAACTATCTTGCCAAAAATCAATGAGTGTCAGCGTAACAGGAAATCAGAGGGACACTGATATCTCCAAGAAACAATCTCTGCCACCAGAGGTTGGGGTTGGAGCCACCATTCCCCCCTCCCCTCCATGCACAGTTTAGGCAGACGGCATCCACTTACCATACAAACATATCCGGCCACGGCAAAGGAGAACATAAATGAGTATAGTTAGAGAAAAGAAACCACAAATGCTTTTCAGTTTTATTCTCACTGGGAGGGTAGTGGCATCCTGACATGGTCCTTCACATCATCCAATGAAAACTGACAGGGACTTTTTCAAGGCTCCTAGCTCACCTAGCAGTTTATGGGACTAAGTCTTGGAGGAATCTTGGCTTGGCTGTAGTGCTTTGTCAGCCTGCAGACATGGCATTCCCAATTCCAGATAGTTTTGTTGGGTCAAGACTAAAGTAATCAGTACTAACAGAAAGGGAAAGTAATCAGATGTGAAACACAGACCATATGATGAGTGATGTGTCAGGCTGGTACTACACAATATTTGTACAGACCAGTCAGAAATGGGTATTACAAACAGAGCTGGAAAATAGTAATAGTTAAAAACATGGTCAAGTGCTTTTGATGGATTTCCCAGAAAAGAGAAAGTCTCTTCAGAAAAATAATGTAACAGCTTCAAAAAACAACAGCAGCAACAACAACAAAACAAACAAAAATGCATCTAGTGATCTTTAAATCAGCTTTTCCATTGGATAAATATATTTGAAATAGTTGTACAGTTCACAGTGGCATAAAGTTCTCTGATTGCTTGAGTGCTTGAAAATATCTCATCAGTAAAAAAATACCAGAGCTGGGGGAGGAAAACCCTCTCTCTGAATTCTGTACATGGGTAAATGCACAGGTTTTGGCAGGCATCAGGTCATTGGATCCATGGGAAACTGGCAGCATCACAGGACTGCAGATCACAAGTCAGGGGATGGAGGATAAGAAGAATAGTAAGGCCCATTTTCCTGCAATGAGAACAGAATAAGCAGTTGAACAGAAGTCTTCTCCAACACACCTTGGTGCAATGATAGTGCCACAGAGGCAGAAATAATTAGGTATTCTGGCTTTGTCTTCCAAGAATACAGTGACTGCCACAACTCACCCAGGAGAGGACTGCAGGCAAACAAAGGCCTTGTTTTTGCCTGTGTTTTAAGCAAAAAGTGCAAGTTAAACTTTTCCCATTAAGCCAAAGCTGTGATGCCAGGAAGCCACAAATGTTGGCATAGTCAGGCACTCAGACAAAGCTGCTAATGCAGACACACAGCTCTGGCTACTACTTTGTAGCTACATCACATACTCTTTGGAATGATTTTGCCAATGCAAGCCATATTCACTCCACTATTTGGTTAGAGAACTGAGGTGCAGATGGGAAGAGGAAGAGGGTCCTATACAAAGGCAGGGCACCCTTCTACTGTTCCATTTTTCCCTGCTGTTTTGGGTTTTTTTTCCTTTTCCTGCCTGCTTGTTAGTATGTGGGGCAGGGAAGATGAAACACAGCTACTATTTCTTTTTTCCAGTCAGTATAAGGCGTACAGCAGCTAACACAAATTTTATCTTGTTCACAGGCTGTTAGTGTGTTATGTTACAGTTCTTGGCTGAAGAAGAGTAGGCTGCCTTTTATGCACACAGGAGACTGCTCTAATGGGAAAGAAGCCTCCTTCTTAGCCAAGCCCTCTGCTTGGGCCGATGTAGACAAAAAATTCAGAGAATCATTACCCAGAACAACACAGACTCTCCAGGAACCTTCCCTCTTTCTTCTCCCCATTCTTAAGATATAGAAGTCAGTCCCCTTAAAGCTCTTGCAGAGCACAAGAACTGCTCTTAGGGCAGAGACTCATGGTGGCCACAGGCAGTCACTTACCCTGGCGTCATACTCGAGGACAAAAGGGGGAAGATCAATCTGTTCTGGGGGTATGGCTGTGAACAACTGCTGAAGGCTTTCCACATAGTGGATTTTGTCCTTTAGCCCTGAGACTGTAAAGGTTGTGAAAAACCACGCTGAGACCTGAAAATAAAACCCAACAAAAACCAATTAACAAGGTGCTGTTTCAAAACCTTCAAGTTCAGTGTAATACTCCACAGTGAAACAGGCTTGAATTGAACTTGAAACACTGAAATCATTGCCATAACACAACAAGGTCAGGAAGTATGCACCACCAACTGCAACAAGCAGTGTCTTGAGACCTTCAAGCTAGTGTTTTCTGACTCTATGCTCACTCCTCCCAAAATGCCAGCTTAAGGTCCCTTTCTACAGTCCAAGAGTGACAGCTATTCTGCTATTTGTCCTCAAAAACCTATCAGTACAGTGGCATGTTTTCACTCCAAGTTTAGCCAGTTCAGAAAATTACCTATTTGACTCTGTCAGAAGCATTTTCAACCCTTTACATTCGAGTTTTCACTTGAAAGAAAGGCCAATCAGAGGGAGAGAAAGGGAGACTTTTGGCTGTTCAAAGATTGTACTCCCTTCTGCTTTGGGTTGTCTGAGTGAGCTTTTGTTTTACCACCTTTGTTATCAAAGCCTTATCAATTTAATTCTACAAAAATAAGCCTATCAACTTATTCTACAAGATTTGACTTCAAGTATTCTGTCAGTTTTGGGTATAAACTGGATATGGAATTTTTGTTTTTGAAGACCAGTAAAACAGCAATCTAATCCTGCTTAGATTGACTGCACAGGATTTTCAACTCACCTTCTCCAAAATTAAGTTCTGTATAACTTCTTGTTTATTTCTTATCTATTCTTTTCCTGGCAGACTGAAGAAAAAGAAAAAAAACCTGTTCTACAGGTCACAAATGCTCATATTAGGGATCAATCACATGGTCCTGGGCAACCAGCTCTTCCTGACCCTTCTTGAGCAAAGGGGTCAGAGCAGATGACCTCTGGAGTCCATTATAACCTTACCATTCTGTCATTCTGTTTGATAGCTTTGCTTTGACTGCAGGAATTTAACAGAAAAGAAGCAACACTGCTAGAAAAGCCTTGAGGAAAGCAAGAGTTTCAAAGAAGCTATAAGAATAAGTCAATAAAAATGATCTGCCTGAATACAACATTTAAAGAAGAAGTCAATTCCTAAAAACTGTCCTGGAATAACTGTGCTGCCTCCTCAAAACAGCTTATTTTAATGAGAAAGGAACAATGAAAAATGGAAAAGGAGGTAAAGAATACAACAGAACACTTGAAATCAGTTCACTATTTTGAGGGCAGAATTAGAGATTCATGTTAGCAGAAAGCAGGGAGACAGATTTTACTGGCATCCATTATTCATTATATTGTTCTAACAAGACCTCTTATGAGTGACACTAAGTGACAGTTTAATGAGTGAAAAATACCTTCTCAATCTTGCACCAAAGTAGCATGGATTTCAAGGTGTGTTATGAATGACAATCACTAAACATAATTGCTATGGATGTTTAATGTATAAAAGCCTAATAGGGAATACTTTTGCAGCCATCACAAAAACTGCTGTTGGGAGAAGTGTTTTTACTCTTTCCCCTTCTCCCTCCCACTATACAAGCCACTGCAGTTTGACATCTTACCCAGGAACACAGAGAGAAGGGAGGGGGGCAGAAATGTTTCTGGAGACTTTTCCTATTACTTCTATTCTTGATAATCACAGCTTATAGAAACAGTAATATAAGAGCAACTATTTTCTTATTGGTAACAGGACACGGAACTTTAAATTGAACCAAATCTCTGTTAATGCACTGAAAGTAGAGTAAATTATACCAGAGCAGCCAAAGAAAGTTAAAAATCTAGACATCTGCTGAAGTTTCCCTTCATATTTTTTTGTCCTGATATTCTGAATCTAAATAAAAGGCTGTCAAAATCACTCTGCCGAGCTATAAACCCACAGTTAAGTGTGTGAGATGTCTCCCACAAAAAACCAGCCACACAGATTAGCTGTGTCACTAATCTCTTAATTTGGTCATACCTCAAAGAGAAATTTACTAAGATCTGGGAAATTTTATTCCAATCGGAAGGATCTTGTGTAGAAAAAGACCTAAGTGATCTGCAACAACTTTTGCATTGGCATCTGATCTCCAGAAACTTCTTTTAGGACTGCTATAGAAAAACAAGACAAAAATTGTTCATGATGAATATAAAGATTATGATGATTATGAATATCTAATTTGAATCTTCGGCTATGTTTCAGCTTTGAAACATTCTTGATTCACAGCCAATTAATGAAAACAGAATTACTCTGGGTGAGACTCTGTCAGATCCAGCCATTTATGGTTCAGTTCAGAATTCAAGCTCTGAGAAAGTTTGTTTGGAGAGCTCTCAGAAGAGGGGAGCTGAGAAGATTCACATAAAAACGCCTCCAAAAGCCCTTTATTTATCTCTCGGCAGCTTTATAAAAAACAAGCAGGAGGAACTTTGCATGCAAGAGTACAAAGGAACTTGTGATGGCACTTCATGGGTACCTTGATCTGAGGCACGGCAGTGAAGTGCTCACAACAGCAAGAGCCACTCCAGCCTACAAAACTGCTGACATCTATACTATGATTCCATGGCAAGAACAGCTCCATTTCACAGATCACAAGAACACTCAAAGCATGAAGAAAGGCAGGAGCAGTGTACAAAAATGGACTGCACAGTGGCACACCCTGCTTCTGTTACTCCGTGTTTTAGGATAGCTGCTGAACCTTCCTCCCTGCACACCAAACTCCATGTATTTTAGACAGGCAATTATCCTCAGAAAACACATAATTTACAACAGTTTCATACCTACCTAGAAACCAAACAAAGAGTCATTGTTGGCACCATGAAGTACGTGGAGAACTATGCTGGTTTTCTAGGGACACATGATTTTCCAAAAGATGTGATGAAAAGCCTCTTGATCCCTTTTAGCACATAAATAAGCAAAAGTGACTCTGACAGATGGCAGCCATCCTCTGTGCCAGGATTCAATACTGCCGTGAAAGGGACAATTTATACCAGAGATTTAAGATCTGTGTATGAGGGTGATGTGTTTGGGAAGTCACATGAATGCACAGGCCTCCCTCCTCAATTTGAGGCATGGGATATTTCCTACTACTTCTAGGGAAGGAAGTCAGTGATCCAAATAGGAAGACGAATGTGCCAAACATTTCTTTGAAGAAATTTGAAGCTTTTGAGCTATCTTCTATGGGGACAAGAGCCCTGAAAGAGCCAAAACAAGGAGGGGAGAGAAAAATCATTCCCTCTTAGCAGCCATCTTCTTCACCATGCTTTCTGCTGCATATTCCCCATCATGTTTCATAAGCTGATAGTCCATGCAACAGTCAGAGGCAATCCTTCTTGCCTTCCAGTTATAAAAAAGATTGGCAGAAAGACATGGTTACACATTCTCTTTTGCCTCCAGCTGTGTTGCCAGAATAGGATACAAACCAATACTATTTCCAGCAAGTTAGAGAACTCTCTGTCTCTCACCCTCCCTGCTTCCCACCAACCATCTGCTTCGCCTACAGATCTGTTGAGTCCCACTGCAGTTTCCAAAGGGACAGACAAGATGGCAATAAACACCAGTGAGGATGAGTTCTCATCCTCCAACAACACAAAAAAGTGTTTCTCAACTAAACAGAAATGTATGGGAAGAGAGGAGGGGGATGAAGTGCTGCTGAGAATCTAAAACACTAGTACTTCCTAGCCTCAGCTTTTCCACTCAACTTTGTGACCTTAGTAATGTTCTGTGCCAGCTTCTACATTTTTATTAGCATCAGAGCTGGAGGCTCTAATTCTAGGACACAGACCTCTGATCTGTACCCTGTGGGAATAACTAATAACCTAACAGAAACTGGAAGCTATGCTGTTGGGAAGCCTCAGTCTCATCTACATAAAAACAAGGAAGCTCCAAGTCTCATGGTGTCCCAGCTGTGCACAGGCAAAGAAAGGACTCTTTGAAAATTTAGCAAAGAAATTCTTGCTGAACATGTGCAAACAGATGTGTTTTTCCAGGCATATAATTTTCTCAAATTTGATTAATGTCAGCAAAAAGCAGAATAAACACAGAGGTTAATCTGATGTGAACATGGAGGATCAGATTTCTGTTTTAATTGGACAAATAAAAATTCTAGGAAGGGCTGCTGCTGCCACTTAGTTCATCTGAAGTACTCATACTGCTGCAATAGGAGTAGTGGGTGTGAAGTCCAGAAGGGAACCAGCTCCATCTTCTGTTGCCCCACACAGATCCCAGTCAAGGGTAACAACTTAGTGCATGACAAGTTCAGGTTTTTTGTCTGCTGATGAATTAACAGGATTTTTCTGCACTGCATCAAAGGCATTCTTCCCATCTTTGCTGCTCTACACTCTGTCCCTGACTAATCTCACCGCTGCCTGACACTGCCCACTGCCCTTCCCAGGGCAGCTCTGAAGCGACATGCAGGACACACGCGCTACCTCTTGTGTGAAAGAAAAGGTGAAACACCCAGGAGATGAACTACACAAAAAAGAATTCCCTGAGTGTTTGCTCATGGTTCATCACCCTGCCAGCCAGACAGCAGGAAAAATGACAAGATGTTTCCCTTTGAAAGAAACATGATTCAAAGCTTCCACCTCTCTCTGCTAAGAGCACACAAAACCCAGGGCACAGACAGCGTGCACTGCATTGGGGTTCAGCTTATCACAAAGGTTGGAAGATTACAGCTAGATCCAAGATGGGATGAATTTCAAGTTCAGAAGATCCAGAAGAAACTGCCTGATTTTGGGAGTCTTCTATATATCTCCAAGTTCCTCATGTTACAGGCTTACATGCTACTCCACAGGCTTATATGCTACTCCACCAACATGCTAGATATACTTTCCTTTTGTAAGATTTACCTTACCTTTGAACGAAATGTTGGGTGGACAAAATACAATGCCTTCAAATTCCTCTTGTACCTGGTTTAGAGAAAGAAAAAAATATTTAAAAGTGAATTCTAATTAAGGTCACCTACACCAGCCAACTGTCGAAAGAGACCATTTTTCTTAAGTGCCTGTGATGTAATTTTACAAAGTTAGATCTAATGTAAGGGCTGATACCAAAAAGTAAATGTAAAGGGAAAAGAAAAATAATTTTAAAAAAGTAGAATGGTTATTTTTCCGTTAAAGACATCATAGCCTTCAGTCTTTCAAGTAGGAAGTGAAAGAAAGTTAAGGACAAATGATGACTGCCACTACCCAAGCTTCTCCCCTCACAACCAGCAACATACTTTAACAAAACCAGGCTCCAAAACCTCCAGCTCTGGACAGTGACAGACAATACAACCAGAGTGCCTCCCTAACAGCTCCAAAGAGAGACTGCAGAGGACAGGACTTCTGGTTAAAAAGATGGGACTTCTTGCCTTTATTAGTTACTTAGGTCTTTGTCCCAGCAAAACTTTCTCACAAATAAATGGGAAACCAGATACAGGGAATAACAAATATTTGCATAGCACAGGGGAAGACCAGAACATGTTCTTTTCCTATTGACACTCACTTGGCATCAACAACATCATAGAGTTTCTTCAGGAAGTTAGAGTCTAATTGATTGTAATAATTTGTGAGCGTATGGAAGTACACCAGGACATATTCCTTCACTGCAATATGATCCATGACGTGGATGAAATACAAAAGAGCCTGAGGCAAAAAGAAATAAAATTTGTATTTGCAAAGAACTCTTTCATCGTTGCATTACATCGCAATATGCTTCCCTTATTTCATCTAAAAATCAGGAATCATGAGGCTGGATGGCATCACATTTCAGCTACAAAAGCAAGGCCAACATTCCAAGTCTTCAACTTGACTGTAATAACTTGGAAGTCTTTTTTGTCTATCTGACCTCATAGATGGAGATATATTCTTGCTGTTTCCATGAAAAACTACATTTGACGTTACATTTCACTGTTCACATCTTGGCAGTTATAGAAGCAGAGTAACCCTCCTTCTTCTTGAGAAGAAAGAGTCCATACTAGCCCTGTTTTTTCTAAAAGTAGCCTCATTGAAAAGTGTCACCCCAAAGTCCACATAGCTTTGTACGGGTAAACATTTTTATCTGCCTATAAAAATACTTTCTAGTTAACATCTCAAGTCTTCTACAAATAATGTTTCTAGTATTAACACTGAATTATCCTTACAATCAGACTTCTCCATCCTAAACATACATATGTAACCTACACAACTCTAGTTTTACAAAGACTTACCTTTTCCATGTCTATCAATGTTACGGGGATATTCCTTCCAACCACCACCATCACTGTACGGCCACAGTTATCTACACCTGCAAAAGAAAGAAAGATGCCTCAACTTCTCTCAGTCATACCAGGTTCTGTAGTTGGGCCCTTTCAAATCAGGGAAAAGAGCCTCAGTTCAGAACTTTTGCAATGCATCTGGTTTCCAACAGAGGAAATATGCTTAGTTACTGCTCTCACTATACCAGTACCTATTCTGATAAAAACTCCATGTATTACATCTGAGAAACTTAAAGACTGCAATTTTATGTTGCCTGTGTACTCCCTATTTACCTAAATATCAAATACTAACATGGGTCTTATTTAAAAAAAAATCCCTTCCCTTGCAATTTTACCACCAAAGCAAAATTCTTCCTAGAAACCAAGCTCTGAACTCCAATGAGATTCCCAGAACATGCCTCATGGACCTCCTGCAGCCCACAGAGCCTTGTCTAAGGCAAACAAAATAATTTAAATTTGCAGCTACTGAGGGGAAAGTATCACACAACCTTGCTATTTACACAAAGATCTAGGTAAGCTCTGGTTTTTCATGAGGGCTAAGATATCAGCCAAAGAGCTGAACAGATTTTCTCTCCAGAAACACAGCTATGCTTTCCAGCATGACCTACTGTATATGCAAGTCCAAAGAAAATATTTTTACTTTAAGACAACACAGATCAGTCATCAGTACACCAAACTTACCTGTCTGGTACAAAGCTTTAAGAGAAGCAATGTCAGAGAGGTCTTCAGCTCTTGCCTGACACAGCCAGCGATTATAACTAGAAAGTTAAAAACATCTGGTCAGATCTAATCCCCCTTTGGATTAGCATCATAAGCCTGAAGAGGTATAAGGGAAGGGAAGGACAAAACAAGCTTTTTCTGACTGAGCCCTCTCTAATGTTGCTGTTCTCTGACCTATGGAGCAACTATCAAGTTTTTAAAGAAAAAAGTATTAAAAAATGAAATTTAGTGTCTTAGTTACACACCTAATGATTTTCACTAGGGCAGTTAATACATATTAATACATATCAACTAGTAACTATAGTAGCATTGCATTTGGGCTGGAAAGATCTCAGAGGTTTTTCCATTTAAATATGTCAATGTTTAAAGGACAGAAGGAAAGAAAATTTCCTTTAAAAGTCTAGAAGTCAAACACAACTATGCAGCAACCAGTGTCATATATGATTTTTTTCCCTTTGAATGGTGGACAACTTAGTGCCTCATCTGACAAAACAAACCAACACCGTGCCTTGAGAGGTGTCCAGCATGGAATTACCTTCCAAAGAAGTGATCATGCACCTTAAGGTTACCAGGGCATGAAGGGGGAGAAAGCCTGAGCATTCTTTTATTTATCAAATGGAGGAAAAGTGCTTTGCTATCCGCCCAGAGCCTCAGGAACAAGTGTTAAAAGCAGGTGATCCCACTACAAAAAGTGGTGACAAAACAGTGACATCTTGTGGCAAACAGGTAAGGCAGCTGGCTGGATGCACTGTGTGTGCTAAAGGGTTTGTGACAAGCTTCCCTTTTTTTCTTACTGTCCCCTTCCCTTCTCCCTTCAGGCCAAAGAGGCTACTACATCAATCCAGGGTGACACCAGGCTTTACCTGCATTTGCTTGCTGGAAGATTAGGCTTTACAGATAACAAAACCATCATTCATAAGGGTTGGTCCTAACTAACACAAATATTCACATGAACAAGCAAATTCTCACTTCCTCTGATGCTGTTTCTGCAGTGCTGCCTCTGACAACTGTCCCTGAAGGATGAGGCGCCTCTGTTTATCAACATCTCCCTCCATGCGGGCAAAAGCATGGGACCCAATGAAAGACAAATCTGCCTCCAGACCCTCTTCATCTGAAGCATCTGCAGTAGAAATAAAGGTGTTGTAAAATGTTTGGGCAATCAGCAATGCTGCTGATGAATTGCTACATTTCCCAGTGAGACAACACAGTCATTATGATACAGACTAACACAAAACCCCGTGAGGTGCCATGATACGGCTCTGACAGCTCACCAGTACCACTGGCAGATCACAGCATGTGACCAAGAACTACTCCCTTAAAATGTTGGTTTGCCTGGAAACTAAATGGGAAATGCTAGTCATCAGCTCATAACAAAGGGTTAACTCTCCCAAAAAACAAGGTCTGGAGAGAGTGACTTGAGCTCTACAGTCATCCTACTTGAGCTTTACAGTCATCCTACTTGTCAAAGGGGGAAAAATTAGCATGCAGAGGCACAGATGCTGCAGCTTTATTCAATTTAGAAGCTGTACTGTAGAAAGGGCTCACTTTTTGTATCACTGACACTTCCTGAACAAATGCTACAGTGATCTGAGTGTAGCTATTTTTATAGTATTGTTTACAACATGACTGGGTGATGAAATAGAAGAGCACAAGTTCACTTGCTGGTGACAATACCAGAATGCTCCACTGAATTGATGTCATCCAGGCATGTTGCTAAGACTTCTAGCACTGTCTCTCTGGGCAATCTAGACAGGAATCAAGTTTCCCCTTTCAGCATGACATACTACAGTAGCAATGGAACAAGAGTGCAGGATTCCATTATACAAATTCACTCTTACCTATGCAAATCCAGTAATTTCACAAATTATTAGCTAGTGGTTCACTACCTCACTGATCAGCCACAGCAGCAAATATCACATATTCAGCCTTATCCCAACTGGCTATGCAAAAGTAGAAAATTGAAATTAATTCCAAGTTATTTGCTTTGGATGGTTTAAGGCTGTAAAACTTTCACATCACTGCTCAACAAGTAAGGCACAATGTGTCTGCTATGTCCATTAATATATTAAATCATTTTGCTATATGTATCTCACCTCAACCCTGACATCTAGGCAACCTCTTTACAAACAGACTTTCACTGAACTTTGATAGCCACTTCCAAACACTGATGTCTGGGTTGATCTAGCTTTTAGGGAGTTTCTGCTAGTTTTCATTGCACATCTACTAGTTTGATGCACTATAACCCTGCAGTATCAATAGAATCTTACCATTTGAGACAACATTTGCTAATACATGAACAACACTTGGCTAATACACAAGACAGACTACTAACCATAACGACTTTTTCAATTAGAGGCTGCACAAGATTCTGCAAAAACACCTTCAAAGATCCTAATCACTTTGGGAAAAAATTTACAAAGGGAATGAACTACCCACCTCTTCCACCTAGAAAGGAAAAGACAGAACAGCTCTACTGCAGTTACTGCTGGGGAACACATGAAATCAATGAGGCAGCTTGAGAACTGCAATCATAACCTGCCTTAGGTGAACTGAGGTAGGAAAACATCTCTCTCCTTCCTTTTCTGTTTTTCCCACTGACTTTCACAGAGAGGTACTTATTCCAAAGTCCAGTTCCAAACTCACCATCTGGAACGCCTGGCTTTTCAGTAATCCTGATCTGCCGCTCTGGTACTACCGGCTCCCCTTCCGCATTGCCAATATCTGCAGGGAGGTAAGGCAAGGATTGGATCTCTTCTTCCAATGATCTTGGAAAATACAGAGGCAGCAACTTCTGATAAGTGACCTACAAATAAGAAAAATGCGTGAAGGGTCTATCACGTATCCGTGCTCTTCACTTAAACAGTGTCTGCCTTTGTAGCAAGGAACTTCTCAGCAGTTTGGAGGCAAAATACTGCCTCCCTCAATGGACACTTTGGGCTGGGAGCTTGGAATACAGGCAAGAAACCTTGACAAAGTTTAACTTTTTGGGTTTTTTTGCCACACTGGCAAGTGACTTTGAGAGCACTTTGCTTTAACCTGCATGAACTCAGTTAGATTGCAGATACTTTAGCTATGTAATGAAGTTAAAATACACATGGACAACAGATTTCAGCAAAGGTTGCTTATGTTAAAATGCACCACCACACAGATCACCTTCAGTGATCTGTCTGGGAAAAAAGAAAAAGTGCCAACCAAACAAGAAAATCCCTCCCCACATGAAGGGAAATAGTGAAAAATCTCTACAGATTGTAATACTTCATGGATTCTCTCCAACTGATTAGCAGTTTTATGACCCCCAACAAATTAGTGATTTTCCTTATCCATATCCCACAGAACCCCAACACAGTCTGGGTGTTCTGCGCAGTAACAAGTTCGATGTACAAGGAAAGTCAATATTCAGACTGCCTGCATCTCTCAGAACACAGATCACTAAATGTCAAGTTTGCTTTTCCAACAAGTCAGCAAGCAGTGTTTAAGATGTCTGTAGGTGATCTATAGGGATGCTGAACTGGCCCCCTTCAAGCACATTTCTGTGTAAGGAGGAAACTTCGTGTGAGGAATTTCCTTTCTGGCTAACAGCACCTAGCACAACTGCATGCTATCACCCCCCCACACTGCTCCCTGTCCATGGCTCAGGAACACAAAGCCAGAAGCAGAAAGATTCTCAAAGTGTCCATAGTGACTGCTAACAGCATGAACAGTACTGGAAAAGAGGCTATGCTAGGAGGAGACAGAAGGATGCTGCAAGACCAAAAGTCTACGTGATGTGAAGAGGAAATCCAAATCCAGCTTTACAGCTGCAGAGAAGATCGAACACGCCCAGGAATTTTGGTGGAATGAATGCCAAGAAGATACCTCTTCAAGCTCAGAGACAGCAAACACCACCTTCTCCAGAGTCTCTCCATGAATCTCCAGAAACCTCCTAACTGTGCCTGCAAGGAAGCAGATTAAATGTAGTTAGCAAAACAGGAGAAATCTACACACACAACTACAAGTGAAGAACTCAAGAGTGCAGAAGAGAGATACATCTCTCCTCATACTAAATAGCTCCACTGGCTGTGGGCAAGTGTGGATTAAGGGGTGGTTTAACACACCAAATGGGTTGCTGGGCACATTGGAAGTTCCATCTCCACTCTCTCCTGATGCTCACTTTAGATATAGACAAATAGAGAATAAATCTCTCTGATTTTAGCTTACTAAGCAGTCCTTAGACTGTGAAATGTGATTCAATGGCCCTGAAAAATCAAGCCAAATCCTTCCTTTAGAGAGTACTGTGCAAATTGCTAAAACCAGACATTCTTAGAACAAGTCACTGTGCCCTAAGTTATCAGCAAAGCAATATAAACAAGCTACAGCAAAAGCTGGTTCGAGACAGGCTCAGCAGCAAAAAATCTCTGGTGTCAGCTGTGCCAAAGAGGCATATAAAAATTCTATTTGTATATCGTGAGAGAAAGTGTCCAAACAAATTGGTTGGTACAGGAGTGTTTTATCAAGTAGCACACAGACCTACAGAGACAACAGAACAAAGCAATAGAAGTTATCTACAGAGAATACTTTAGTGGGAGTTCAAGAAACAGCAGAGGGAAAAAAGGAGATATTTTCAAATACTTCCTGTGTTCTACTGTACACAAATTCCTGTGTAACCATGTTGACCTGCAACATCACTTTACAGAACAAATGCAATTGTGCAGTTCCACAGCAAACCGTTCTGAATGTATGTGAACATGTGAAAAAGCCAAAAGAGATGGGGAAGAGTAGGAACCAGTATGTAAGTATATATACAAGAGTATAAAATACTCTCATTTGAGCACTTTTCTATACTTTATTTTCAACCTAGGATATTTTCTGATTTGTTTTCAGTGGTCTTAATTTGTTCTTTAATACAGTTTCCTCTCAAGCGCAAGGAAATTTGAAAACTTTTAGCAATGCTTTTTAGTAAGAATTTCCATTAAACAAATAACAAGCATAAGAGCAATTTCCCCTTGTTTGTTCTGAACTGGCATGGTTTGATGGTTCTTATTTTGGGAGACAGTGAACAGCTGATTCCTTTTCACCATTTCCATGCCACTCATGAGTTGATAGACATCTATCACACTCCCCTCAAGTCTGGTATATTCCAGTCTGGAAAAGTCTTGAGCTCATTTTGCTATTTCTTGCCTTTTTCTGTTCTTGTTGACCTCCTCAACTTCTCTGTCAACTAAATTCTTTTTCAATGTGCAGCTTTAAAGGCTGAACAAAGCACTGCTTTATTGCATAACATTCTTAATTTTGTTGTGTCTTACTCAAGTTGCTGTTTTGAACTCCTCGGAGCTCTTGTTTTCATGGAACTATTATCATCTCAAAGTTTTGCTGCCTATAATCAGCCCATCATTTTGCATGTGAAGGCAGAAGCCTGTAGGAGTGGGTCACTGGGGGGAAGGATATCCCTTTACATTTGGATGTGCTGATGACACTACAACAGCAGATGAAATTCACTGTTGCTTGAGTCTGCCTACAAGTATTCAACAGTAAGGACTCCTCTTGGCTACTCTGAACAAATTTCTATTACCAGCAAACTCTCTCACCTCACTTTTAGCATATTTTCCAGGTTATTAATTAACACACTGAAGCATGCAAGTTGCATGGATCTTTACTGATGAGATCCCAGGGATCTTTACTGAGAGAAAGGATCATTTGTTTTTATCTTCCATTTCCTGATCACCCATGGAATGCCTTGCCTTTTTACAACCTCTAATGAACCACAGCCTCCTAAAAAAAGGTTTCACCATTTCCAGAGCAATCTGTAAGTGACCTGCTGAATGCTGCCATCCAATTTATGCTGTTTTCCAACACACTTACGCAGTGCAATGTGGGTTGCATCCTCCAAGGGGTAGCATCTTTTCAGAGTGTTAATGACACAAAATCCTACGGAGCACATTGCCTGTTCCCTGGAATCCAGAAAAAGAGAAACAAATGAACAGACAGCCAGGTGCGAACAGCTATCTCTCAGGACAGTAGGGAACTGGAACACCAATAATTTCTTCCCTGGCTCTAAGCAGCAGTAATCCTCTTTCAGGTTTTTGCAGAAGGATTCTTGCCTGGAAAGACGTACACACCCTCATTAAGAAGAGAAGGAGAGAACCATTAATTATTCCCCATGGCTTCCTCTGGTGCTTGTTTTCAGATTTCTCCTTCTACCTCAGCTATGTTGTTCCTACAGTTTCTCAGATCCTGAATGAAGTTCTTCCCTCAAGCTCCCCACAATCCTTTCCAAAATACTTTTGTTCCTGTTTAGGACTGACTGTAAGGAGAAGGAGGTGCTCTTCAATGCATATACACTCCTATTTCTTCACCTGACCAATGATTTTGTTTTGTTAGAGGTCTGGACACAGGCCAAGGTGGCTTACTCAATCTTAGGTATGATTAGACAACCATGGAGTGACCCAGACTTTAAGACCAGTAGGATACTTCCAGCACTGAGCCACATTTTCAGAAGAGTAAAGCAGAGCTGTTGCCAACAGTCATCAAAGGAGTTTGAGCAAGCTCAAGAGTTGGTAGACAATTTCACAAACATCAAAAGTTACTCTAGAAAACAGACTGACTGAAAGACATTATCAAGCAGCATTTGGTGCTGTTGATAATGTCTTTCAGTCAGTCTATTTCAGTCAGTCTACTATTTTAAAATTCTAAGAATTTTAAAATAAGAATTTTAAAATAGTTTTTAACGTGTTTCAATCCAGGCCTGAATTTGCCTGTAACTTCTGAGGCAGAACAAAACTGGCTAAAAACCTTAGCTGTAACCTTGATTATGAAACAGTTACTATTGCACTGTAATACACAGTCCAGCCTTGGAAGAATTGATCTTCCCAGTCCTAAGAAATTATTAGGTATGCTTTCTGACATCACTCTTGCTCACGTGCTTTTTGCAACTGCTACCACTACAACAGTTGTCACAGGAGAAGAACAGAACACAGGAAAGAACACAGAAAAATAGGAAGAAAAACCCCAGTTATTTAAGAGGAAGTAGAAAATACCGCAGACGAAAGGGGAAAAAACTACAAACCTAGCTGCTGCAACTGTAGATTTAGAAGTAACCTTACACCCTGACTCAGAATTTTAGCTGTTGTACAAGGGCAGAGGCCTAACACATGAACTGACACAGCAGTCGGATCTGCCTGTGGATGTGTCCACATGGCTGCAGACGCACATGAAGCTGCTGCTTGAGCAAGCTCATTTAAGATTTGTTGCAGCACAGAACCCAAAGCAATTATTAATGTTTCTCCTTTGAGCAACTGAATGCTGCACAGCTCTAGCTACCCCGTTTCAGGACCTGAACCAGCTCAGATCTCTCTACACATTTCATCTACAGGACAGCACAGATAACCAAAGGCATGAAGCACACCATGAAGCCACTCATGTCCTCATGTCCTTAACCAGATCAGCCACACATGAGAAGACATTCACAGAGGTTAGATCTTCATACAGAGCTGAGTTTGCAGGACAGCTGTGCCCCAGGTGGCACCCCTGTGTAAGCTGTGTTGCACTTACTTGGCGAGCTGCAGGACGTTGCGGTAGCAGCTGTACAGGGAGCTCTCGGCCGCGGTGCGGTACCGGCTCTTGTACTTGGGGCCCACCGTGTGAATGATGAAACGTGCAGCCAGGTTAAATCCTTTCGTCAGCTTGGCCTCGCCTGTCCTGCAGCCTGGGGAAAAAACCCACAAGGATAACTGTTCATGTCATGGCAAGAAAGCCAGAAGTATTCAAGCCCTTGTCTTCCTCCAGTCAGACAACTCCACTTCATACATAGAAGTTGGTGTTAGAGACATCAAATATTAAGGATAGCATCTTATCTCATACCAGCTGCTTTGCACCTAGTCAGGCTGAGGAGGTGAGAACTGTGCTCATTCCTCTCAATTTGAAAACTGTGCATATAAGGACAAACCAGATACTGCTAGAAATTCTGTCTTAATTGCAGTGCTTACTATGCTACTTACAGAGCCAAAGCAAGAAATGATTTAATAATGTGCAGAGAACTGATGCACACATATACCATACAGCTAGCAGTAAAAAGTCCTTCTGATTTAACAACTTGGTTTGGGGAGACTGGTTTTTGGATGAAATGACTACAAATTTCCTTAATCAAACAAACCAGTTGTTGGCAAAGCTATTAAAACTGAATAGATAAAACACTTGTTTAATTTATGCTCCCAGAATGAGGTAGCTTGCTTTGTTTTGCAAGTTTCTTCATGTCCACAAGGCAGACACGTGATCCTCATGCAGCTCATACTCTCTGGACAGACTAGCTGTCTAGTCTCAAGGCAAGGAAGTTTCAAGCAATACATTTAATTGTTCCATTCACGGCACCCTTCAGTTAGATACTCTAGGAATAGATTCTGTGTTTGAAGTCTGTTTTTCCTTCAGCACATGGAAGAAAAGTCTGCTAAACTTCCCCTTCTTCACCTAAATCTAGTCCACTCCAGGTCTGGACAGCTGAAGAAGTACTTCTTGTCTCTCTCTTTCCCTACCCTCAAAGACAAGTATTTTCCAACCTTCTTCCTTCTGCTTGTACAGCTGCACTTCAGCTTTCTGATCTGACTGAAAACTAGTATTCTCACTGGATCAGCTTTCAACCTGATCTTCTTATAGGCTGCTAGTGCCCACAACAGGGAATGAGACATGAACAAGCAGCTGCAGTAGCTTGGCTTAAGCTGCCCATTGAACAGGGATGTTCATCTCTCCCACTCCACTCTTTCCTCACAGGGCTCAGGTGAGCTATCAACATGCATGAATATATGAATATATATCAATATATTCATATATCAATATGAAAGCATATTTTATGGGAAGAGACATTCCAGGTTGAGAATCTTCTTTACTCAAAACTTCAAGCACACCTCTTTAACGGCAACCACAGGCTGCCTTGAAGCCAGCATCTTGTAAACTTTCTGATCCAACAAATCACATCATTAGCTTCTATAGACCTCCACTGTGCTTCTTCTGGGTTAATCAGAAGGAAGAAAATACCATACTAAAACTAAGCATACTCTTCTGAACTCCTGCACAGCCTCTAAGACAGCTCAAGAGAGAGATTAAAGAAACACAATATGGAAAAGGGAGAAGCCAAACCCAAAACAATGTATCAGATAGCAAGTTACTATTCTTCCTTTGGGGTCCACCCATGCCTCAGAACTAGTAAAGACCAAGCAAAAGCCCTTCGGAAAAACCTGTCTTGTGAAAAAAATAATGAAGCAAGTTCGATTGAGGTATAGTTGGGATTCAGTAGGGAAACTAATAAATTCAGGGAAGCAGACGTAGCATCGGTAATCTTTAACTATACTTAGATCACCCTTCATACTTCCTGAAGCCTTCTGCCTGGGTATCTCTACAAAACTTATGAAACTAAAATGAGCAGTAGGTATTATTCCTATTTTAAGATACAGAGTGAGGTGAGCTGCACAAGTCAGGGTCTGCAGCAAAACTGGGAACAAAGACAAGATCCTATTTTTTATCTGATGAGATTTCAGACATTAAGATAGCTTTTCTCCAAGTTTAAAATGGAAAGTCTGAATCCTCTACATCATGTGTGTGGCAGAGAAAAAGCATCACTGGAGCTAGAAGACTTCTGTGCATTGCTGTTACAAAAGGTCTTTATTACACTGCAACAAGTATTTGTTGATAGCAAAGCTTATATCAACAGCACTTCATCTGCAAGCCTGTCCCTGGCTGTAGTATTTCTGCATGAATCAAAACTAATGCTGCTCCTAGGAATATACAAGTTAGCTGAGCCTTAAAGAAGGCACAGGCCTTCAAAGGGTCAGCATGCCACATGCTTTAAAACCATGATTTTTCTTGGAGTCTACGAAATGTGAATATATACCAAGCAGCAGGAATAAAGCAGGAGAGACCTAACTGAAAATGCATTTTACAGCTTTAGAGCATAGACCATACATTTTCACTTTTTCAGCACTAACATTCTCCAATGAAAAAATTTCAAGGCTAAATGGGAAAGAGGACAAAAGGATGCAGAGGTGACAAATGAATCCTAAACTGGTTTAACTAAGCTCTCCAACCATTTCTCCTACTGTGACAGTACTACGGGTGCTCAAAAGCCAAATCAGCCTCTCTTTCCTCCCCCACACAACATATCAGTAGGGTGTCACAGAAGAACTGATTTCCATAAAGCTCCTGGCACAAGATTAAAAGAAAACTACCTTCATAGGGAGTTGTGAACCTGCAGAATGCATTACAGGGAGAGACATAAGTGTTTTCACTGTGGTAGAAGATGCAAAACTATGCATAACTCAGTAGGGTAAAAGGGAATTTAAGAAGCTGAGCACAACAACTCCCTACAGAGCTGACAGATCTCAGACTTTAGGACTCCTTGAAATGCAGTCCCTCTCTTCCCACCTCGCAGTGCACACAAGAAACCTAAGTGTATTTTAGAAGAGTTCTGGCATGTATAATAGGGTCCTAACTATTCTGTAGCACCTACAGTATTTTAACAGCCATTTCCACCCACAGCACATACTGAATTTTCACTCTGTTATGAAATGGTTACTCTTCCTCCTGTTTTATTTCTAGGTTACTCAAAAAAAGCAAGCTGAATCAGCAAAGGATGATTTTATAGAAACAGAGGATTTCTATTAAATTGTAATTTAAGTTACTAGAGTTTATACTAGAAATATGGCTCTTCTATATCCATTTTGTTACTACATAAGGAGACCAAGCTGTTATCCAGTGAGCAGTACCACACAGAGACCTCAAAATTCAGTTCAGTACCATAGTTACTAGAGATGTGAATTTTTATCTGCAAACCATATTAGACTTCTGTATGACCTTGGATAACTATAAAGTCTTGTTCATCACACACAAAATAAGGGAACTCTTATTCCCAGTGCCTGTTAGATGGAAAAAAAAAGGCTGAGTATTAATCTCTCATTATCAGCAATAAACTTTGTTAATAAAGAATCTAGGCAAACCTCATCCATTTCTAGAATAACCTTGCATTAGGGCTGCTCTTGTAGCTTTCCAATAAAGTCATTCGTTGTACACAAGAGACAAATGAACCAATCAACTTAAGAAGTCACAAAGACTTTATTTAGACATGCAGTGTTTTATCAATCCCTCTATTATTATCATATCTTTCTGAAAGACTGTGTGTATAGTAATATCCTGAAAGAGGATACACAAAGTGTATGATAGAATCCACTTAATTTCTGCAATGGTGAACTTCAGCTTCTGTCTTTCATAATGTATACACACTGAACAGGATAAAATCTCAAGACGTACAAGACTGGTCCCTTGAGTAAAAGCTCTGATAAGCTAACTGCTCAAAGTGGCTTAAGATAACAATGGGAATTATTGTATCAGAAAGTAAGGGCTCACCAACTCAAATATCTGCCACAGATTTTCAATTAACTGCAATGTGAACAGCAAAAAGACACTAGATTGGTAGGTGTTTCCTCCATGTTTTTCACGTTAACACCAGCTGTTGGCGGTTGAGAGAAGCTCTGCCTTTTTCATTTGTGCCCCAATCCTGATGCTTTGTACTATGCAAAGATAGTAGATTTCAAGAAGATAAAAATGTCTCTGGCCACTTACCTTTGAGCTTCTGGAGTTCATCCTTCAGGTCAGGCCCAGCATGTGTGAATATACTTTCAGATACTGGATTCTTATCCGTGAGAGTCTCATTGCTGGTGTTTACGATGGCCGTGCAGTTCAGTAACGCGACATCTCCCTTCCTGAGGAAACAGTTTATTGCAGGAAAAATGTACAACTAAGCAGGATATTCTCAAATCAGTGCTGACAAGCAAGGATATGCCAAGTTACAGGAAAAGCATTAACAGGACTCTAGTGCCCACACAGTGTAGCGTACCCTGATGTGCTCACCAAGCTGAACCATCCTTTGCCTCTACCTGATGAAGACAGACTGCATGCAAAATGTCAGCTCCTTAAAGATTCCCAGCCTCAGCAGTAATTTAGGGATGCTTGTAGAAAAGGCAGTGTTGTAGTTGTATGTAGGGCAGGTCAGACAGCAAACATGCAAAGCAGTTTGTTAAACTGATGGAGCGCAACACTTCCAAAAACCCACATATTTTCTCTTAGGGATAAGAGGACAGTCCTTGTGTTATATTACTTTCAAAACTTCAACAATTCTTTCAATGTACTTCTTTATTTTTGCAGACAGACTATCCAGGGCACCTTACTGCTGCTGTTCCTCAGACCACTGTGGGTCTAGAATGACACTGCAGCTGGACAAATTTTCTTCTCTTTTGTTCCCAAATTCTGAACCTTCAAGTCCATCATGTTCATTCTGTTGTTCAAAGATCAGACATGCAGAAGATAAACAAGGCACAGATGCCTAAAAGACAATGGAGTAGCAGAACTCTGACCTGCTTTTTGTCACAGCAGCAGCCATTGGGGATTTTGGGATCAAAGAGCATAGGAAGAGAAATAAAGATTCCCACGCACAGGGAGAAACTAAACTAACAGTTGAAATTGCACATATTTGCCCAAGTCATAAGAGATGTTTAACCTTTTACTTCTCTCTTTCTTTACTTAACTGGGTTCAGGAAATCCATGAACAGTCCTATTTCCTGCATATATTAACTAGAAAGAGGCTCAGGCTGACCCCTGAATCTGTATCCCTGAGAAATCCTTCTCCCTTCACACTGATTAAGTTAAGAATTGTTCATCTAGAAAGCAGGTTCAAGTATCTGAGTTACAGGAAAGAAAAACTGATGGAGTAAGTACAGCATACTATATCAATAGATCTGAAAACTCTATTCTATCAGGAAAGAAAGAAACACTGATTTAAAAAGAAAAGTGAAAGCAGAATAATGCCAGCAAATACAGAAGAAATCTAGTAGACAGCAAACATATTAAAAAAACCAACAAACCTCATATCCAAATGCCCAACTAGGTTTGGATACTAAGCATGCAGTATCACAGTAGCAAGTACAGCTCCAGTCTGCTGCATCAAGGACTGCCTATGAGAACAACCTATGGTGGAGCAAAATCTAGACTTTCAAAGTTACAGTGAACAAAAAGATTACTTTCTTTGCAGATCTGTAATGTTTGATTCAAGAAAAGATGATTTAGAAGCTTTATTCTACAGCAGTGATCATTACATATGGATCCTGCAGTAAATGGAGAAGTGATGACAGACACACGAGAGCCACATCGAACTTACCACAAGATTATTTTTTCATTGATGTCTTTCCTGTATGGAAAAGGTGATCTGACATCAACTTGAGCTTTTTCAACAGGACTTTGGTGACAATCCAGCTGCTTGGCCTCATAGGCATCACTCCAGCCCGGCAGACCATCAACATCCACAAACTGGGAAGGAGCACCCAAAGGATCCATGGAATGGAAACAACAACTCCCTTCCTCTGCTAACTTGTCACACTCCAATTTTCACTGGAGTCTTCCAGGTGCTTTAAAGAAAAACAAAAATCAAACCAGGTCACCAGCTGTTCACTAAATGTAATTGTCCAGTGGAGCCAGACCCTTCACAAGACTGCAATGCAATAACATCTAGCAGAAAACAGAAAAACAGATTTCCCACTCAAACACTCCCTCTTTTGTTACCTGCATGCAATAAGGCAATGCAGATACTTGCAATAAGACAAACCTCTTCCAACAATTCAAGGTGAAAACACCTTCTCTACTAAATTGATCCAACTGACTCATGATCTTGCATTTTGGAAACAGCGAGAACAAATTCCCAAGTGCAGAGAGGACCTCAGTTGTTCTGAAAAGTGTTATTTCTTTATCTAAACAAAAAGCAAATTTGTAGCACGGAATGTATAATTTATTCTTTCAGAGATACTGGTAATTACTTATTAAAAAAAGAGACAGAGCTTCCCAAACCACAATGCCCCTAACTCCCAAAAACCCTAACTGAAAAACCCAGACCTTACAAACAAATCAACAAAACCCCTCCCTCTCCCCGAATGATACAGCCCTTGGAGATCAGTGATTTCTGAACTGCTGCAAACAAGACTTATTGCCACATAATTTTTACAGCCATGCACTCAGGCACAAAACCCCTTCACCCAAATCAGTTTTGCAAGAAAGAGTAAAGCTGTAAATTTGAATGCTGGCCCAGTAAATTTTAAGACTAAACTCTGCCATCTGACTGATTCTCAGATGACACTGTTTGCTAGATGAAGGCTCAAATGTGCCAATACTCACTTTTCAGCTGCCAGCAAATAATGCGTTGGCTATTACATTTCCATTGTGACTACTGAACTATACAAGTGAATCAAACCAGCACAAACATACCCACATAAGTTACTACAGTTTAGTAACACACCACACACACCTACTAATTAATCCCTTTCACAGGTTCATAATTGATAATAATTAAAAAACGATCGCACCCACAAGCGGTAATTGTGAAACGTGACTTACTAAGTACGTACATTAGCCAGGGGAAAACAACACAACAAAACAACCAAGCATCCAAGCTCACACCGAGGGGTAATAAAGGCTGACACTAGGACAAAGATAGCCGTAAGAGCATCTAAGTAAGATTTTTGCTGAGAGAAAAGGCAATGAGCGAAAAAAGCAAGGTAAGCGCGGCTACACTGGCCCCAGCCAGCAGTTCATCTACTACAGCATCTCCCCTGCTGAACAGCGAAACCCAGGGGTCTGGCTACGGCAGCAAGAAGCAGGAGAGGCAGTGCGCGCAAATCTCCTCCGGGGCGTCCTCCCCACGACCGCTGCCGGGCCCTTCGGCGGCGGCGGCGGCCCCGAGGGCTTGTCAGGCTCGGAACGGGGCACACAGCGCTGCGACGGGGACTGAGGCCCCAGTGCCTGGGACGCAGTGCCGTGCCCGTACTGGGAGGAANTGCCCCCGGCACCGCTCCGCACTCACGGGCACAGCCGCAGAGCCGCCGCCAGCCCCGCCCGGACAGAGGGTCCCGGTCGGCGCCGGTCTGGCGACATCACCCAGCGAAGCTCCGCGTCTGCCGCGCTTCCGCTTCCCTTCCCGGGCGGAGCCTCAGGGCCGCGCTCGCAGCCGGGCCCGCTCTGACGCACTTCCAGCGCGGCGGGCCCGGAGCGCCGCACGTGTGGCGGCCGCCGCTCCCCGCGCGCCTTCCTTCACCCCGCAGTCCCCGCCGCCGCCATGGGCCTGACGCGGCAGTACCTGCGCTACGAGCCCGCCGCGCTCTTCGGCCTGGTGGCCAGCGCCAGGGCCGGCGTGGCCTTCGTGGCGCTACGCGGCGAGCGGGGTCGCTACGTGGCCGTGCCGGCTTGCGAGCACGTGTTCGTGTGGGACACAAGGAAAGGAGAGAAGGTGGGACCCGGGATGCGGTGGTGGGGCAGGGCTGGGGTGCAGCGTGCGGGGCTTTTAGGCCGCCTGAAGCGGAGCGGTTTGTGTTACTGGGCGGCGTTTGGAGGGAAGCGACACCACAGCCTGCCCCCGTCTTGGGAAGGGTAAGCACAGCGTGAGGTTTGGTTGTGGTGCGAGTCTGTAGCTCTGGCTTCGTCCTGGCCCATCAGGCTGTTGTCTTCCAGTTCTCCAAGCTGGTCTCTGGACGAAAAGGATTCTGCATAGCGTTACCTCTTGAGTAGTCCAAAACACACTGCAATTTTGGGTGCTTACAAGAAAGTCTTGCTTGTTACAAGAAAGTAATTGGTTATTTCTGTTTAAGGGATTTGTAAGGTTTGTATTTGTTGAAATCCGGCAGGTAGCACCACCACACGTAGAACGGAGGAGTCTGTGGGTGATTTGGACAATGGATATCTGGAATGCAGCAACTCTCATCTTTGTTTTCTTTTGGTAGTAATTCGTAGCCGTCCGTTGTTAGAGGGAGGGAGTGGTGGTCCTGCTGCTCTGCTCTTTCTGTGAGAGTAATTTGTTTTATCTTGACTTGGTCCTACAATGGCTAAATCTCACTGTGGATCCCTTGAGATTTGCCTCAGGACCTCAGATGTGGAAGAACAATTGCTGTCACAGGAACTGGAAAGCTGCTTCCTATTTAGCTGGCCGTATGAATGTATCTTGGATGAATCGGGGATGTCATAGAGTTTGTGTTTTGGCTTGGAACTGGGCATTCCATGTAAAAGTTGTATCCTCTAGGGAGGTTGTGAGTTATAACTTTAAGGACTTTGCCACACACTGCCTCCTGTGAGATTCAGAAATCACCATAAGTACTACTGTCCATACAAACTGAAATCTGCTTTTGTTTCACAGCCCCTGGAGTGCTGACTGCTGGTTTGTTGTTTTGGAGATATTTGTGTCATTCTCAAATTTTTGTGCAGTCTGTGGAAATGGAGGTCTGTCCTATACACGAGAAAGGCCAGGGAAGAGTCAGGAAGAAACTTTCCAGCTTTACTCTTAAACAGTGTTTCTTTCTCTTTGGCACTTAATATGGGGGGGCAGAAATTTCAGGTTCTGAGTTCCAGGGCTCATTCTACACCAGTTTCCTGTGTGATTGTGAGAAATTGCTTCCCTTCTAGCTGCTGTTTGCCTTTGAAAATGGGGTTAATGACACTGTATTTGGTACAGGAAGTTGAAAAATGAACTTATAGAGTGGCAGAAGTGCTCAGTTGGAAGTCCGGAAGAGTACCCTATATTCCTTCTGCTGTGTATGTATCTGACTCTGACATGCTATTTATCAACATTATTAATGTTTTGTCTTCTAAAAATTGTAGGTTCTTATCCTTAAGGGTCTCAAGCAGGAAGTCAGTTGCCTCTGCCCCTCTCCAGATGGGTTGCACCTGGCTGTTGGGTATGAAGATGGAGCAATCCGTGTCTTCAACCTCCTAAGTGGAGAATCGACTATCACTTTCAATGGACACAGAGCTGCAGTCACAGCCCTGCAGTACGACCACCTGGGTGGCAGGCTAGTGTCTGGCTCAAAGGTGAGGCTTTCACATCTGGAGGATGGCCCTTTCACAGAGATGCTCTGTGGGGAAGGCTTACCTGCACTAAAATGTTCAGTATTTTAAGTGTGACCTCTGCCCATAGCCAGGGAGTGTCAGTGAGAGAGAGGAGCTGGGGATAGTGATGGAGCTGGGGAGCCCAGTGCTGGGGGAGCAGCAGGGGCTGCAGGCAGGAGTAGGGTACTGGTAGAGCTGTTAAAGTGAAGAATCTTGTGAGTTCAGGAATAGCAAAAGTGTCTCAGGCTGGGACAGCAGTACATTTATCGGTCTGACTGCACCTTTGGGGAAGCAATGTCACTTGCATTAATCATCCTTGAGATTCAGAGTGAGAAAGTGTGCTCTCAGGTAATCTTTTCAGTCTTGTGGCAGAAGTTTTGCAGAGACAAGGGCCAGTCCCATGGAGACACTCTCTCTCTGTTCCAGGATACAGTAGTCATCGTGTGGGATGTCATCAATGAGAGTGGCCTGTACCGGCTGAGGGGACACAAGGATGTCATCACCCAAGTCCTTTTCTTGAAGGAGAAGAACCTGTTGATCACCTGGTGAGCCAGACTAAGAGTAATTGTTGATCAGGAAAGCAGCAGTGGTTGTATTTGCAATTTGGACATCTTTTGTGCTGCAGCCATTTGTATTTTCCTTCTTGTCTTGTGATCTCAGCCCCACCAGCATCTTTGAATATGATTTTGTCACATCCACATATTTTTTAAGTCTGGTGCCTGAATCCAAGTCTTAGAGCAACTGAAATGGCCATGCTGAAAAAAGTGTTTGGAAAAGGGTTTAACTTGTTGGTAAATCCATCAACTTAAAATTATTGTAACCAAGAATAGTGATAACATGTTCATTATGTATGTAACCATTTTAGTTTGTTTTTTTTTTCATCTTGAAGAATTGAGCAGACTTACCTTCTGTATGTGTAATTCACACAGCAGTGTGACAGAAAAATTGCTTCCTTGTAAGCTGTAAATACACTAATTAAAAGGTGATAGGGGTTTTTTTAGTTGATTTTTTGTTATTCAACTAAATGAGCTGCAAGTTGACTGAATCCCTTTAATAAGAAATGGTTGACATGAGATACACTTGCTGAAATATCAGTCAGGTTTTTTTTTACTTTTTAATATGCCATTTACTAGCTTAGTAGAAAAGTGCATGCAACCAGTTCAGTTTAAAATTAAAACAAGTTTCTTTTGCTTTTTTTTTTCCAGATGGAAGAAGTAGTATTTTGTTGGTTTGGTAGATGAAACCTGTTTCTTAATGCAATTTCGAATATTTGCCAGGTCAGCTTCAGTGACTTGATAGATCTTTTTGCAGCATTGCTGTACTTTGTTTTTGTTTGGCTTGCAAAATTCCACGTTTGAGCAGCTGCTCTGTGATATGTTCTGATATGCTTTAGATTTTTTTTGTATTTCTACCACTTAGAAAAGTGGTGAGCTCTGGAGTCTTTCATCATGTCTGAGTTTTTCTTTTTGTTCCAGTGCCAAAGACACACTGGTGAAATGGTGGGATCTGGACACCCAGCACTGTTTCAAAACTCTGGTTGGACACCGAGCTGAGGTAAAAAGGGGATGTGTGGGAAGCTGTTGGGATGGAGGGACTTGGGAGGTTGTGGCTCACTCTGTGCTTTTCTTGCTCTCAGGGGCTGTAAGCTGGCACCATCATACATTTTACCTATCATTAGGCTTTAGGAATGAGCAAATGAGAAACTTTCAAACATTCCAAAAGCTGTCATCAGATGCAGTGCGTGACAATTCCCATACACATGTCCCCAGAGGAGGTGCCAGCTAGATCCATTCTCCATTTGGCTGCTGTTTAAATAAATCAGTTAAAGATGCTGTGCTTTTGTTATGATAGTTAAAGGAGTCAATTCCTCACATTGTGCCTCTGGACAGGTCTGGGGGATGGCTTTGCTGTCCAAAGAGAAGCGTCTGCTCACTGGGAGTGCTGACAGTGAGCTGAGGGTGTGGGATCTCACATACATCCAGGAGGTAAGACATTCCCTCTGTAACCCTTCAGTCTTTCCCTCCCAGCTGCTTTCTTTGCACTAAGGTGGAACTGGAACATGTTAAAATCTGATGGATATTTTGGGAAACAGCCAAAGCAATGTCTTTGCTGTCTGAAGGGTCCAGAAGCTGCTCGTGGGATGGGCTTTGCTGTGTTTTGAGCTTTCAGGTGAAGCTGTGAGCACTTCCAGAACAAGATTTCCACAGTGTGTCAGATCTTCCTGCCTTCTGACTTATGGCTAGAGAAGACAGTCTTGTGGGTGGATGATAATCATGGGAGCACATGGAGTGCTTGGTGCCTACAGGAATGCTGTAGGACACTCCAGTGTGTGCTAACCAGTTGCACCTCCAGGGAAATGAAGTGTGAGACAGAAACCACAGCTCTTGAGGTTTAAGGTACTCCTTTTGTTGGTTGTTTGTTTGTTTGTTTTCCTGTGAGCAGGTGAAAGATCCTGATGAACCAGAATCCAAGAAAAGCAAAGGGTCTTCTTCACCTGGAGCAGAAGCAAACACTGAAGAGGATGAGACCTTGGAGTTGGATGAGCATCCTGAGGAAGTAGGATCAGTTTTCCATGCTGTCTATGAGATGGTGTATCTAACCCCATTTGCATGGTTTATATCCTGAGTGTCATATTCAGCCTGTTTGGGAAACTCTGATAATTCTTGTCTTGCTCCATAAGAGCTTCCTCGCCAGCAGTTGCTGCCTCATCTACCTGCACATCAGCAGAAATATGTGTGCCAAAACACACAGAGATTTATTCTCCACTGACAGTTTTTCTTTGCTTTCTATTTGAGAAGGACTAGCAAATTTATAAATTTAAACAGTGCTAATAGAGCTCTTCCATCAAACAACACAGAAATAAAATAGTTCCTAGCTGGTTGGCAGCTGCCGAGTTCAGTACTGATGCTCAGCTTTGCAGAAACTGAGAGTTCAGAGTTGCACTGTAATGAAATACAATGTGAGATTGGATTGCAGAAAGCCATTCCCACTTGTGCTGCTGCTGGAGACTTCAGTGAATCTGTCTTTCTGGTAGAACTTTCTGGGGTACTGCTCAGATCTCAGAATGCTTGTAGTTGTGGTAGATACTTGCCCTTGTTAATTAATTTTCCTGCTTCCTCTCTAGAGGATTTCTCTCCCTTCTCTCCCTGTTTAAGAGACACTGTTCTCACCTTCTCTGCCTCTTTTCACTGAGCTCTGCTGCCTCTCTAGCATAAAAAATCAGCTCTGTCTCTTAAATGGGTATGGTTTGCCGATAAAGTTGTTACTCTTCCACTGAGACTGCCAATGATTATTTTCAGCTGAAATGCAATGAAACACAAGGACGTAAGCTTGTAGCTCACACAGATGCTTGTTTTTTTCCTTTATTATCCTTACTAGCTATTTGTTAGTACTATTCTACCAGGACCCTGTAGGTCATTTCCCCCTCTCCTTGTCTTCCCTTGTCAGCAGATTTCTGAGTTTGCTTGAGAAGATCACTTGACCTTTCAGACCCAAGTTTGTTCCTCTTTCCCTGCAGCGCATCGTTAAGTGCAGCAAAGTTGGATCCATCATGCGGGAAGGGAGAGACCGAGTGGTGACTCTTGGCACAGACCGGATGGGCAAGTTTTTGGCCTGCCATGTGAGTAGGGGGTGTTCTGCTACTGAGCTGTGGAGGAGGCTGGTAGAGACCTTGGGTACTTTCTGGAAGGGCCAGCCAGGGCTTTGCATACCTTTGAATTTGTTTGCTCTGACTCTAGGGAACAGATGCTGTTCTGGAAGTGTTCTCTGTCCTTTCTGAAGAGGAAATCCAAAAGAAATTGGAAAAGAAAATGAAGAAAGCAAGGAAAAAAGCCAAGTAAGTAATTTTTTGGATGCTGTGTCCAGAAGACTCTAGAAAAGCTCTTCAGTAGCATTACACAGTGGTTGAACTCCAAGCTTCTGGCCATTCTGTTCGTGCTACCTGTTGTATTTTGGGGTTGCTGTTCCTGTGCATCCTTAGTGCTTCTCTGAGCAGCAGTGCTCCCAGAGACTAAGGAAATATCTTTCTTTCTGACTCTTCCCTCTGAAAAAAAAAAGCTAAAGTGTGTGAAGAAACGGACATAGAATGGGTTTTTCAGAGCTGCCCAGCTCTACCTGACATTGGTGTTTATACTGCTTGGTGCATCGAAGTAAGTCCTTGGTAGGCAATGCAGGAATGACAGTTTCATCTGAGAAGTCAGTGAGTCTGGTACCTTATCTCCTGTTTTACAGCAGGCACAGATATAGGTGAGAGCTTTCTTAATGTTTGCTCTGTGTGAAGTGTCTCTTTGCATATCCTGGCGCTTAACAGGTGCCTTAGAACAGCCCTTAGGGAGGGGTCTGGCTCCAGGGTAGAAACTAAAGCACAGGGCATGTAAATCTGGAAATGCATTTTGGCAATGGCTGAGAGCTTTTGGTGAGTGACAGGAGATGAGCAGAAGCTCATCCTGCTCTCAAACACAGCTTCTGTTGCCTGTTTTGTATCCATCTTTGTAATGTGCCTTGTATTTTGGCCCCAGAGGAGGTTGCCTTTCTTAGGACAGTTTATGTCTTTAGTAGTCTGAATACCAGCATGAACTTCACTGTGCACCCTATTCTTAAATGTGGTTAGCACTGCTGGATAAGAGGGGGTTTCTTTTCAGCAGGCTAAGTGGTTTCCTTATGTTTTCTCTGTTGCTGTGTTAGTTTGTGTTAGCTGTGTTGGGTCATTTGACTCTCCTCCCTTATCTGACATTTCCAGACAGAACTCTGAAGAGGAGCCTGAAAGGAGTGTGGAGCTGAGCCTGCAGGAGGAGATTCAGCGGGTCACTAATGTCAAAGCTTCTTCTAAAATCAAGTGAGTGGAAAGCCTGTTGTAGAGTCTGATCAGTGATTATGCAGCTACATGGGGAGAGCTCTGCATGGCTCAGTGCAGGCAGAGGTGGAAGAAGTTTCCTCCTCAACATGTGTTTAGCTTGGAGCTGGGGAGAGGCCTACCATGATCTCCAGTCCATTCACACCTCTGTGGCTCGGTGTGCCCTTGCTTGTTGGATGTGCTCTGTCTATATTCCTCTGTCTCAGTTGTTCTTGATACTTGATCCCACCTACATTTTGTCTTGTTGCCCCTGTGTACAGCTCTGATTTTGTCTAATCAAACAGGTCATTTGACTTGATTCTCTCTCCAAAAGGAGAGCTGAAGATGGTGCTGCTGCTCCAGAACAATGTCATTGAGTTGTACAACCTGGACCCGTCAGCACAAGTCCCCCAGGCTGTCCGTGTGTCCAGGATAACCATTGGAGGCCACCGCAGTGATGTCAGGACATTGGCTTTTAGCTCTGACAACATTGCCATTCTCTCAGCAGCTGCAGAGTCCGTGAAGATTTGGAACAGGTATGCAGTCCAGTTGTGTCAGTCTCCCAGAATTCAGGGATGCTGTGTTAAGAAAAGCAGTGATAAGGAAGAGGGGAAAATGGAAAGAGATAAAACAGTGAATGAAGTAGAGAAAATAAACGGAAAATTATTTTTCTTCTTTCTTTACTAGGGAGACTGAGAAATTATAGATCTAAAATTTCAGCACAAGGTCTAAACACAAAGGTCATACATAGCAGTCGGGTAAAGACTGTATTTTGCTATGGGTTTTTTTCTGTTTTTTTCCTTTTTAATAAGAGCTATTAACTGTTACCCTAAACAAGCTACTGCCTGTTCTTTAGGGAATGTGTGGGTTTCTTGACATCTTATCTGAAGGATCTAGTATTAGACTGAGTAGGTTGTTGTGTTGATCTAGAGTGTTGCGTGTTGATGTAGAGTGTTGTCCCAGTGTTTCTTGACTGGTGCTGATTCCAAGCTCAGTTTCCTCTAAGCACACTATCTTATACTCCTCCCTCCTTTCCTGAATGGCTCTTTGAAATTAGGAGCTCTGTTCTTGTTCACAACAGCAATAGGTCATGATGGTGGACAACATACTGGCATGTTTTTATGGAAATATTGTTAGCAGTAAGGCTGGATAGTGTTTGGGTCAATAGGATGGTGATGGCTTATCTTCTGACCCCAGCTGAAAGACAGCTATAGGTAGAGGCCACACTGGAGCATGTCTCACTGAGCAGGCCAGATTTTGTGTGTGATAAGGGGTTTTGGGCTCTGTCTTTGTTCACAGGTCGACCTTGCAGTGCATCCGGACAATGGAGTGTGAGTACGCGCTCTGCTCGCTCTTTGTCCCCGGAGATCGGCAGGTCATTGTTGGGACCAAGGTAAGGAGTGGCCCTCTGACCCCAGACTGCCCAGGTCTGGGAATGTGTTAGGAAAATGTCATTAAGGCAGCCTCACAGAAAATGCATTGCCTCTCCTGATCTGGAGCGCTGCTGTGTTCCCAGAGTCATTATGGAGCTCTTGTGGCTTGAGGTGGACAGCTGAGGAGAGCTTTGGGAAGGCCTGATGGAGATCAGGTGTTTGGCCATCTGTGTGTAACAGCCACCTAATGAAGCTGGCTACCTGGGGACATGGGTGGCAGGGAGTTTTTCTGCCAGGAGCTATCATGAGTTGTGAGCAGAGGCTGATTCTTCCTCTGTGATGTCTTTTTCCTCAGACAGGGAAGCTGCAGCTGTATGACCTGGCTTCTGGCAGTCTGATAGAGACACTTGATGCTCATGATGGGGCAGTGTGGTCCATTGCTCTTTCACCAGACCAGGTAACTCAGCCACCCTTATAGGTATCATCTGCACATCTTTTCACGTAGTTCCTTCCTATAGTACTGTGTTTGCACCACGGAATTTGTTTTGCAGCACATGCTTTGTTCCACGGAAGCATGGAACCCGTCCCCCTCAAAAGATGGAGGAAGCAGCTGGTAGTGTCTAAGAACTTTCTAGTGGAATCGAAACCATAGCAGGAAATAATCTGCCTGATATTCATCCACCCTACAGATTAAAAAATATGGGATAGATTTTTACCTTTGTTCTTAATGTAAAATGTTGGACTATTCTTCCTTTAGAAGGCTCTGCTTGTAGGATAGTGGTAAGGTGTGTGTGATCCAGTAACAGTGAGAGTCTCAAGTTGCCCACAAAACAAAAGCATATTGTTACTTGCAGCTGAGATGACTGCTTTCAATCCCAAAGTTTCATCCCAGTTTTGTTTTACATTGGGATCTTTGTCTTAGACCTCCAAAAAAAAGCTAGAGCTTTTAAAATTGTTGTTGCTGCTCAGTCTATGCATGCTCTAACCAGAGCAAGTGCTCCTGATGGTGTCCACTTAGGCATTAATGCTGTAGGAATGTGGGACATTTCGAAAACCTGTGTGTTGGCAATTCCTTGCTATAGACTTTCTCTGGGTGATAGCAACTAGTTTCACAACTAGTTCAAACTTTTCTCTTTTCTCCTACAGCATGGCTTTGTGACAGGAGGTGCTGATAAATGTGTCAAGTTCTGGGAGTTTGAGCTTGTGAAGGATGAGAGCAGTGTTCAGAAAAGGTGAGAAGATAAACCTTGTGCAGGTTCCATTGTCATTGATGGGTGCTTTGGCCTTTGCTGTGCACTGCAAGAACTGCCCATGACATCCATGTGGAACACATGGAGAAGAGTGTGGGCTCAGTGCAGTTTTGTGAAGACCTGAGCTTAGCTGGAGAAGGGCACTTGCCCTTCACTCCCTTTTTGTGTGTGAGTTTAGTGTCTAATCAGGCTGAGCCTGCAGATTGTTACTGTAAATGTAGCAGTGAAGTTCATCAGCCATCAGAGCCTGTCATAGTGAGGAATGAGGTGCTGCATGTTACAATTCACTTGCTTTCCCAGGGTGCAATGTGGGACTTGCATCCATATCTCTCCCTAGCTTGTTTGCTTGGGATAACAGTTGTTTTTCCCCTCTTGTTGCCAGGCTTTCCATGAAACACGTGCGTGTTTTACAACTGGATGAAGACGTGCTCTGTGTGCGCTACAGCCCCAACCAGAAGCTGCTGGCTGTCTCCTTACTGGATTGCACTGTGAAGGTGTTCTACGTTGACACACTCAAGGTGCATGACCAAACAGGCTGTGAGGCTGTGCAGGAAGGGATGTAACTGTAGCCTGCAAGATCAGGAATACAAAGGAAAAGTGTGTGTTTATTGTGGAATGCCAGTAAGAGTCAGAGAGACCATGCATCCTGCTTCAGGGGCCTGTTTGCTGGCAAACCTGACAGAACCATGGCTATTCCACACTGGGAACAGGAAGATCCATTTTTCATTTAAAAAGTGTTATGAGCCTGCAGGTGACAAGGTTCATTCTAAACCCTGCAGACGTGTTGGTACTCCAGATCTGTCAGGCACTGTAAGGGTGGGGATGAATGTGTCTCACATGGTGTTAAATAGGGCACGGCAGAGGCAAAGCCTGCGGGAGGAGAACTTTCCTTGTGAGCAGTGTGTGGTGGATTTGTGAGCTGCGTATTAGTATGTGAATGTTAGGGAGTGACACAAGACAGACTAGTGCTGACAATTAGGAAGTGAGAAAGAGAAATAACCTCCATAGGCAGTGGTGATTGGCACCAGAGTTAGCTAGAGAGCAAACAGAGCTGGCTCAGCTTGTTTGGGTACTTCCACCCTCTTCTCAGTTCTGCCCTCATGAACCTGCTGCTAACAGTGTTCAGGGCAAGAATGAAAGTGGGGCAGCACTAGAAAAACAGCTCCTGAGGCAGAGCAGAAGTAGCCTGGAGCTTGAGATTTTCACACCTCGCTACCCAGCATGTCTAACTGAGTCACTGTTCTTCTGCTTCAGTTTTTCCTCTCTCTATATGGACACAAGCTGCCAGTGCTGTGTATGGACATCTGCTATGTAAGTATTGTTAGCGCTCTGTTATGTGGAACTGTGGGGATGTGGATGAGTGTGGGAGCCTCTGCTGGCATCAAGGCCTCTAGGATAAAGCTTTCTTGTCACCTCCTTGCTCCTGACTTAACAGTTTCTGGGTGGGACACAGCAAGCCCCTTCTTACTCTGCAGTCCTGTGCTCACTGGAAGGGGTATCAGAGTTGGGGTCATGACAGAACTGACCTGGGGCATTTTGTGAGTGGAAAACAAAGTGCTGTAATGGTTCCTTACACTCATTGTAAGAGGTACAGCCTGCTTTCTGCTAAAGTTACTGTGTGCGAGGAGCCTGAATTGTCAGTGGGAGCAGAGAGCAGGTGCTGCTGAGAGGGAGCAGCCTCTTCATGCCTGTTCATTCTTGGGCTGCATCTTGCTCTGAGGTATCTTTGGAATGAGGCTCGTTGAAAACCAAGAATGTCAAGATATAACCAAATACCTGCAGAGGTTCAGAGGAGGGCCAGAGTGCTGTCAGTAGGCTGTGCCAGTACCAGAGCATGGGCCACTGGGGAGGAGGTGGAGGGATCAGGAGGCCATATTTCAGGAGCCAGGTGTCTGCCTACTCAGCTGTGCTGAGTCACTGGGGCAGCAGCAGTTCCTCATGGGGCTGCCAGCCAGCTCCTCACACCCTGCTCTCTCTTTGTTGCTCTCTAGGATGGGACTCTAATTGCGACCGGCTCTGCTGATAGGAATGTGAAGATTTGGGGCTTGGATTTTGGGGACTGTCACCGTTCTCTCTTTGCCCATGATGACAGGTTAGTCAAATCCTACAGCATCCCTGGGCTGTGGACTTGTCTCCAAGGGGTTGTGATCCAGCAATAATGCTTTTGTCCAGTATAGAGCAGGGGGAGTTCTGCAGTGTTCCCCAGGTGGGTAAATTGGAGCATTTTTCTCTTCCAGTGTGATGTATCTGCAGTTTGTGCCCAAATCCCATCTCTTCTTCACAGCTGGGAAGGACGGCAAGATTAAGCAGTGGGATGCAGATAAATTTGAACATGTGCAGACACTGGAGGTAGGAAGTTTTGGAGTCTGTTGAAAGGAAGCATTATCCCTGCATGAGCAGCATTTTCCTTGGGGGTGGAAGTTGGGTAGTGTCAATGTCATACCTCTTCTGTCATCTATGCAGGGGCATCACCAGGAGGTGTGGTGTTTGGCACTCAGTCCCAATGGAGACTACGTGGTGTCAGCATCCCATGACAAGTCCCTGCGCCTCTGGGAAAGGACGAGGGAGCCACTTATTTTGGAAGAGGAGAGGGAGATGGTGAGAGTTGCATCTTTCCTACCAGAAATGACTTCCAGACCTGGGGGTTTTTTTGTCTTTAGTTGTGATTTTCTACAGGTCTGTTGTTTACAGTCTTTGGCATTCTCTTGTGCTCCTTTCAGCACAAATGTGCTTGGGAAGCAGTTCAGCAGGTGGCTGATGTAGAGGGATGGAGAGCACTGCTCCTGTTAAATGCGTTTTGTCCCTTTTTGAGCTGTGAGAGGTCCATTCTCTCTCAGTAGCAGGCCCCAGAGCTCAGGGTTGCTGAAAGAAGCCCCTTCTATTCCATTTGAGTATGTATTGTGAGGAATCAGACTCAGAAGGACTTCAATAGGAAGGAAAGTCTTAAGGTCTCTAGTCCAACTCCTTGCTCACTGCTGGATAATCTTAAAGCTGTATCAGACTGCTTAGAGACTTACCTTGATACACTGACTTCTCCAAGGAAAGAGATTTTCAGGCTGTCTGAGCACCTGTTCCAGTATTGAGCTACTGTTGGGGTTGGCCGATGTGTGTGTTTCACGTATCCAACTGGAGATTCCCTTGGAACAATTTATAACTCTTACCTTTTCAGTGGATCCCTCAGAGAGCCCTGTCTCTGTCACCCCTTCTTAAGGCACTTCTCAAACTGCAGTGTGGGGGGAAGGAGGCGGAAATGCGGAAGCAGGAGTGGATGAGAAACCTGCAATGGGTGTTCTGGGTTTTTTTATCCCAGCTGTTTGCAAGAGCTGACCCACAAGCTGTACGTTGATGCCCTGTGTTTGGTAAAAGGAGAGACAGAGAGAGCTCTTTTCCAGATTCCAGAAAAGTTTGTTTTGGGTCAAGTTTGAATAGCAAGGTGGGCATGACTACACGAGTAGTGAGTTATGCGTAACGTAATTGGTGCCCTTCCATGTGAGAGATGGCAGAGCAGAGACTCTTCCCTTTTGCAGCCCAGGACAACCCTGGGACTTCTCTAGATTTGTTCCCTCTGTGTTGTGTGACGGGTAAAAGGTGTGGTGCTGAACTGTGGTGTCTGTCTCAGCTTGGTGGGATTCTGAAGGGCTATTCCTGCGTCCAGAGCAGACACCTGGATTTCTTTATCTTTGGGAGATTGTAGTGTTCAATTCCTGGGTTGGGACCAGGGACAAATGGGCATTTTGCTACTGGCATTGTTGGTCTCTGCTGATTGGTCCTGGTTTTGCAATGGGCTGCATGAAGCCCTGCAGGCTGCCTTGCCCAAACAGTCTGGAAGGGACTTGCACCCTTGCCTTGCTTACCCCTGTTAATATGTTGTGTTCTCATCCTCTGTAGCAACGAGAAGCTGAATATGAAGAGAGTGTGGCAAAGGAAGAGCAGCCTGTGGTGAGTTGCACCATCTGAATGTGTGTCAGTCTGACTGTACAAACCGTGGGAAAACTACTTCTGTAAGAGGCATAGAAGAGGTATCAGAGAGGATGGATCATTTTCTTGCTTTGAAGAGGTCCAGTTGGGAAGGTGGTGCTGAAGCTATGGCTGCTCCATGATGCAGTTGGCTCTGGTACTGTGGAAGGATGGAACTGCAGCTCTGTATTTTGTATTTTGTAGGTGGCTGGAGAGAGGCAAGGAGAGACAGGGCTGGCAGGAAAGAAGACCATTGAAACCATCAAAGCGGTAAGGTGGTGTTGCTCTGCCAGCGTGGCTTTGTGCCTTACCAGTCTCTCAAGGGGGGCTGTCACAGGCTCACAGCATCAGTTTGAAGAGTAACCTGTGCTGTCACATGAGGGCAGATTGCCTCTGCCTGCAGGAGCAGTCTGTCCTGCTCCGTGGTCAGCAGGGAGGGGTTTGACTCTGGACAGTCACACACCAGGAATTCTTTCCTCCTAAGAGGAATGAGATGTGGGGTTCCTGTAGCTGCAGCTGCCTGTCACATGTGGGACAGACAGAGCTGCTCTTGCCCTGTGGGGTTTGCATCCTAAAGGAGCACAAGGCAGCTGGGATGTTCTCAAGCCATCAGGCCTCTCCCTGAAGGGCTGTGCAGTCCAGTGGGCATCTGTGGAAGGTGGAAATCTATTGTGGTGCTTGAGGTGGGAGATTGTACTAGGAAGGTGTGGGGGTGGGTAATTCTATGGCTGCAGACTTCAACAGTGTGGTGATTTTCAGAGGAAATCCTTAATCTGAATAGTCAAAATGGCCCAACCCTGGCTTGTGCTTCAAAGGGGCACTGCTTGCTGGAGGTGGTGGTCAAAACAACAACTGAAGTTGCAGCAGAGAGCACCCAGGGCAGTGGGGGGATGTGGATGGTGTGTGACATCTTCAGGATGTGACCTGTGTGTTCAGGGTAGTGGTGCAGTCTGGAGTAGAGGTTATCAGGGGAGATGCCATGTGATGCTTTGTGTCAGCACCTCTGCTTCCACCTCCATCTGTCCAGCTGAGCCTTGCCCTGGCTTGTCTGGTCACTGATGTGCTGTTCTTGCACTGCACAGGCTGAGAGGATCATGGAAGCTATCGAGCTGTACAGAGAAGAGATGGCAAAACTAAAGGAACACAGTGCCATATGCAAAGCTGCAGGAAAAGAGGTATAAGACTGAGGAATGTAACAATCCCAGGGTGTGTTGGCTGTGTCCTTCCATCACAGGTGGAAAGGCTTAGCATGCAGATAAAGTCAGGACAGCTGGAAACAGCACACATTTGCTCAGATCTTTTGGAGAACTAAATGGCACCGTGCTCTGGGGCATAATCAGGGGTGTGTTCTTTCCAGTGATCTTTATGCTTAATGTCATAGCAGGATGTAAGTTCCGTCCCTGGAAGAGCGTGCTGCTGCAAGTTCAACCTAAAGCCTTATCTTTGCCTTCATCTCAACATGCCCTGCTAAATAAGGGGCTGTGATAGAAGTGGGAAAAGTGATAAGAAGTGGAAGAAAATTCATCCATGTTTGCGTTAGTCATATATGTCTGAGAATGAGATTGTCTGGTGGCTGCAAATGAGGCCTTCAGCGACATTCTGGGGAGGGTGGAGGTGTGGGAATTGCAGGAAGACACTCAGTAAAAGCTCTCTTCTACTGTGGGTAAAAGTTTGCTCTGAATATGCATTTATACACACGCACACCTGTCTCATTCTAACCCATTCTGTGTCTCCAGGTTCCCTTTCCTGTCAATCCCATCCTCCGTGCCTATGGAAATATTACAGTAAGTGGAATGCCCAGGCCACAGGTTGTAGTCCATTCTCAGCTGGAGTGGGGCTGGTTGATTTGCTGGCTAAGCCAACATGCTGGGTTGGTGTGGGGAAGGACTGCTTGGTTCACCTTCTTTTGCTTGTGTGAAGTGAATATAATTTGGGGTTTTCATGTTGATGGGGTCTTTTTTGTTATTCTTTTATTTTTTAGTATCATGCATGTGTGTTACAAAAGTTTAACCCTGTCTAGGCTAAACAAACCTGATGGTAGCTGTGACCTTATGATGTTCCTTATCATGAGCCAGAGGTTTACAGTATTCTCCAAGATGTGGGAAAGCTAGTTCAAACCTTTCCCAGGTTTATTTATGTGGTGTTGCTACCCCAGTTACTGATTCTGTTCCTATTCCTGCAGAGTGTACATTGAGAAAATTCTGAACAGTATTCTCAGTGCCCAGGTATTGCAGGCTAGAGCTGGTGCCCTTATTCACTCATGTCATACTACTACACAACAGGTTTCACTAAATTCTGAGAATTTTTGGCATACTACAAAATACACAGACAAGAATGCATGGATTTCATTGATAAATAAAAATCCACTCCTCTGAGTAGATTAGTTTTTGTTTTCCTGGTTTATTCGAATGGGTTCTCCCAGACCGTGTTTTTTAAGCATCCTCAGGAAGATCCTTGTTTTTTCACTCACCCCTTTTCATGCAATCATACAATGGTTTGGGTTGGATGGGACCTTAAAGATCATCTAGTTCTGTCCCCTCTGCCCTGGACAGGAACACCTCCCACTAGACCAGGTTGCTCGAAGCTGTGTCAGTGCCAGATGAAACAGCCTTTGTCTTCCTTCTAATTACCTGTAACCACCTTGCAAGAGCCCTTCTGTCCCTTCCTCCATGATTATAGGTCTATTTAATTATAAGGTGGATAGACTGAAAAGAAGTGAATGAAATCCTATGACTTAGTAGTTAGAGGCTCTTTCCTTTCCCAGTTCCCAGCTCTGCTGTGCATCTGCCAAATGCTTTCAGCAGATAAACAGAAGTAGCGGGAATTAAGTCTGGGAGATGAGTTTGTATAAGTTTTTATGTATATAGTTTGTTTTACCAAGCTTTTTGTCCAGTTTGAATAAGATTCATTGACATGAATTGAGATGATTTAGCTGGTTGAACATAGATTAGGTTTTTCACAATATACTTTACCAGTGTAGAATACCCTTAGAAGGCTGAGGGAGAGCTTCTCAGAGTGGCAGCTGACTGAAGCTGAAGGGGTTTCCTCTTTGTTATATTCAGCTTGATGTGTCTGTCTCACAGGATCTGACAGGGTGTTTTTAACTGTGAAATGGACCTTTGGGGTCCACATGACCAATGGGGCATGTTGGTCCTGGAATGTTTCTTGTTAAGCAGAGCTGGTGTCTTTCCTCTATTGCAGCCTTCTGCATACGTACTGGAAGTTTTCAAGAAGGTCAAGTCGAGGTGAGTCCCAAGAGCTTTATTGCTGAGTAGATTTGTGACTGAGTGTTGGACTTCTAGGCCCAGGACTGGCTGGGGTCCTTGAGTGGTCTCATGCGAGGTATTGGCAGTGCTAGAGAGTGGAGTCACTGTTCCCAGCAGCCTCTTTAGGAACATGCGTGGAATTGGGGAATGGGAAGTGTTCCTTCCACGGAGAGTGTGGGCTGAAGCTTGTGGATGTGGGTTGGCTGCTTGGGGATACACATGTACGTGGAGGGCAGTTTGGGGATGCTGAGGAGGGAAGGCTGTGTGCCTGCTCCCTGTGCCACAAGATGCCTCGGCTGTGCAGATGCAGGGCATCTGGTGCAGATGTGGGCAGCCATGGACCAGCTGTGAGGAATGCTTAGCACAGCTGAGTACCAGAACCTACCTATGTGGACGTGTTTCCTGCTCATCTGTAGCAGTGTGGCGGCTGAGATTAATGCTTGTGTCCCTTTGCTTTTTCCCTCAGTGAGCTGGAAGAGTCTCTCCTGGTGCTGCCCTTCTCCTATGTCCCTGACCTGCTCAGACTCTTCAATGAATATATTCAGCTGGGCTCAGATGTTGAGCTCCTGTGCCGAGCTCTCCTCTTCCTGCTCAAGTGAGTCCTTTATCTGCCCAGACACTATCTGGGCTTTCTTCTGAGTCTCTGGGCCTGAAACTTTTGGGAAGCATCCTTGAGAATAAACGTGTGGTCTCTGCAGGAGATAAGGAGTCTCTGCATCCCACAGTGAATGGTGTGTGGGAATGAACAGACTGGATGCACAGTGCTGACATGCCCAGATGGGGTTGCTGGTCCTGGTGCCCAAGTGTCACTGGAATGAAAGATCCCACATCAAGTCTGACAAGGCACTGTTGGTGTCACTGTAGAGCCTGTGTCCTCAGAAAGACCTTCCCCTTGAACCACTGTTAAACTTCACAAAACAGCTTTTCCAGATAAATTTGTCCATGCCTGTTACAGTGCTGGTCTGGGGAAGACTAATTGAAAACAAAAGTATGTCCAGAACATACAGAGGCTCAGGAGAGGGGCTTTGTGATGTTTCTAAGAACAATGCTGCAATACATCACTGCCTGCTTTGTTCCCAGGATACATTTTGGGCAGATCACAAGCAACCAGATGCTGGTGACAGTGATAGAAAATCTGAAGAAAACCACCATCTCCAGAGTCAGTGAGGCCCGGGTGAGTGTTGCACCCTCCCCTGTTCCAGGATCTAGAATAATGCGATGAGACAATGTTTGTGAGCATGAGTTATCTGGGGTGCCCAGTGGGGAAGTTGATTGGGGGTCTGAGCCTATTTAAACCATCCTCTTTTGCAAATAGGCTGCCTTTTCCTTATGTTCCTCCTCATGTGAGAATACCCAGTGGTGAGCTTACACTTGTGCTCCCTGCCTCATTTGCACTTGGTTTTCTGATACATGTGTTTGGATCTTGGCTTGCTAGTTTCTAAATATGTAGGAGGTAAAGTAACTCCCTGCTTCTCTTGGGCTTTTCTGTGGGCTGCTTCCTCAGTGCAAACTGTGCTTTTTCCCAGAGGAAGCTTCACGTGCCTGCCAGCAACTTGTCTTTCAGAAAATACAGTAGATTATAGCTGCTCTTAAGAGAGGATTGTGGGGAACTGAGTGCAGGACTGACTGACTGACTGAAAGTTTACATTTAAACTAACATTGCTTTCTTTAAATCTGTGGATTGTCTTGTTTTCATAATCCCTTAGCAGAGGGTGGCCAGTGCAGGACCCTCTGCCCCCTGACAAGCTTGGGATGTGCCTCACAGTGTGGTGCTGCTCTGTCTCTGCAGGATGTGCTGGGATTCAACATGGCAGGGCTCCAGTTCCTGAAGAGGGAGATTGAGGCCAAGGACGAGGTCACATTTTTTGCTGATGCTACTGAACGCTTTGAGGAAAAAAAGAGGAAAAGGAAGAAGAAAGAGAAGATGGTTCTTGCAGTTCTCTAGCATTTGCTGCCCAAGACCCAGAGCTCCTGGAGGGACTCATGTAACCTCACTGCTGACCATGGAAGTGTTCTTGTGGCTGAACATCTGTGATGATGTGCAGTGGCTGGGATGAAGCCTGTTCCCTCCCCATGTGGTATAACCCAGCACGTGAACCCAACTCAGAACAATTGTCTCTGAGATGGAGTCTCTGTAGTCTGCTGCAGATAGATGCATTTGGACTCTTTCTGAGGTGGCTGTCAAAGGTTCTTCCTCCAGTGGAATGCCTGTTAGGAATGGAGTTGATTTATCCTGAGATCAGCTCCTTCTGACAGCATTGACTCAACGAAATCCAGTACATGAACTGCTGGTGAGACCATGCCCTGTCCAGGGAAGGCAGCTGGCAAGATTTTTCACGGTTTTGGCACCTGCTGGTGGCTTGTGGCCTCTGGAAAAAGCTCTGTGACTTCTGCTGAAGTGTGAGGACTTGATCTACAGCCACTCACTCTTTAGTGGGACAGGGAGAAACATGGCTGCACTCTACTGAAGGCATATTTATATTTGCTTTATGAGACAATTTTGTTCATAGTGTTTTGTCCTGGTATTTCTTTTGTAAATCCTCAGCTGCCTTGGCCTGTGTGTCAATTTTCAAAGGATTTTTTACAGAGAATAAAATCAGTGGGAGCAAATGAAAGGGCTGCCATCCCAGATTGTGTTTTTCTGGAGATCTGGCAGACCAAGCATGAGAAGCCTGGATTGTTTGCCTTTTACTTGCTCCAGGTTTTAGAAATTGCACTGATCTGTTGCAATGTTGTACTTGTGCTGTATCAGATAAAATGATTTATTTTCACAGGGGGGGCAGTGGGGCAGAATAAAGTGAACAAGTCTCTGCTGGTGTTGTTATTAATTTATAGCACATGCTACAAATCCGGGGCTGCTTCCCGATACTTTGCTGACTGTTGGGCTCTCATGTCTGACTCACGTACTCAAAGCTGAACTTCTAACTTGAGTTTCATAAGGTTTTTTAATTGCATCCCAGTTATGGCTGACTGCTGTCTTTGACTTAGGTTGTCTATTACTAGCAGTTATGCAAAAGGGCAGCAGTGCAGTTGTCAATCTCTAGGCAGCACATCAGGCGTAACAACCACACCTCTGTTGTTCCTTAGTGACTTTGTCAGGGGATGATTGTTCACTTGCCCCTTCAGAGTCTGGGTAATTTACAGGAGGACATGGTGCTCCATTTCCAGGAAAGCTCAGACTCTTTATAGAAATGGCAACCTTTATACAGGTCTGCCAGTTTTTTCCGGGTGCCCCTATAATTTTATATTTGTCCAGATATGGATAAAACTTGTGATCAAACAGCTGCACTCCAACATGTCTCTATCCTGACTTATGCTGTTCTATTCCATTTTATGCTGTTCTTTTCCTTTACTACTCCCAAAATAGACCCTCATGAGAGGGATTACTAGGAGGAAGAGGAGGCACTGTAGGACGATAGAATTTGTTGGTAAAGTCAGTTGACATCTATTATCCACATCAGCTGCTGCTGAAATGGGCCAGCTCACTGGAAAAACAAATGTTACAGATGGAGAGGTGGCTTGTGACACGAAAATGCACACTCAGCTGAGGTGACTGAGGAGAGAGATGCCAAAACCAGGTACCAAAAGGGGAAGGCTGACTGTGCCTCTGGTTACCTTAGTGACAGGGAGATAGGTGTTATGGATGCTGTGTAATGAGCTGCTGTTTGTTGATCCCTTAGGAGGCCTGGGAGAAAAAAACACGGCCACAGGCACATGAACTCAGGGACTGTTGAGAAGGATGTAAAAGGTAGTAGAGAAGAGTGGCTCAGGATGCAGAGTCATCTTATGATGACAGGTATCCTCTGATCTAAGTTGGAAGAGGTGGAATTTCTTCACCTTTGTCTCTGTTTGCTGTCACTGGTATTAGGGAAGAATCCTTGGAGAAAAGGTCTTTTAGGTGTTGGAAAGTTGTTTTCTCTCCATAACTGCTGACACAGGCTGCCCTGTTGGTTTCCCCCTGGTTCTCAGATTTGTATCTCTTGTGACTGGTCTGTACTAATGCAGTACTCGGGTGGCTACTGAGAGAGCCCAGCATATGCTTTACATGGAAGAGGTCTGTCCTGTGCCAACAATCCACTGACTGGAATTTTGATATCCTTAGGACATCAGTTTGCCCTTTCTTGGGTGAAATTCCCTAGCTTTACAAACATGAGCATGAAAGCACTTGCAAGTACAGGGCAAGCTTAAATTTGTATTGTTGGAGTATGTACCTCACCTAACAGTGTGGATGGGAGGGTTCAGAACTGGCATTCATATTTCATACTGGTGAAAGCTACTATTAATGCCCAGTCATGGGATTCTCAGTCACTGTGAAGTGTTGAGAGAACAAGTCATCTGCATGTACCAAGGAAAATTCCCCATCTCTCTCTCAGGATGTCACATGTTGGAAAAAGGATGAAGCAAGGGAAAGCACCTTGCTAGAAATGAATTCATAAACCTGAAGCAGAGCTGCACTTGGATACACAAATATGGTGGCTCAAAAAGAGCCTGTGATCTTTCTTTTAGTCATTGCTGTAGGTAGGAACAAGGAGGGGGAAAAGACCATCTCTATGTGGCTCAGTCTTCCACCAGGAAGAGAGATGAGCATTTGAAGGGGCTCATGTGTGATTGTGAACAAGAGGGTGTAAGAATCCCTCTCTGTCAAGTCTAACTGTGTACTCACAACCCCCATCTGGTGTTTGCAGCTAATCAAAGGTAGGTGAACACATAAAGTTAAGCCTATGATTGTGAAAGCAAACAGAAACTTAGGAATTCGAAAACCAGAGCAGGTCAGCAGCTCCTGAAGAATCACAGTTGACTGTGTTGAAACCTGGTGCATTCCCAGTACTTGAGAAAGATTTCAGGTGCCTCAGCACAGGTTATTAGAAACCCAGTCCCTTTTAAAAACAAATTATTGGGAACCATTCAGCACTGCTCTGTAGTAGGGTTGAAATACACTAATCTTTCCACTGTTTTTGTTTCAGACGGCCACGTCAGGAGCTTGTGCAACTTTTGGACCACCTTTTCCATTAATAGGGAACAGGCAAAATATTTATTCTCATTTAATCTGATTAAATAAATGAAAAAAAGACATTGGAATGTTTCCATAAGGTTGGACTAAAATGTAGGTATTTCAGTGTTGCTGATCCTCATGTTGATCTTCTAGGGGTCTAACCTGTAGTGGAAGAGGACAGAAAATTAACATGAAGGGAAAGCAGAAAAAACAAGAAACCCCACCTCTACCTTTGCACAGTTGTTGAAACAAACCAAATAATTACATCCAGATTCTTTGCAAGTGTTGTGTGAGCACTGTGATTGCTGCGGACTGGTTGCAGTAGATTTGGCCTTTTGCTGTTGGAAGGGAACAACATGAGACAGAGTTCTTACATGGGCTTCAAGTAGATTAGGAGTTTGCTTTTATTGCACAAATTGAATGGCATAAAAATCATAACCACACATTCAGGATGGACAGTCTGCTTACGAATACTGACGACTTTCATGGGCAGCTTCCTGTGAGGTATTTAATTCTGAGTATATTAAGAGAATCTTTTTAAAATGTTGTAAATATTAATGCATAATAACTACAGAAATCCAAATGAGATAGGACTAAGTTTGGTCAGGTGATGCTTGATTGGTGATTTTTGCTTGTTGGTCTCTACTAGGAGGTGTGGCAAATTTCTGATCAAGTATAATATTGCAGGGAAGCTTCTAGGTCTCAGTGGAGACAATCATTGGCTCTGGTGATAACCACCTGGGAAAGGTGATACGAACTTAGAAAGTTGTCACGGTGCCTCTGCAGTGACTTGACTGGTTCTGTTCTGGATGGCTGAACAAGACTATTTAACCAATTACAGGATCTAAACTAGGAGTGTCAGTGTTTCCTGTTTTGGGAGACTAAACCAACCAATCCAGAGTTCCTTGACATGTCTGAGATGGATATGGTTTTGAGTCCAGGAGATTTTGAGGAGAGGAATGTTCAAAAAGGCATAGGTACAGTTGTTTAGGTAGCACGGGATGGCTGCAGCCAGCTTCAGTAGGAATTACCAATCAATTCACAAAAGGACACAGAATAGAAGGGAGGTTTGGCTATGGTGACAGCAGCTATGATTAGCTGGATTAGACATGTGGGAGGAGAATACTGTGTAGTTAATTTCTCTCTCTTGGTGCTTGTCATGGAAAATGACCCTGATCAGAATTTCTCTTGGGACTGGTGGTGTGTCCTGGGCTACAGTGTAAGATGTGCCCNCTTACTGAAATGTGAACTGACTGGGTGAGTATTTTTCTTCCGTTTCAACATGTAGTGAGAGAAGTTTGTCTGAACTGCCTTCACGATGAGCTCCAGGCTGTAAATCCCTAAGGTGGAAGGCATTAAACTGGTTGTTTTTCTGGACTATAATTGCATGTTACTCTGGGGGTGAAATTCCACACTGGAAAAGGTATGAAGATATTTAAACAGGGAAAAAAGCTATACTTGATGTATACTGGGCAGTCCTAGAGCAGATGCAGCAGTCAGAGGTACATGGCTGTGAAGTTTTTGAGAACTGACTGATGTGGTCGCTTTTCTTTTTCTCCAGAGGAGAGGAAATGAGATACAGCTGGGATTTCTTTGCTGATTGGTTAGATAATATGGCAGGCTTACAGATGTTTAAGTTGAAAGAAAAAGATGATGTCAGTGTTACACATATGAAGCAAACAGGGACTGTTGAGCTGAGGCGAGACATCCATAGGGTTCCTGTTTATGAACTGTCACCATCGATTGTATTGTAGAGTGCCTGAGCTCATGGGGGTGAGGTGAGCACCAGCCTAATGTTAAACATGTTGACTGGTGGTTTGTGAGAAATTCCCAGTAAGGCTTTCTTGTTGTCAGGGAAGACAACCATTCTAAGACACTCTTAGAAAGCGTCCAAAGGAGGGCTACGAAGATTAAAGGTCTGGAGGGGAAGCCTCGTGAGGAGTGGCTGAGGTGACTTGGTCTGTTCAGCCTGGAGACTGAGGAGAGACTTCATTGCAGTCTTTAACATCTTCACGAGGGGAAGAGGAGGGTCAGGCACTGATCTCTTCTCTGTGGTGACCAGTGACAGAACCCAGGGCAGTGGCCTGAAGCTCTGTCAGGGAAGAGTTAAGTAGACTATCAGGAAAAGATTCTTCACCCAGAGGTTGGTGGAGAATGGAACAGGCTCCCCAGGAAAATGGTAACAGCAGCAAGCCTGACAGAGTTCAAGAAGTGTTTGGACAACGCTTTCAGACACATGGTGTGACTCTCAGGCTGTCCTGTGCAGGGCCAGGAGTTGGACCTGATCCTTGTGAGTCCCTTCCAACTCAGGATATTCTGTGATTCTTCATATAGCCTGATTCTGTAAGGCTACAGAAATGTGTTGTGTGAAAATGTGTGTGCAGAGAGGGTTGTGTGTATTTGAACTTGTCACATTAAGGCTGCCCTATCTGTAAGACTCCTGTCCCTTCTTAGACTTGCTGTCAGTGTCAATGGGTCACCAGTAAGACTTGGTTTTAGAAAGTGAACAGTGTTAAAGAGAGGCTGGTTTATTAGGGCTTAACTGTAATAAATCCAGCTGCCAGGAAGCTCAAGGACTTGTTTAATGTGGAGACAGTAAGTGAAGGATTTGGGACAGGACTGAGGAGGCTCTGCTATGAGTGCCTCCGCTGAGCTGAGCAGTTGAAATCATCTGCAGTTCCCTTGTAGTGAGTGCTTTGGTTGATGTCATCCAGCGTTTCCCTTCTCTCGTCACAGTTACCCAGTCAGTGTGATAGGTGCATCATTTGCATGAGGTTTGTTCATGATGCTGCTGATGAAGCGGAGGTAAAACAACTGTACTTTAATTTACAGCTGGTGCCACTGCATCCAGTACTTACACTAACTACAAGGCTTTCGAGGGAGTGTAATCCGTAACTGTGGCTTGGGGCTTGTAGGAACTGCCTGGACTGCTGCTGCCATCCCTCCCTGGGGGTATCCTTCTGGGCGGCACTCATAAATGTCTGCGGTTAACACAGGTGGAATATCGTGTTAAGGATCTAACCATTTTGGTACATTTTTTTAACTAAAATAACGTGTGGAGGGAGGAATGAATTCTGGAAATAAGGTTGTGAAACATCTTGAATCTGGACTACTGCCCTCAGCTCAAAGATTAAAGGAATAGGTAAAATGTGGGGGAAGGGCACGTTTTGGAGGCTGGTCTGCAACTGTGTCTGAGGACTGGGTGAGTGGGAACAGAACAGCAGCTGGTTTTGCTGCTATGCCACCCATCCTGTCTACCTCAGCTCTGCAATTATAGGCATGAAAGGTTTCTTTGGATCAATGCAAAGTAAATTTGGGGAGTTTCAATGTCACATCCAGGGCATATAAAGGCTCAGTGGCACTGCTGTTAGCTATTACTCTGGTCAGGCTCAGAGTACCCTGAAGTTCTCCTTTCTTTGGTAAGGGTGGTCCTTACTCTGAATGAAACTTTTGGCATGTTTGGATGTAGCTTGCCTTGCCATTTCTTTTACAGGTTTCCACAGGACCCCTTCTCCCAGACTTCTAAGTGTAATTTGATTGAATGTCAAAGACAACTTCAACCTTCTAACCTTGCCCTTAAAAAATGAGCCTGTAATTTTATCTAAAAAAATAATTGTAGTTTCTGGAGCACAAGAGAAAGAGAAATAATGGCTATTGACTTTGCTGTTTTCTTTTACTGTACTGCTGTCCTCAGTTAAACAACTGAAAAGCCCACTGAACCCACACGGGCTCATTTCTGACAGCATTCATGTGTGCTTGAATCTTTGCTGCTGCAGGGATTGTCCCATTTGCCTGTTTAGTATCAGGATGATACACCATTTTGTTTCTCATGACGTTGTATCACCAGATACTGCTATAGATTTGAAAACATAATAAAGTATTTTCATGAGGGGTGGTGGGAAAGGGTTCCTATTATTTTAATTTATTTTTTAAAAGTCACATCTTTCTGAGTTGCTCTTCTTCCTTTCCCCACTTTTCAAACCATGCTATTCTGATGTAAAATGCTTTTGGCATCAGAATCTCACATTTTTCATTTTTTGTGCTTTTGAAAACACCCATTTGTGTATTTCTGAAAAGGACAGTAAAGCTTGCTACTGCAACAGCCTACACTGCAAACAGTGCTTGAAGCTCCTGACAGGAAGATAATCCCCAGGGTCGATGCTACAAGGTGTTTTTAAGAAACAAGACAACAAAGGATATTTGCTTTCACAGGCAGGAGAAGAGTTTCTGTCTCTGTTAATATTTCAATATCATGGGAAACTTCTTCAAGGCCACCAGTGTCTTTCCCTCCAAATACCATGGCCAAAATCTCTATTTCCAGTTCAACCTGCAAGCCTGCTGCCACCTAGGAGAGACAGAGGATGACTCACAGGTAAGGTTCAAGTTTCATACATGGTCCCCTCCAGCAGTCCTGGGAGCAGGTGGCTCTTCAGTTTTGATGCAATTAAAGACTCACTGTCTTGCACACAGGATTGCACTTGCCAGTTACCCAGTATCTGTCTCACTAGAAAGGTCTGTACAAAACATTGTCTCTTCATTTGGCAGTTTGAGAGAAAACTGCCAAGTGCTGGCATTTTTCACCCTTAAATTTCCTTTTAGGTTCCAGAGGGAAAAGGGGAATTGGGACAGCTGGGAGAGAACCCAAACGAGAGGTGGTTGATGCCCCAAGCCTGTCAATGTTAGAGGCATTTGGAGAGTGTCCTTAATACCATGCTTTAACTTTTCATCAGCCCTGAAGTGGTCAGGCAGTTGGACTAGATGGCGATTGTAGGTCCCTTCCAAATGATATAAAATAAAATAAAATATTCTGGTTTAAAAAGAACACAGAGGTAGGGAGATACAAAAGGACAGATGTGTGGAGAAAAGAAAAGAAAGGAAATTGTTCCAGTCATCTAGCTGGATTTCTGCAAGGCCTTTGACACAGTCCCCCAACACCATCCTTCTCTCTCAACTGAGGCCTTTAAAGATCCCTTCCAACCCAAACTATTCTATGATTTTAAGTACTGAGTTGTGGCTAAGGCTCTGGACTAGGAGGTTTGACTTGCATTCTGGCACTGCCTCCCTGCACAAGTCATTGCTTCTTGATTCCATGCATTGGCAAGATACTGCCATGGATGCTGCGGGGAGACTGGCCAGCACTATTTATTCAGATACAACAGGCAGGTGAAAAGAGAGACTGAACAAAAGCAGAAAGCATGAAAGCTTGCTACTTAATGGGATAATTTAATGTGCTATGGTGCTTTGCTAGATAAAATACTTAAGGTGAAGAACAGTTGGAAGCAGGAGAAGAAAGGATTTAGGCAATAGTTTACTAGGTTCATATCCTGAAGGTACCAAGACAGGAACTTAAGTCTAGGCATAAGACAGAGCAGATATAACAAATACCCTAAGCAGAAGGGAAAATTCAGAGGCAGTGATAGAGTAATCCTGTTTGCTTTGAAAAAGCTCTCTATGTATTCTATTCTTGAGCTGCTGCTTTCCACAGAACTTAACATGTTTATCCCTCTGCATTCTGGCACAGGCTGAGACTTAGCTGAAGGTGGCAGAGGGACAGTGGAAGACAGCATCACTTCAAATAACTTTAAACAAAACTGTGTACCCTGGCAGCTCTATAGCCAGACAGCTGGTGTCCCAGACAGGAGCCCTAGCTAGCCTGAGGGCCAGCTGAGTCTAGAAAAAACCCCAAAAGCTCTCCTGTGTAACCTACAGGTCCCGGTGTGTACATCACTCTCAGTCCTGTGTACGGAGGTGGCTGCTTTACTCGAAACCTGTCAGAAAGAGAAGAGAATCAGTTTGTCAGAAACTGTTTCAGGAAGTATCCTAAGTTACCATGTAAGATGTAACCAACAGTATGTATTCTATTATCATCTTCACAAGCTATTAAAGCAGGTGGGGCAGTGTTTGTTATCTCCTACCATGACTCATCCTTGGGAACACCCTCCGGTGGCTATTTCTGTTTAATGGGCAATCAAGGACCCACCGCATGACTCATCAGCCCATTGTGAGATGCTCTGTCCAGGGGGGAGGAGCCAAGCATTCCCACCTGGATACGATCTGGGGTTTGGAACAGCACAAGGAGCCCTTACCTACTGGATTCCCAGAGGATGAGAACTACCCTTGGGCCTTCAGGTGAAAAAACCAGAACCTTCTACAGGATCACCACTTCAACAGGACCACTTCATCTGCACTGCTACCACCACCTTGACTAACATGTTGTCAGGTTGTATCCTGACTCTGTCAGTGTTCTTGTAGTATTGCATTTATTTTTAATTTTCCTATTAAATTATAATTCTGACTTGTGATCTCCCACTGGTTTGTTTTCAAACCAGTACAGGCAGGAGAAGGCACAGCTAGGAAGCAGGCTGCCTGCTCTTCCTCTGCTTTTGTAAATGACAGCACAATTTCTTAGCTCATCCCTTCCATCATAGTGTGCAAGTTGGACTACAGCAGTATTCCTGGGCTTCTCACCAAGGCTCAGGTTTCTAACAAAAAAACCCCAAAGGAGCAGATGATTGGGCCAAAGTAAGCCTTCAAAGAGTTTGTTAACACTGCGTGGTCCTTACAATAGAATGTGAAACATCAGCATTTTACACCTGCACGTTTTAAAGGAAGTTGAAGTACAAACAGCTTCTTGGCAAACACCTGTGTGTTGCACACCCAAAAATCCATACAAATCTTTATTTAATGTCCTTTGATATGATTCTATTGCAGAAGGCATGATACTGGTATGAATTTTGTGCAAATAATCTTTAATTTAATGGTACCAACTAAAGCAGAAGTTTTGCTTCCTCATTTCTTTCACATCTGAGATTCAGTCCTTTTGTGAATGCAACTTCCTGTTGTTCAGATTTTTAAAGATCATTAGATCAGATATGACCTTTACTTTTGCACTGCTCTGGAACTCATCCTGTGGATTTCATTCCTCCCAAAAAACAGTTTACCAGCATTGCACCAGAAGCTGTTAAAGGAAAGGCAGTAGAAGAAGCATTCCTAGAATACGGCTCCATCTTATAGAAAGCTCTGGCAGACCTATAAAGTGGCTGTCAGAATTCCTGCACTTTCTCTGGAGTAGTGGCTGTTATGAGAAACTGTATTTGATTTCTGTCAGGATCTATTTGGAGAGATAAAACCGGGGTACCAAGAATTCAAACTAACCTTGAGAAGTTCACACCAACATTCTTCATGATTACAGTGGTTGCATAGGTGCAGCCTTCCTTTAGCACTCCAAATGTCACTCTGGGTGGGATGAGATGGAAGCCAGTAAGATCTTGTCTTGTTGCAAGAGAAGATATGCTGACCTTTCCGGCGACAGGATCTTCTATCTTTGCAAACAAAATATGAGGCAAAGAGAAAGTCAGTGGCCCTTAAGTCAGGTACTTAACCTACATTTGATCTCTGTTCACTCACCCTGAAGAATCACAAAAAGACATCCTAATTTGAGTAAAAACTGAAGCAGCGCTTTGAATATTGTCTGAAAATTTATACTGGTTTCAGTTTTCAGATGTATTAAGCCATTGAGGTGTCTCAGGGAAAATGGGGGAAGCTCTGCTCTTTTGGAAATGGAGCTTTCATGTAGATGCCTGATGCAGAATGAGTTCGCCCTAGCAGTTGAGAGGAAAGGTACTTCTAGAAGTGCCAGTAAACATACAAAAATTTCAACAGCCATGTTTCAGTAAACAGATTCAAAATACCTTCCAGTATTGCTCCAGGGTGAAGATTTTATGGAAAAGAGATGACTCAGAGGATATGAATATTGACAAGAAAGATGTTATTTTTACCTTTTTATTTGGTATGGTGTTTGGTTTTTTCCCCTGAAGGTATGATGGTAATATTACTTTCTCTTTTCTTGTCTGTCCTGTAACATCCACCATCAGACTTGGAACTTTATGTTGAAAGGGTGTCTCTTCTGATCTTGCAGCCTTGTTTAGGTCTGGAAGGGAAAGATTTCCAAAAGCATGAGAAGGTGACAGGTGGATTTAAATTTGCATTGCAAATATTGTGTCAAAAGTTATAAAAAGATACCAAGCTGCTCCAACTACATTCTGGGAGGCAGGTGTACCTGTTGTGCTGCTGGGACCATCGTTTTGTTTGGAAGGATCCTGCAGCAGAACGCCCGAAGAAAGTGATGAATCACTTGTGCTATCAAGAAATTCAGCTGCTAAAGGGAAAATAATGGAATACTGATCACCACCATTTTCATAAACATATGAAAAAAAATCACAGTCTTTGGCACTTTAGTTTAGACAATCTTGGAAAGCACCCTACATAACCATGAGAGGCTGGGTAAATTCTGCATGTGACATTTTGCTCTACTGGGTGACAGGGATCAAAAATGCCAGTTGTGTGATTAGTAATTTCTTGTTCTCTGGCCAACTGAACTATAAGCCATAAAGGACTAAAAGACAATGCAACACAGGTCTTATGGTGATTGAAAATGAGGAAATATGGGAATTAGTGGGGGTCTGATAAAGTCCCACAGAGGACTGCTTTCCTGATACGAATCTTTGCTGTATATGACTTAATTTCACTGCTTGATTTCAGTAACTTTGTCAGGGCTGCTTTTCAAACAGAACTGAAAAGTTCTGTTCCTCTCAGTTCTGTAAAGCTCAAGCCTAAGATGATTCACTCTTAGTCACTCATTCACTAATGATTCACTCTTTCACTGCTTCCCATTATGGAGTCACTGCTTTCCTCCTGTATCCTCCCATCTATCCTTAGCCTGCATGTTTCCTATTCCATATTGCTTTTGCACCACTTCCCTCTTACCACTGAGTTTCAGAATGAAATCTCCCATATTTTTCCTACAGTCACACCAGTTTTTTTTCTAAACTTGGCCTCCTTGGTTCTTGCTCATCCACTCCCAATTATTATTGATTCAATTTAAGTTTTTCTTGAGCATTTTTCATCTCTCCACCCCTCATTCATTGGCCAGTTCTTCAGTTTAGCATCCAAAGCTGATGGGTCTTCCACATTCAGTGATGTCTGCAAGAGCTTCTTCCTCCTGAAGAAGATAGAAACCCAATGCCAGACAGTAAATTACCTCCACTGGGTTCTCTTATCATCTCTAGAGGAGAAGTCACACTTCCTTCTTTTTGAAGTACAAGAAGTTCCTTAGACATTGTTTCCAAATCAGGATACTAGAGAAAAGTAAAAAAGAAGGCTTAGGTTTTCCAACTAAACACCTCAAAAAAACAACCAGGAGACACCCTCCTCCCCCTTCAAAAAAAAGAAAGGAAAAAAATAAAGAAAGGAGCGCAAAGGAAACAAATAAGCAGAACCAAAGTGGTAACTATAAAAGAGATATATATAGTTACATCAGATTACAACCTACCGGTTGTACAACCTACAACCTCTAAGGGCTTTATGTACTTAGAGAATTTACCAGGTGAGATTACAATAGGAAAGACCCCAAGATCACCTCTAAATTAGGAGTGTTTTACTTATTCCCTTTCTAATAAGCAGGGAGAGGGGTTTGAGGGGTAAGTAAAAAAACCTGAGGTTGAGCTTTGCTCTGAATCAGACTCTCTTCAGAGGCTATGTAAGGAATTTTACAGAGTTTGTACTCAGTGAACATATACCATCTTCAAGACAGGATTTTCTTTACAAGGACATATAATTCCCAGCATTAATTCTGCCACAGCTGTCCTTTATAATGGTTTGTTGAGATAAATAGAGCCCGAGATATAACCCCAAAATTGTCTTTGGAAGTATGTGAGATACTACCTGGTCTAACAAAACTCATCCAGTTTTCAGCTGCATTACCTTTTCTTGGAAAAAGTCCTTGCTGAATTCAGATGCAAAATACGGAGCAAATATTCTGTTTTTTATTGCCATAAATGTTGTCTTCTGTTCATCCAGTTCTCTCCTAAGTGTGTTTTTAAAATTGTTGGTAAGGAAAAGAAAGAAAAAAAGCACTATGATTGAGTTCACCCTGTTTTCAGTATTATGCATTAAGAATTGGAATTGGTAAAGGCAAGTGGCATTTTTTCCCTTGTTCATTACAGAGAGTAATACTCTTGTAACTGGCAATTTTCTTAGAGGTGGATTAAGAACTGACTGGTCTGATCAGAATTCCCATGGACAGTGAGTTGCCTGCTATGAAGAGCTCCTCCTCAGAACATGCTCCATTTCTCTAAACCTCATGGAACATGTCTGGGACTGCCATTGGTGTCTTTCCAACCTTCCAACAAACACTTCAAGCTAAGAATTGGCATTCCAGATGCATTGCTAAAATTTTGAACACAAAACTCATCTAATTTCCTTATTTTGTCACAGACTTGACAGCTCTGTGGATACAGAAGCAGCTATTCAAACTTCTGAAGGTAAGGTTGACCAGAGTAAAGATCAGTCATGTTTTCAGCTTGATTTAGTCCAGTTTTACACTACCAGAGTTCCAGTGACTTGCAGGGTCTAATATCAGCTATGAAATTATCACTCTTAATCATACTGAGAATTTTAACACTGGTTTTAGAGTCAGAATTGCACATGATGTTCTTGGTTGCTCGCTGCTCAGATCTATATATTTAAAGCAATTTTTAAAATAGGATGCAAAACAGTGTGAAATGATATGTTAAAATATAACTCTGAAACTCTAAAAGGCTTTTTTATTTCATGCTAGTCAGAAAGTAATTAAGAAGCAATATGGAAAGCCTCATGTGGAGTGCTCTGTCCACTTTTGAGCTGTCTGATGCACAAAAGGGCCACAAAGATGATTAAGGGTTTGGGAGACCTTTTCTGTGAGGAGAGGCTGAGAGAGCTGGGACAGTTTTGCCTAGAGAAGCTTTGAAGCACCACCATGTGAGGTGTGTCAGGGGTTCTATTTGAAAAAAAATCAGCTTTTACTTGTGGAATACCTGAATTTTAACCTAAAGCACCAGCATTTGAAAATATTAATATACAGTATTTTCCACATTAGTGTCAGAACCAGAAATGAAACACAGGGCTTGGCTTCTGACTTCAGCCTTGTTTTGCATAGTGTAAGTTAACAGTAATACTGCTGGGTTTTTGGAAGAAAAAGAGACTCAAACCATTTCTTCAGCATTTCTGTTTTAGAAAATATCCCATTATTTGCAGGCAAGCCATTGGACCATCACCCAAGACCTGGTGAAATCAGTAACATTCTTTACAAAAGTAGATTAAGCTCATAAAATAACTTGATCCTACTAATATTATTACCTGTTCTGTTCTAGTTTGCTTTGCCACTTGGACGTTAGTGTTCCTCTTTTTGGACTGAATCATCAGGAAGAAAAAAAGAGAGAGCAGTGGAAATGAGAAAACTAGAAGTGTTCTATAAATAAAAAAATATTTACAAGATAACCCTGGAAAGAGAATGCTTTTTATGAGAGTATATTATGTAAACACCTCTGGTGACTCCTGACTTGGACTTGTATGGTTTGCACAAAATTGTTTGCTCATATCTGCATTTTTATTGGATCATTCTATCAAAGAAACATCCAAAATCCTTTCCCAATAAACTCTGAAGTATCTTTCAGATAAGGAAAGAGAGGCATAGAGGGACAAAATAAATCACAGGCACAAATAATTGCCATATGTATCTAGAGATCTAGGTCCCAGTCCTTAATGACAGCCAGTAAAGCACATTGCCTTGCCTGTGTGCTTGGTTTCATCCTTTGGGTTATTTACATTTGCACCAGTCTTTGCTGCTCTGTCCTACCTGAACCACTGCTGTTCGTCCTCTTTTTGTGTAGCGCTTGCCTTCTCTGTGGGCCTCGGGAGCACTGCCTTTTCATACAGCTCACTCACACGGGCTGCAAGGCGAAGAGTGTCACTGAGAGGGTGTGCTCTGCTAAGTAGTGCTAGGTGTTATGAAGAAAAACCATCAAAGGATGTATTTTCAATGCATCTTTCTGCCACTTCATGGAAACTTAACAGAGTCTTTGTTACTGTGAGGGAAAAGGCAGAAGGAACTTCATACCAAAATCAACATCAGAACATTAACAGCTAAGAAATTGATTGAATTCAATATTGAAAGGACAAGAAGCAGATTAGGCTCACACTCCCACCCCGTATTTCCTGACATATCTTTATGTTCTTTCAAGATACAAATACCTGTGGATATGAAAAGTTGCTGACATTCAGCCACTTTCTAACTGGGGTGCTCTGAGGTCTCTATCTACAGCTGAGGAAAATAATGTGGGCTTTCAGGGTCCCTTATTACATTCAACATGCTTAAGTTGTGCTTAATTGAGGCTGTGAAGCAGCCATAATCAACATTCTCATGGAAGGAACTACTAGTTCAATATGTATAATGGAGAAATGCCAGTCTTTCCAAGTTTAAGATTGTGACGAGCTCTGGGGCTTTAATAAAGGGTTGCCCTGTCCCCTGACATATTTTGTAAAATGTGTTGTTTACTTTATGCCTTGAAGCTAAATCATGGGTCCAAAGAAACTTCCTTGGCTGAAAACAAATTTCTGTGGCAAAATTTAGGAGATGTGAGTATTTGAGAGATCCGATCCTATTGGACTATGACAATATCTCTTAATGTTCGGGAATTACCTAAATTCAAACTTCAAAATGTGGGGGGTCTTTTTTGGTCAGCTTTTTTATCATAAAATATGATTTTATTTTTCAGCTTTTTCTATTTTTGCCTATTTTAAAGAGCTTTTCTTTCCCACTATCTTCTTCATTAGTAATGTTACATTAAAATTGCATCTCCGTTTAAAAGGAAACTGTTCAGCAAGCATTTGTTGCAGCAGTTTCTGTTTGCTTTGCACAGTATTTTAGCAAGTACAAATACTCTTGTCAAGGTAGGAAGGGCAGAAAAATAACGCTTTAAAGACTAACATCATTATGGGATAGAATGTTATGGATTTTTCTATGGAAAATACTTAGGGGTTTTTAAAAAAAACAGATAATTTTTATTTGTACATATTGAAAACATTAATCAATGTTAACAGATATCTTATGAAAACTTTAACAGAGATTCGTGAGGGAAAGTTAATATACTGCTCCATCTTTTCCCTTAGGCAAGTGAATGGTTTGAGATTAGATTTTGAAATGTAATAAATAACACAGATTTACTTAGTTACTTTGAAAAACTTGTCTGAAAAGTTGTTCCTTGTATAAAAGTAGCCAAGTATTGTCATAGCTCCTATAACTAAGAAAACTCATTACACGTGGAAATGTGAGTCAAAATACACATGCCTAAAACCAGGAATTGTTTTTCAGAGGTGCTGGATCATTGATGCTAACAAGTTCTGATCACCTGTGAGAGTCACACAGAAGCATGCACATAGCACACAGATGAATCCACCTTTATATTCCCTCTTTAAAAATAACATTACAATACTTTTAAATTTATTATGATATTTTAAATTTTAAAAATATAGGTATTCAATTTTTATTACCTCTATCACTGAGATATTCAGTTGACTTCTCCCAGTCAGGGAAGGACTGCAATGAAGAAGGAATAACTGTGACTACATGAGAAGTAAAATTCACAACAGCAGCATATTGTTCAAAGGATTTATATTGTAAGCAAGTGCTATCTTGTTATCCCCATTCTCGTAGTCACATTGTCAGGTATTTCAGTGTGTTAGAAAACATAAGCTGGGAAAAAAGGAAATGAAGTACATTTGCCCTGTTCTAAATAGGTATTTGTTTCCTTCTTGATGGCCTACTTCACAGATAGCTTTGTATTTTATTTGGTTACTTCGTATTAGATCAGCTGAGCTAATTCCTAATCAAACTTAAATCCTTCTGCAAAGAATTTGAACAAGATCTAAAACTCATGGTCCCAACAAGTCAAACGGGAAATGTGTTTGGGAATTTGCAGGCTTTGTTACTGAGGAGCTCTTGTGTGGCTGGCTTACAGTAAAGTGAATGAGGGATAAGAGACTCTAAAGTGTTTCCTTTATTCTCATGCTGTCTCTGAAGCAGTTAACTGGAAACCACGGTTCCTGTGACCAGGCAGTCTGGGTTGTAAGAGCTATTGGAGACTTGGGAGCAATGTGACACTGATTCCTGGGTCACAGCAGGTGCACAGTGAGACTGCTGCTCAGAAAAGAGTTGTCCAATGTGAAATATGTCACTGGAAATGTGCTGAAGGTAGCCAGGACAATCAACAATAATTAGTCACTAGACAAGGTCACTGGAACTGAGCAGCATGTGAGATTCAGCACCTGGGTCTCATCAAAGTAAATAAATGTCTGCCTAGAGGATAGAGGCAGATGGAGTTACTGACAAGATCATTTCTTTGTCCCTTTTTCCAGAAAAGCTGTGACCCTCTTCTTTTTACCCACCTTTCCTATTACCTATTCCTCTCCTTTTTCTCTCCATGTTCTATTTATCCATGCAAATTTGCAGATTATATTAAAAAAAAAATGCTGCTAAGCAATAATAACGATATTCCTCCAGACTGTTTTTGTATTATCTCAAAAGCAGGGTTTAAATTCTTACTATAGAGGTGGCTGTGGTTGAAATAAAAATCTCCCAGGTGCAATGACAACAGACTGGAAACATTTTCACCCTGATGCCGGGGGATATTAAAAAAAGCAAATTACTGGAAAGTCATTTTGGTCTGTGTGTTTGGGAACATAACATTCAGGAGAGCCAAACTCTTGAAGTGTTTTGAGCATTGCTTCTCCAAGGGGCAGCAGTGCCCAGCTGAATTCAGACAGCTGAAGGCTGAGCGTGGTTCTGCTTTACCATTAATCTACACCAGAACTGGCGCTGTGCTACTCTGACATTTGCTGTTTTATTAATGAATAATGTGTTTCAAGGCTCACACTTCCAATGCAATACAAGGATTTTGTTGAAAGAAGAAGTTAAAAATTTTATTTTGCTCACTGTAATCAGCTCAAGGAGACTTGCAGCACTCTCCTTTTCCTCTTCTGTTCTTGGTTCTTTCACATTCATCTCTTCCAGCTCACTTTCCTGCTTTAAGATGTTGTCTATATATTCCTGGTGGAATAATGACAAAGAATAAAAAAGATACAGATGTTTTGTTTGCAGAGGTAGGCTTAAAATAGATATTTCCAATGACATAATCATACCAACTTCTACAGAAAAGAACACTTTTCTTTCCCCACATATCTTTAAATCAGTTGGATGGAAAAAGGGTTCTAAACACACCACTCTTCCAGAAAGCTATATGCAGTACAGAACTTTACTAACAGACAGGTTTGCAGAAACAATCTGTTTCCGGTGCCAGTTCTTTTTCACTTGTTTATATCTCTTTAATCTAATAGGAGATGGAGAAAGGAAGAATAATATTTTGTTTAGATCTTGATTTTGCTCTGACAAAGTGATGTGTGGCTAAAGATTTTAAGACACTTCATTCTGGAAAAAATTCATTAATTAAATATTGATTTATAAGCAATGAGGGTATTTTCATTGCACATTTATGCAATTATTGCAACTGTTTTGTCAGTGCTAATAATTGCAGTTCTTCCTTCCCAATGTAACAAATAGCATTCATCTTTCTCTAAAAATCAACGATAGATCTGGTCAATGGAGAGAATTCCCTTGCCATTTTGGTGTGGAACTTTTCTTATAGTGTTGTCTTTGAAAGATCAGTATGCAAATTAAAGAATAATTTTTATATATTTCTAGACTAGAAAACTGGTAACATTTCATTCTGATAGACTTGCATATCCCAAATATGTCTCGGCTGGACAGCTGTCAGTGTTTTCCTAATTTTCTTTGAAATGTAACACAGGGGAAAAAAATTAAAAAAAAATCTAACTATCTACAATATGCTACCACCTTTACAAATTTCACATGCTGTTAACTTTCAAATTCAGTCTGCAATGCCATTATCAAAATATGTTAAATGAATAAATTACAGAACACATATATTCTGTTATTTTCTAATTCTTAAGTAATAATAAGGTTTTGACTGTAAAATCTCTTCTAAGAGCATCTTCACAATGTGAATTAAATAAATGGATGTTTTACACCAACACTGAGAAGGGCAAAGCTGCTCACTTTTGGGCTTCATCTCAGAACACCTGGCACAGGAGGTCTAGCTTTCACCTTGCACCTTGCTATGAACCAGTCACTCATGAGGGATGGCCACAAACTGTCAGAAGGCTACACAGCTATTTCCTAGATGTGGATAGAGTGACAGAACTCACACTGGAAGCTGGAAATGTTTTATATTGATTTATGAAAACAAATACATAATCAAGAATAGAATGTGTCTCGGTGACTAAGTGAAATGTAGAATTATGGTGAGCTAGAAATTCTTGTTCAGCTTTACAGATTTAAATTCTTAAGACTTTTTGAAGGAAAACAAACCCTAAGCAAAATAAAAATGAAGTAACAGATATCAATATTGACAGCAAGGAAACTATATGTTAGAGTACTGTCTGTGATGTATGCTGGCCTGGATCCCATGTATTTGCTCAGAAAACTAGGTTTCATAAGAGGTAAGTGAAACAATTGAGCTTTTTCAGAAAAACACTTATAGCACCTGTCTATGTATGAAATAATTGCTCTTCAAATGTAGTAGATTTCATTTTCTCAGGTATATACTATGCATTTATCATACCCAATTTGTCTACTTGTCTGTTCTCTATTGCATACTGGAAGAATGAATAAATGTGGTTGTACTACCTTGAGGGAAAGCTGCAGCTTTTCTCTTAGTTCACCACAGAGTGGCTCATACTGGAATAGTCGGCGGATTTGCAGTTTTTTGGGACATCTTCTCACTTGCAAGGGTGACTGTCCTGATCCAATGTTGAGACCCTTCCCAATACACCTTCCAACTGGGGGACCTGTGATCTCCCCCTGAACAGAGATGAGCAAACAAAAAGAGCAAGAGGCTACTTATATTACCGAAAAATGCAGCTATTGGCAATATGCCTCAGATGAAAAGCATATGCTGTCCTTATAGAATCATACACGTAGGCAACAAAGCCAGTAGATTCCTGGGAACAACTTATCCATCCTAAAACATCTTCATCTGGTAAGATAAAACTCCCCTTAAAATTGCTATATCCCCTCATTGAGTGTAAAAGAAGCCCAAGGGGACCATACATTTCCCTGACACAGCCTACCCCTTGCTCTCTCTGCTTAATAAACTGAATTTAACATTCATGTTGTTTAGAGCTTCATTTCCCCACAGAGACAAACATCTATTGCTTTAACATAAAAGACAGTTTTGAAACAGTTATACCTCAGGATGAGAAGATTCTTCCTGAGTCCATGAGTGAAGATATGGAGGAATGATACTCTCTGCTTCTTTCTTCACTACCCAGGGGGATGTTTCAGCCATAGGGCGGAGGATAGTAATACTTAAAATACCTGGTTCAAGGACACATTTTGGTAAGAATCAGCTCAAATTTAAAAAATGATGTCTCAGACCTACAGAAAAAACCACTTACCTAACTATGAAAAATCTTATTACCTACAGATAAAACTCCATGTATCCATGGCTACAGATAATATCAGATCACTGAGTTGATTACAGAATAGTTGTACAAGTTCAGATTACTCAGGCCATTTTTAACAATAAACTGCTTAGGCTACTTGCTTTGATTCTTGGTTAACAGCTCAGTAGTATAGTGTGGGGAGTATCCCAAACAAGGACGAGCAGAACATTGACCCATGTTTACTGAATACTAATCTCAAAAGTAGTACAACATATTCAGAACACGCATAATCTTCACTGTATTTTATACTTCATAACCTGATCACTGGATGGATTCCATCAGGGATGATTTATTTGTATTGTTTGCATAAATTTAAATGTTCTTCAAAATATTTTTTCCAGCCCAACCCAAAAATTACTTAATCTACTATTATCTACCTCACAGGCGACCTTCAAAATGGATATCACCACTGAGGTGCTTTGTCAAAATGACACAAAATTGTGAAGCCTTTTTGTCAAGGCAAATAGAGCCAGTATTGTGAAAGGTGGAGCAGGAAGTCTGGAAAATCAGATATACTACTATGATGACTGCTGGCTGTAAGTTTTCTTGACTTGGATTTTCACTGGGTATGTATGCTCTCCATCTTTCTGATCTTTTCACCTTCTGCATCTTTCTGGCTCCCTCCATGTCCCTTCTTTTTTCCTTTTTCCAATGGCAAAATTATTTCAGTTTCTCCAATGAGAAACTAGTCATTTTTGTGAATTTTTGTGAGTGTACACCACCTTATAAGAGTAGTAAGTGGGAAAGCTGTTTTATGTCATGTGCTTATGACATAAACCTATGAGAAACATGTCTTAGTACTTCATGGCTTGATGCAAACTTCCCTTATCATCCCCTTATATCCAGGGGAGCCATACTTTCCTGTCTTTAAAAAAGACTTTTTTTGTTAGCATCTACCTGTTATGCCACAGCGTATTTTATAGAATCTCAGTATCTCCAACTAACTTTATAATGACAACCAACCATTACAGGATGTAACTTCTTACATTGCTACTACAAGGTGCTTGGTACCATGTACTGGCTATTCCAGTAATGTTTTTTCAGCTTCTTAATGGGTATCCTTTCCTTCCTATCCTTTTTCAGCTCCTTAATGGGTATGCCTTTCAGGACGTCATTGTCTTCATTGCTATATCAGTAATGGAGACTGTGATATGTTCAATTCTTTTATGATAAACACAGAGAATATTTCCATTTGGTAAACCCTTTTATTTGTGTGACTGAAAGCGGATAAAGATATGCCATTTGTTCATTCACTTATCCCTTAGCAGTGTCCTTCAGTTAATTCTCTGCTTCCCAGAGTTTTCTCCCAAACTCCTTTCTTTCACTGCCAGAAGTGTGAACGCTTGTTTACATGGGTAAAAATATTTCCTGTCCAATTTTGAAACTTTGCAATTTTTTCTATTAGTAGTCTGTCAGAAAAGAAAAGTTTTCTACCTGTGTGTTCTTGTACAGGATCCTGCAAGACTGCAGTGGCAGGATCACTCCGGGCCTCAGCCACATACTTTTGTACATCCTTTCTCCGCAGGAGCTCCGTTCCAGAACCACCCGCAGAGATGATGAAAAACCTGCACAGCCAAACACACACATGGGGCTATATCAAGAAAGCAGAACTCCAACATGATGGCATCAAATGTGCAAATACAGAGTACTGAACAATGGGAGCACAAATCTATAAACCCTGCACAAATACTGTGTAGTGAAAAAAAGAGAGTGTTAACCTATGAATGCAATGCAGTTTACCTGGGAGCATGCTCATCATAAGTGATAAGTTTGTTAACTTCATCTGCTGCTGAACTTCTGTTCTCCTCACCATCAGAGCCAATGCTGGGAATGCACACATCTGTGCTGCCATCAGCCATGACCTATAGCAGAAATTACGTGAAATTACTTGAAATTATTTGAGTTAAAAGATACTTTTGAAGCACTAATTTGCCGGTGAACTTTAATATGACCTAGTCCAGTGAAAGAGACAGAAAGACCATATTTCCTGTTGAGCAACCTGAAACTCACAGGAAAAAGAAACAAAAAGGAAAACTGAAAAGACAGTGAAAAAGCCAAAAAATTTATTGAAAGACATGCTGTATCACAAATACTAATATCATATGCTGAATTTAATAAATGCCCAAGGACTGTTACACAAAAATACTCACTGGCCAAGCCAGCTAACTGTATACTCAAGACAGACATTGATATATACCTACTGAATGAATTTCTACAGTATTTTCCTTCTTGAAAATACTATGTGCTTATTAACTAATATGACATTAACATATTCAAACAAGATAACTAACTGTCATAGACAGGTGTCCCATGGCACCAGGGATTATGAGAACCCCCTGGAGCTAAGTGGAGAAATTCTCCCCAGGTTAAACTGACTAAAAAGGCCTCTCTGNAAGTCGGTTTCGGAGGCATAGCACGCCACCCAGAGCACCCCCGGAACCGACAACTAACCATGACCTAAAAAGCAATAGTAATGCCTTTTTCAAGATACAGTTTAAATAAAGGTGACTGAAAGGACAGTCCATGAACTGAATCTGACAAACTCAGTTTTTAATCCTCACTTGCTGAGCAGATTTTTTGCTTTAGTACAAATCATGCTAATTAAGGGATCTTTATAGGTGACCTAAACTGTACACCATGTGTTCTGTTTCAGTCTCTCTAAAAAGGGATAAATATTTTAAAAAAAGGGATATCCATCACCTAGTCAAGAAGATACCAGAGACCTAATTCTGGCTACTTTAAATATTACAAGGTTATAATTTGACTTTGAGAGAAGTTTATAAGATAAAATTAGAATGCAGAAACGTGTTTTCTTCCATGTATTTTACCTTGAAAATATTTCCTTCAGGATCCATCATCTCACAAATAGTGCTGGAAGTGTGTTTCATAATGTATCTCCCTGCTTGTCTCTCTTCTTCCTTGCTGTTGAAATCATAAACTTCATGGCTATAAACTGCTGAGCAATCTTCATCAATGAAAAGAAAGCCTCCCTTGCTGGGTGAAACCTATGACAGCAAAAAGGGAAGAGATTCAATCCTCAAAGGTGAAAACTTTAAAGGTAGCATGAAAATGAAGAACAGATACAAATCAAGAGGACAGCTTTCAGACATTTAATACTGAATCATCTAGTTTAGAGGAATCAAAGGGAGAGAAAGAAGGAAGATGCGATCCAAGAGGTAGGCTGATCTCAGTCTCTGTAATATTTAACTTCAGGAAATTTAAAACTGTGATTTAAATGTACTGTACATTTGTGAGTAAATATGTAAATGCTGGCAGAGTATGAAAGAGATTGAATAATAGGATTTGTGAAGAGTATAGAGAAGGGAGGTAATCAAGGCGAGAGCTGCTAATGGTAGGGAACTTGGAACACAAAGATAAAATGGCACTGTCACAAACTAAAAATAATTCCCACCTGATACGTTCCTTGTGGCTTTGCTAGAATAGATGTCCCATCTCCAAAGAGAGTACAACAGGTACCATCCTCATAATTTGTTACAACAGTAGCAAACTCAGGATTCTCTACTCGTGTACCTTTGACCTTTGTGATGGCTTCTGAGGGTTCATCTAAGAATTTATACAGAACAATGAGGCAGGAGAACATGAATCATGGAAATGTCTTAGGATTCAATTTGCTTTTTCTCACATAGTGCTGGATCTTTATCTCCTCAGTGCAAAACCTTCATAAACTTCATAGCATCCTTTATGACATTTTTATGTTATGTAAACAATATACCACCTCTGAAGTTCTGGACTGCGAATTCAATATAGGAAAACCCAACAGCAAAAAATTTCTGTAACCATCTGTAGCTGGCCAGGAAAGTACTCTCTGGTACTGACCATAATGATCTGGGTATTTGTAACATACAAGTTGGATCACTGAAATTCTTTGTGCCTGTAATACAAGCTCTAGAGTGTGAAGAAATTCCTATTCAGCAGCACAAATCTTGGAAAACAAATCAAAGATACATTAATCTGGTCATTGCCTTTCCATTGAAGAGACGGATCAGTTCAAGGGTCTTTTGACTTTTAAAATCCCACAGGGAGATGTTTCTGAACATTTCCTGCTAACTCAATAATGGTCTTTTCCTACACTGTTTGAACAGTCCAGACACCCACACAGTAAATGTCCCCTTCATTTTAATTAAGGAGGACAGGACTTGTCTAGCAAATGAAGCAGGCATACAGAATACAACATTAGACAGAAGAAACAGATGACCTTTAGCCCCACTTATTTCAGGCAAATATAAGTTTCATTTTTCTTGGCATGACATTTTCCACAGCCATATTCAGATATTCAGTATTTCCAAGGCTGGTGAGCCCATGGCTTCACTGGGGAAGATAAGGATGCCATGGTCCTTACGTACCTCTTCAGTTAAAACTCAAAGCAGCTTGCTTGTTATTGTTAGGGCAGGTGGAGAGAGGGCAATGAACATACTAAAACTCTGGCACCATGGTCTCATGGTGAAGGAGGACCATATAGGCATGAAAGAAGGAAATTTAATTACTTACAACAATATAATTTTTGCACCGAATATACTGCTAAAAGAAAGCAGACAGACTAAGCCTAGACTGCTCTAGTGGATCTGTTATCTAGGCCCCTGGTATAAGCCACCTTTAGTATATATTTTGACAACTTTTTGCTTCACAAGATATATCAAGTGCAAGAAAAGTAAGTGCTCCCCTTCTGATGTTACCTGTTTCCACACTACCCTTTGGTACAGAATGGTCTTCACATTTTTCAAAAAGAGTTGTGATCCTGGTACCATCAGCATGCTCTACTACTCTTCTACTACTCGGCTTCTCAACAATTATCACCTCGTCCTCTCGTACAGTCATAATCTGAAAGAATGAAGGAATACTCATTTATATTGGTACTGTGATTCTAGTGACAGCAACAACAACAATATAAGGCATCAGGACTGAAGCTCTGAAGAAGCTTGACTACCACATCTTCATCTACTTCAGAGACAGTAATCAAATTTTCTTCAAAATCTAAAGCTACTGCATTTCTAATAGTGCAATAACACAACCTGTAGGATGTTTTCGAAGAAAAAAGTCCTACAATTTATGTGATGGCAGCCCTTTCTCTTAGCTTACAGACAGTGCTATAGTAACACAAAAGCAGTAATACCGTTCCGTCAGCTGGGTCTGTGGCCTGATACATGAAGAGTGGCTTCAGATCCATTCTTGTTGCACCCTCAGTGCCCACTTGAGTGCCTAAAGGAGTTGTTGTTATCCAAGTTCCTGCCTTAGATTGCTTAGAATTGGCCTTTTCAAACTCCTCATCCTTGAGTGAGTGTGATCGAATGTTCTTGTCACTGCGTTTTCCTGCAGAAACAAAAATTTCTGTATCACTTATATAAATTTCTGTATCAGACTGTATATTCTCTAAGGCAAAAGACAAAACCAGTAAAGCGCAGAGTTTGTGAACATTGCTTTTGACAGAATTGCAAGAACTATTTAACAGGCTAGAAGAAAATTACAGCTCCTGCTACTCAAAGGCATGCTCCTGAACTAACCTTATCTAATGTGCTTCCTTACAGAAAAAGTAAATCGCATGCTAATGCCGTCAATCCTATGGTGCATCAGAAGAAAAAGAAGATCTCATTATGAAAGTGAATTGGAGAGATCTTATTAAAAATGTTAGAGAGAACTCTTGTCTCCCATGTTCAGGAAAAAGAACTTAGACTAAGTGTATGCAAAAGACAAGAGCATAGTCCAGACAGCAGGGTAAAAGACTTACAGCAAATATCTAGCAAAAAAACCCCCAAACCCCAAAATCAAAAAGAGATGAAACTCTTCAAGAGAAATTTGTCAAGAATAAGCAGGAGATGAAAGGTGGGGAAGGTGAAAAAGGGATCATAAATAAAGGACAAGGAATAAAGGACATACACTGGTCACACATATTGAGAATTCATATTAGAAAATGGTTTGTCAGAGTTGTTCTCAAACATCTTTCCAGTTATCTTAAGGAATACCCTATGAAAAAGGGCTGGACTTGACTCAAAAAGTTTTTTTTTGCGATCCCTTTCTCTTCAGAAGCCATTTTTATTCACATACTTGCAATAAATTGTAAATTAATATGACAGGTCATAATTACTCTGTGTACTAAGACTGACAGTGATCTCAGACTACACTCTGAGGTATGAAGTAAATATCTATTTGGTTCTTTCTCAGTCAAACAAAATATAGTAAGAATGGCTATATTACCACCAACCACAAGTCCATACAACCAATTGATAATGACCAATAGTAGGTGCCTTAGAATACAAACAGTGAGAAAGAAAACTGTATCCTCTCTGAGAGAAGCATTTCTTAATACAAAGACTAAACTGTGTAAGATAAAAGTAAGGATTTAACACTACTGTAGTTACAAGGATTTCTTTTAAAAGACTTTGTGTTCAATCACTCTGATACCAGTGAAGTTCTTACACAATTTTTTACTTATTAGAGTCCTACCATGTTAGAAGAAAAAGAAATTTGGAGTAGGAGAGAAATGATTTCCTATGAGGGTAACATAGCAGTGTGCAGCAGCTGAGTACAGATAAAATTGCATTTTCACACTGGCCGAGTTTTCAGTTTTTCAGTTTTCAGTTTTTCAGTTTTTTCAGACTAAAGAAACATGGCCTTTATTAAGTTTGATCAGCCCTACTAACTTTATATCTGTCCAAAACACAAGAAATGTTACCTCTGTAAGTACTGGTCTCAGATAAAACCTCTGATTCTGGTAAGGATTGTAAGTCACTTGTAATTGTAGGTGGTGGTAGGACAGGACCAGAATCAGGACTCCTACTCACTGTGCCATCTGCAAACAGAATCTAAAGAAATCAAGGACATACCAGAGGTTAAAATCAATTCAAACACCACTAGAAAGTCTTAAAAGAATGTGTCACAAATGTGATAGTCACTGGAATACTGTGGGTGATGGAGAGAAAAAAAGTAAAACTCTCAGAATGAATACAAGAAATAAAGAAGCTATCTTAAAGAGAATTAATAAAACAGACTATTTCAGTTGGAAGGGATCTGTTGGTTCGGGGGGTGCGCTGGGTGGGGTGCTGTGACTCTGAAACCGACTTTTGACTGAAAGTCGCTNACAAACACACACACACACACACACACTCACACACACACACAGACACACAGACGCACACAAGCACACACACACAGACACACAGACACATACACACAGGCACACACACAGACACAGACACACACACACACAAGCACACACACTGGATAGCTTCCTCGACAGGTCAATGGTAAAGGGTCTTTGTGTGTAATTGCATGGCAGACTTTATTCCAGCCTTGCTGCTCGTGAATGGGGTCAGTGACAAGGACCCAGAACAATGCAGAATTGAAGGTTAAACATAGGGGTGGGGAGAGCTGAAGGTATGGGGCAGTACATAGGTGGGGCTAGGGTATGGGAACTAATAGGGAAACAGTGAGGGAGGGACTAAGGGACAAGGGTGAATGGGGAAACGGGGAAGGGAGAACATTCTGGATTAGGGCCATATAGGGTAGAAAGGGGCAGGGGAGGCCAATGGGCCAATAGGGGAAACAGAGCCGGGGTACATTTCTATAACAGAACAGGGCATTCTCAGAGAGGCCTTTTTAGTCAGTTTAACCTGGGGAGAATTTCTCCACTTAGCTCCAGGGGGTTCTCATAATCCCTGGTGCCATGGGCTCACTGTCTACAACAGAGATCTACAATGATCACCTGGTCCAACTGCCTGACCACTTTAGGGCTGACCAAGTTAGAGCATCTTGTCAAGGACAGTGTCCAAATGCCTCTTAAACACTGACAGCCTTGGGGCATCAACCACCTTTCAAGCAAGCCTGTTCCAGTGTTAGACCACCCTCTTGGTAAAGAAATGCTGCCTAATGTCCAGTCTGAACCTCCCTTGGTGCCCCTTTCAGCCATTCCCATGTGTCCTATCAATGGATCCCAAACAGAAGGGATCAGCACCTCCCTCTCCACTTCTCCTGTCAGGGAGCTGCAGAGAGCAAGGAAGTTGACCCTCAGCTTCTGTCTCTCCAAAGCAGACAGGCACAGAGTCCTCAGCCCCTCCTCTCAAGACACACCTGCCAGCTGTCAGTTCAGGTCTTTCTGGACTCCATATGACTGTTTAAACTGAAAAAAATGTATGGATGCTTTCATATTGCCAAAAATACCCAAAGCTGAACTAATCCACACTTCAGAGGCTTAAGTTTAGGAATGTAGTTCTCTGAACCATATTCAGTTATTTCCTAATCACAAAGTTGCCTAAAATCTTCATATGCCTGAAATTTTCATGCTTAAGTCTCCCTAAGTTCTGACTCTGAATAAAGCCAAGAGCATTTTAGTCTTGACATGGCTGCATAATGCGGTATTACTAAACTCCTTCATCTACACACTGGACTCTTTTGTATCTCAGTAGACAAAAACAAGTTTAAAGGTAATCACCTTCCATCACAATGAATTGTACTAAATTGTACCGCTTGCAATGAATTCTACTAAATATACCTGGGTAGATCCATCCATCAGGTACTTTATGACATTTCCTTGGCTAGTGATGACTCTTGACACCTCTTGTTCTGTTCGCCTCACCGGAGTTGTATAAAGACGAGAGTTTTTTACCTTTTGGGGATAACTCTGTCTAACCAGAATTTCCAGAGTAGGCTGCTCAGCTTGTTTGCTTTTGGTGTCTTCGTGCTTTATTTCACCTTCTGTAACCTGATGTTCCTCCTCTCCACTTTCCATAACCTCTTCCTCCTCTCCTTCATCTGCTTTGGCCTCACTTTTCTCTTTCTCCACTTCATTCTCTGCTTCAGTGCTAGTGGCTTCACCTTTCAAATCTGAAAACAAACTTTGAATTACTTAATGCTGCACAGCACACACTCAAACAGTGCTACACACCAAGCATCATGGTGTTGATAGAAGATATGCAACTTTAGGTGAGTAAGACTAACCCCTCCTTGGCCACATCTGTAATCCACAGAGTAAGGAACAGGCTGTGATTTCAGAGAAAAATTCAAAACAGTCACCTACTCTTCAGAAACCCTGCATCCTCTTGTGAAGGTGGCTGTCTTTCCAAATGAAAACAAGGGAAATTTGAAGATGGATTTATTATGGATGCCGAACTTTTGGAAGACTAGTATCAGGTGAGAGGAATTCCCTAACTGCCCATAAAGATTAAAAAAACCTCAACTGAGTTTCACCAAGTTTGGATTTGTATAGAAACCCATGTTATATATTCTGTCTGCTTGAACAAGTAAGTTTTTTAGATTAAATGATGACAGTGTTTTGAGTATGCTAATAAGTATAATTATGGTAATTATATTGCGAGACTCCATGTATGTGTCTGTAATTGCTCTGTTCACCTCAACTATTCAGCATTTCAACTTATGCTTCTTGCCAAACTATGCATGTTTGACAACACTCTGCATGTTCTTTACTTCATACCAGATTAATCAGAGCACGTTTACTGGGCTGTACAGATTTGTTGTACATAGGTAGTAAATGACATCTGTACATGGCTGCTTTTAAAACTAACTAGATGACAACAAAATTCACATTGTCTGCTTCAAAACCTAATGGCATGACTAAAAAACACCAAGATTTACTACAGTTTACAACATGCAAGGATGAACCTCACGCTGATTTTCAAAAACTGGAAAAAAGAATTATTGTAGAAGGGTATGTCAGGCACAGAAACTTTTAAGTATCTATATACCCCATCAGTCTTCCAAAGGAAATTCAATGATAAGGGCAGAAAGGCTTATTATGAGTGTTTTCTCTGTATGTACTGGATGGCATAAATCAAAGGATTTCTCTGAAATAATTCCTGTTTGAAACTGATTGCATCTTTTAGAAAAGCAACAAAAAAACCCTGATTGTAAAACATCCAGTTTTATCCCCAAAATTCTGTTTCCTTGTACTCCCTGGCTGGCACCAGCCACTCCTTTGACCTTTTCTTTGGCAATTAAATTGAGTTCTCTGGTGAAATGAGCTCACTGTAAGATACATCTTTTGATGCCTTAACCATTCTTCCCTGAATCTTTCAAATTATTAACATTTTGTCATGGGGAGTTAAGTACATATGCTTTCAAAGGAAGTGAAGATACAGGTAATGTAACAATCTTCCTGCTATCACTCAAGATTCCTCAGTATATATGTATTTATTTATTGAATTTGCTCATTTTTCTTTAGTATTCCAATCGACATCCATATTCAAACTATTGTCCATCGTGACTCCCAAGGGCTTTTTAGGGCTGCTACTTCCCTGCTCTCAATCTTTTATGTTCAACAACTTGGGATTCTAGATCTTATATCTGTTTGAATAAAACCACATTATTTATGTTGCAAATACTATTCAATAGACATTATGACAGACTTAGCATTCTGACATGTTAAAAACATTAGAGTTACATCTAAACCCATCAAGGAAGAAATAATTTTCTTCTGTAATCTTAGCTTCTCTTAAATTCCTTACTTTGCAGTGTCTCAGAAAACTAACCTCCAAACCTTTCACCAAGGAAAGTTAATACAAGTCCATTGGGACAGGAGACATTCAAACTCGGAAAAGTAGGAGCATCTGACATCTCTTGTGTTGGGGAAACTGGTTCTTCCGTCTCCATCTACAGAATGAAACATGAATTAGTTTTAATCCACATTTTAAAATAAAAAAGAAAAAATTAGACTACAGATTTCAGTTTTAACTAGATATTTGTTTTTTTTAAAAAAGTGCTGCCTACCACTCATATTTAACATTTTCAGAGTTTATGGATTCTGAACTGGAAACATTAGTTATTTTCTTTGATTATGCTATCTTCTTTCATTCACCTTGAAGAGCAATCCCTCCTAACTTTATTCATTTTGCTGAGTCATTGTGCTATCTTGTGCACAGTATCAAGATGAGAAGACAATGGATATTGTGAAGCATAACAGAGTGAAATAATTTTTAAAGCTGCCTATCAGTTATTTTACCTATAATCATTAAAAGAGCACAAAAGATCAGTAGAGCAGTACTTCCAATCTGCTGCAAATACAGCACTGACTCAGGAAGGGGACAGGAAAGAATGTCTGGCAGTCAAAATGTGTGATCTTCTTTGCACTGCTCTGTAGTGGAAACTCTTCTGATGACTAGAAAAAATAAGATTGACCTAAGGAATATCTGAAGGCCTTGGAACATTTTTTAAAACATACAACAATATACTCTTACATGTCATTCTCTCAAAGACCTATGTAACAATGGACTACACTATGCCAGTAGTCATAAGATGAAAACAGTTTTGGGTTGCAGACATACGTAACAGAGAGAACATGTCCTGGTATTATCCTATATTCTTGCTTTTTAGGAATAGAAATATAGGGGGGAAATGGCAGATATTTTGCCACCTTTTTTTCAGCATAAAAGATGCTGTATATTTTACAGTTAATTTGCATAATATTACTGGTAATTAAGGCTATTCTCAATACCATATGATTGTAGTCACAGGATAGGGCAGAAGGAACCCTCAGCTGTCATCTTTTTCTGCCTGTCTAACAGTAAAAAGAACAATCAAGTATAACTATACTCTTAGCGAAAAATTCTAATTCTAACCTGTTCTAAAAATTTCCAGGGCTGGAGGTTTCCTGGTAAACTATTCCAGTCCTTTACCTTCATTAACCTTACTGACATTTTCCCATTGATTGACCTGAATCACTACTGCAGAAAACTAGTTTATTTCTGATTTTTTCTGCTGATGATATGGGCTCACATAAGAGGTAATGGTGTTCTTTAAGGTCTTTACAGAAGGCTTTTCTGTCTCTCAATTCAAGATCAAACAAACCCAAACCAATTCTTTTAAGTCTTCCCCACTGGTTAAGTTTTCTAGACCTGTAATCTTTCTTCATGCTTTCCTTAAAACTTTCAGTGTGGCCCATATTTTTCTTGCAGTGCAGTATCCATAACTGGACACAATACTCCAACTGAGACTCTACCAGCCCTAAAAGAAAAAATAGCCTCACATATTTATAAGGCTATACTCGTCTGTATTCACATCTCTGTGGTCTTTGCCCTTCTCACAGGAAGATGGCATTGTTGACTTATATATGGCTTGTGATCCATGACAACTCTCAGACCTTTCTCTATGGAACTGTCACCAACACAACTGTTACCCATTCCACAGATATATACTGTTTATTTATATGTAATTTGTAGAACCTACCAATTATTCTTACTGAATTGCATCCTGTTTTACAGACTGTGTTCATGTAAATTTGTCAAGTCTGATTTGGATTCTAATCCTGTTCTCCAAAATACTTGCAGACTCACACAGACAGGTGCTGTATGCACTAATAAGGATACTCTCTATTCAAAGTTATTCTAAACCAAATAGTTAAAAATCCTTTTAGTTTAGAAGTCATCCTGACAGATCTTTAATTATAGGGATATTTTTCTATAGGGTTCATTTGTGCCACACAATTGCTGTATGTTATGCTGAGTGCTGTTTGGCAAGTCCCTACACCACTTTCCATGCTGAAATTAGGTAAGGAGCACTTGTTGTGGATATGCACAGAATCTGTGTTGCAACAACCGCCACGGTGTTACTTCAACCACTAGGTATTAAAAACTATTTCAGAACAGAAATTTAGAATCTGCTTTCCAAAGATTCATTCTTTTTTTCCAAAGACTTGTACTGGGATAGAAGTACTTCAGCTAAAGGCAAAAGTAACTTCCTCAAATTGCTGGTCCCTGGCTTGTGATCAGCGGGAAAGAACAAATTACAGAGCAAGATTTTGCAAAACTTACTTCACTAATTTGCGGGTTGGTTAGACTTTTGAATACTGGTTTTGGAAAGCACAAAAAATTCTACTTGGTTAAACTAAAAATTTAGCAGTTCTTGTAACTGAGATATTAGTAATCATAGAATGGCTTAGGTTGGAAGGGACGTTAAAGATTGTCAAGTTCCAACCCCCTTCCATGGTCAGGGACAGTTTCCACTAGAACAGGGTGCTCAAAGTCCCATCCAGCTCAACCTTGAACACTTCCAAGGATGGGATATCCACAACTTCTCTGGGCAGTCTGTTCCAGTGCCTCAACCACCTTCACAGAAAAGAATTTCTCCCTAATATCTAATCTAAATCTTTCAGTTTAAAGTCATTCCCCCTTGTCCTGTCACTACATGCTCTGGTAAAAAGTCCCTCACCAGCTCTCTTGTAGCCCTGTTTAGGTACTGGAAGGCACTCTAAGGTCTTCCCAGAGCATTCTCTTCTCTAGGCTGAACAACCCCAACTGTTTCAGTTTGTTTGTGCAGGAGAGGTGATCACCTGCAGTGTAACAGCTGTAACTGTAAAGCCAAAATTGACAAAAGCATGTGGGCCATGGCAGACACGCTGCTTTACATCATGGAGTCACAAAGACTAAGTTCATTAACAGCTGCCAATACATACATTTGAGAACAACTGAAGGAGTAAAACATATCCTTAAGAGAATCACAAATTGTTAGGTATTTGTAAAGGCACAGCTCAAAGCCCTCTGAGAACAATATATGATTCTTTTATAGATGTTCACGCATTTGAATTTTCGTTTGTTTCTTTGGATTGGATAATGTCTCTCCTCTCACCTTTTCTTCGTCTTGCTTTACCAGGTCATCAAGTGATGAAGAGGCTAATTTGCCACGGTTTTCTTTGGCAGAAGGCAGAGCTTTTCCTGATCTTTTTCTGTCAGACTTATCTTTTTTTCCTGGAGCTGGTGTAATAGGAGTAATTGTTGCCGGAATTATGGTCGGAAGATGAACAGAAGGGATGCTCAGAATTCTTGCTAAGACAGGACCTGTTTTATCAACTAAGGAACAGAAAAGCAATACTTTTAATGTAATTAACTTTCATAAATGTAGATGGCCACATTTTATTTTTTAAAAATATTTTGTACACTAAATTTTACGTTAGAAATAATAACGTCAGTTTGGGAGTCTATTATTTCAGAGAGAGGGGACTGAATATATAAGAGTATTTAGAAAATCTTTCCATAGACTGACAACTTATTAGCCTAAAAGACATCTTGAAGCTATTGCTTCCCACGAGGTGTCACTTGGTCATCACCTCAAAAATAAAAAATATGATTTTAAAACTCTCTTTTACCTCCAGAATACTTAGAAGTGGAGACATTCTAAGTCTAGTATCTAGTAAATGATCACTGTGTTATGCTTTATCCTGGGCTGATCCAGCACAGACTGACTCTAGTAATTTTGTACTACATAGGTCTATTTTCCCATAATTATTCAGAAAGATTCTAATGATCTAGACTTGATAAGACTCTTGCAATTCTTTAAGCCAAGCATTAGGACAGCCTGCTAGGCATGTCAACAGGAAGCAGTCATGTTCCCTTTCAAAACAATTTTTTGAAAATAAAAGAAATACAAACTTCGATTTTCTGTAATTATTTCAACACATTGACACTTTCCTTTCATAGAAATTTCACCTATGCCTTTACTTTGGTTGCCCCCAGAAATGAGAACATGGTGTCTGAGGGTAACAATGAAAAAGAGTCTCAGTCTTAAGACTGAGATAAAGTGTCTTTAGAAATCTTGAGAGAGATATAAAATTCCAGAGGACTGCCTGTTAAGGAACGTTTCTCTCCTTTTATACACACATTCACATGTCCAGGACTTGGAACTGTACTCTCATAATTTTGTCAAGACACAAAAGAACAAATGCAGAGGTTCTATAGTGCCCGGAATCAAAAGCAGGTGCTCAAGCAGTCCCAAATTCATAAGGAGACAAGGAGATTATTTCTAACATAAACATAAGGGGATCTGAAGTTAACTTTTGATAATGCTGGAGAAAACAAAGAATAATTCCAAACTCGAAGAAATATTAACATTTCCCCAGAAATAAAAAAAGTTGCATAAAGCTGAAAAACAACTTGAGGCCTTTTATCACCTTAGCTTCCCTAAAAGGAAGATGAAATAGATAAAGTGTGAAAAACAGTAAGAAAAATGAGAATTAGAGAGTTTCCAGAAAACTATTTCAGTACTGCAGGGAAAAAGGGTAATTTGCACACAATTTAACTGATCAGTGGAGAGAAACTACAGATTCTATGCTATACCATTCTGCATTAGGGATGCATGGCATATGAAAATCATCTAAGAGAATATTTCTGGTCAGAATTATTCCGAGCACTTACGATACAAAGACCCACGGGAATTTGGCATAAGCAAATGATCATAGAAAAACTGCAAGCAATCAAAGAATGCCAGTTAGAAGTGCTCTAAAGCTCAACATGGCAAGGATTATTCTAATGTAGAATAGGATGCTTACGGTGAATGTGAAAAAGCCTAAACATCACAGCTGATATGTAGGTGTTTAATTAGACATCTCTCTTTTATGCCAAAATCCAAGTTTTTGCAGTCCACTATTGTGAATGCTCTTTTGGCCCAAGTCTAAAAAGTCTTTATTTTTAGTAATTAATTTGTAAAATATACTTGAGCAATTAAAACTGAGTGTAGAGTTCAATGGTTTACCACAGTCCACACAAAGATGCATTCAATTAAATGTTTTCATATTTTAAGAGCTGAAAAATTCTGGAATTATTTTCTGATCAGAGAAGGGTTTCACTTTTATCCGTAAGATGGTTTCAGTGGCCTTTCAAATGTAATGGAAACAAAAAGCTCTTGGTAAAAGCAGACGCTGTTTTCACTGTGGTTTTCTGAAGCAATTGCTTCCAGTTGGTGAATGTGTTTATTGAGAGGCTGAGAGAAATCCCTCATTATGTCTGCACAACTGTAACCTAAAGTCCAACTCCTGAAGTAAAATGAAAGTTCCATAATCACCTATATAAGTTTACAAAAATATTATTTCTTGGAAAACCAAGAAGACTCCTCAGCAAATCACATTTTCTTTGGCTCAAATTAATTGGCTGATTTTGCTGGGCTACTTAATAACAATACTTGCACTGCTCTGTTTTCACAGTAAGCAGAAAAGCTAGGAGACCTCCCTTCATTTTGAAAATTAAATCACAGAATATTCTTGACAATGTAATCTCATTTTGAGCCTTGCTGAAAATTCCCTACCATGTAGTAACAGCTGCTGAGAAAGGCAGAATTGCATGCAACAAATTATTGGGTTAAGGAGTGTATGAAGGAAAAGAAAAGGGAAAAAATTCCCCATATGGTTCTCAAATATCCTCTTCTATTTGCTTACTTTACCTGCTGCCTCCCCTGTAGGTCCATAATAGCTCAAGGACAGCTGGATTCCATTTTCCAAGGTGGCTGAAAAAGATCCAAACTTGCTTACAGCTTTCTTTTGATTTTTCAATTCTCCTAAAAAAAAAATTAAAAAAAAAAATTAAAGATAGCAATACATACCAGAACCACCTGACCTGTAGACCAATGGCTGGTGTGAAAAGTGGAACTTCAGTGAGGATGACTAACCTAAATAGACCAAATAGGACAGGGAAACCAACATTCCATTCACAGGGTACTATATAATAGTCAGTTTTGTGCAATATACCTGTGGGTTTTTATCCAGAAATAGCATTCTAATTAGCTAGGTGTGTAAAAACAGGTTTAATAGCAACAACTAGTGAAAAGCCTTATTGAATTTAAGCAGCAAAAGAACCTAGTTCTGGAGTTATGGATCCTTGTTTCTTGGCTGACAAGAATGTTAAACTGCCCATTTCTGTTGCATGTGGCCTGTGCACTAATAAAAACCTCTGTCTCTCCCATGCTGTCACAGGGACAGGAGCTGGACTTCGATTATCCCCGAGGGTCCCTTCCAACTCAGGATATCCTATGATTCTATGTGTGCACTTGGAGGAGAAAGGACAAAAACTGGAGAAATTAGATCCAAAGACACATCTGGGATTTGTAAAATTGGATCAGGAGTCAAACTCACAAAAGGTGCACATCAAGGTGTCATGTGATGAGTATGTAATGGTGAAAACCACATGAACTAAGCAAGATACACCTCCCAGACACGGGGTCCTACCTTGCCTCTACTCCAACTGCTACGGCCTTAAAGAAATGCTCTGTTGGTAAGAGGAAAACTTGGCACTTCCCATATGGGGAACAGCTTCTTAAAACTGCGAGGAGTAGCAGAGAAGACTACAAAAGAAGGTTAAGGCAGGCCTAGCCATCTCCCAATCTCATCAACATGGTACACATCCTGAGATCTTGCCTGCTCTTACTTCTTGTCTGTCACTGTAATGCTTATTGCTGAATACCACCTGCAGGATGCTGTTTTGGAATTTTGACTGCTTTACAAGTTTACCATTCTATCATCGAGCCACTGTCAAGTATCAGAATGGATTGATTCTTGTCTTCCCTACTGCCTTTCTATAAGGCATTCTTCTTTACGTGGGAGGAAAGCCTCTCAGTTGTGCCACAAGTTGTGTGAATACAACTTGTCTCAGATACTTGCACAATTGTGATTGTCAGTACTGTCTGGCAGACCCCAGAATGACACAGGTCAGCTTTCAGAAGTGCAGACAAAAAAAATCTTATCTGTGGAAGGGATGCAAATTTTCTATTCAGACAACCTACAATTACATCGCTGGTGGCTGCTGAATCCAAGGGGAGAAGCAAGAGCAGGATGCTTTCTAACACTGATGAAGATTAAAAGAGCTAATATGTCTAAGTTATCTTTTTTTGCTCCTCAGATTGGTGACAGCAATTCCATAATGCTTTTGGCAAACATATAAAAATTTTTTAGAAACTGGTTTCCTTCTTGGAAACACTCTCACCTGGTTTCAGAAAGGATTTGGATTCAATGCTTTCAGAGTGTTAACAATATGTCAACCAACAGTGGAAGTTGTTGGATTGCAGAAAGATCTGTTTTCTCAGCAAAGGTCTTGAGGAGGCCCTAATGCTATAGTCATCTGACCCACAAAAGGAGGTCCACTTCAAAAGGGGAAATCTTCCCTTTCAAGGGCAGATATTTACTTTGGTCACAATGGACAAGATTCAGTTTTCATCTTCTTAGGCTTTCTCAGGCCCTTTTAAGACCCGAATGAGTCCTCCACAAAAGAAGAAAATTATTTTCCTAAAGAATGGTAACTCTTCACTGATTTCCTTGCTTTGGAAAAGAGACTGGTTTGCTCATGTTGACCTGCACTGTGCTTCTAAATCTTGCTAAGATCTCTCTATACAGTGCTTAAGTCAGCCAACTGGATTTTTACTTTGTTTTATGGAACACTGACTTTTCTTACTCTCTGCCATTAGCAACAAGTTATTTTCTGTTAGTTGATAAGTTTTGCATCCAATTATTAAATATGTTAGACTATTAATTCTTTATATCAGTGACATCAATCCACTCACCTGATCTAATTTGCTGTTCTTCATTAATTTCTTGCTCTTCAGCTTCTTTAAAATTTTTCTTGGGGTCTGTGATATGAATGAAGAAATTGTGGTTGTCTTTTATTACTTTCACCTTTATCAAAGTTGGACCTGTAAAGCAATGGAATACTATTATTGCTCCCACAAGGCTTCAGAACTTATTTGCACCCAAATAAACTCTGCGCCTGCAACTTTAAAGCACTCAGAAAAAGAAAATTGCTCATAATTTGACTGAATCACGTAGTAGAAGACCAAGACAACAAAACTAAGTTTATCTGAGTTTGGACTAAATATTCAAAACTTTCCTGACAATCAGATCTGAGAGGCTGCAGAAGAATCTGTTGCTTAGATATATAGATTGTATTTGACTGGAAAAATAATTTGAACATTCTTGAAATATCATGCATCAGTTGCCATTGAACAAATAAATATGAACTGATTTTTCTGCATTTCTAGTTTTCTGGTACTTCATTTATCTATGAACTGTTAACATATTACAGGTAAGTGTGAAGATAAGTAGATAGAGGCTGATAGGGAATTTCTTTAACTGAATTTTTACTGCTGAGACATGGAAAAGCATTTATGGATTAAGACACTATCCCATCAGTTAGTACTGAGTCAAAGCAAAGCGTAAAGAAATAAAGAATCACTTTTTACAAACTCTATCTTCTCTACTTGAATCTGTCCTCCATCAGATGGGAAAAGGTACTGATTGGTTCCTGATACTTGAATGACATTCTCCCCTGTATTGTAGCCATGAAACTGGAAAAAACAAGTTTTAAATTATCTGTAAATGAGAAAGGCAGAACCCATGAAAGAGACAAATGAAGGACAGGTCATCAGGATCACACTGTACTGCTCAACATCTTTTGCTTAGATATTTAAATAATGTAATAAAAACTTGAGCAAATACCTAGCATGCTATTGTCATATCCAAATAATTTCTCAGTTATTATGTGAAGTAACTTGTTACATGTGAAAACCATCATGGAAACTGAAGAGTAGCAAGTAGGTGGGTCAACATACAGTGAGAGAGAAAGAAAATTTCTGGTCAAATACAAAGAGACAATTTACAATGCCATAGGATCACATAAAGGGCAGGTAAAGATTCAGCTCTCTACCCTCTAGGTTTTGGAATTCAGATACTGTAAATCTAATTAGATTGCTATACCTTCCAAAGGGCCACAAGATGGCAAAAATTTTGTGAGTGTACTCAAATAAGTTCAGACTGAAATGTCATCTATTTCTGAGTCTAAAGTCTGTACTTAAGCAAATTTAGACTAAATTATATTGATTATGTGCAAGTTTTGGATGCAAGACAGACTCTGCAAATATAAGGTGGTGCAAACTGCTGAAAAACTGTTTGAACAAAACTAGTGATGAGCTCCCTCTGTTAGTGCAACAGGCAGAAAAAGGGGAACTGCTGTCTCCATTGAACTGTCCAGACATGAGTTCCTGGGATTGCTAGGGACATGAAGCACAATTACAGTTTAGATTTCATGTACCTTAATCTTCAAGAGTGAGCTGAGCTCTACGTTTCCCATTGGCACATGCCAATGGAGTTACTTTCTGAAATATGGAAAAAATCCGTATTTCAGATTAGGGCACCTCAAGAACATGAATTTTGAAAGAGGAAATATAAGAAACAGTGATTTCCAGTGTGGACAGTCAAAACTTCAACCAGGTCTAGCAGTCCCCTAATATGGAAGATGGGACAAGTTCTTATGCTCCCCTTTCTTATCCTCTCCCACAAAAATCACAACATGATCAACTTATGTTTGTGTTCATGTCATATTACACTAAAAAATAAAATTAAATCTTCTGGTGTAGGGTAATCTTGAACATCAAAAACTGCTTTTCAAAACTTTTAGGAAAGGATCTTCTGCTAAAACAACAGAAGTAACAAGACCCAGTTAGGCTTAATTTGCTCTGAACTCAAATTTCACAATAGATAATAGCTTTGCTGCAATCTTGACTCTGTAAATAGTTAGCAATTTTCTAATGTGATGTAATAATACAACTCCTTACCTTATAAACTTTCTCAGAACACGGTTCTACAATGCTATGATCCTCCTCAAGTTCAGAGGCTATTGCTGGCTCATCTTGAGACTTCTCTTCGGAAGGTTTTTTGTTGGAATCTTTCCTTTCTTTATCTTTTATCTCCTGTCCTTTCTTTTGACTTTTCAAATATTCTTCCCTTTCTTGGTTTTCTTCCTTTTGTTTTCTTTCTTCCTCTCGTAATCGGTCTTGCTCCATCTTCCAAGCCTACATTCAACATTAGGAATTAAACACACTGTGTTTATCTTTGTACTACAAGATATTTCATATGCGCATGCTGAAAAGAGTAGAAGCAGACAAAACCAAAGGAATCAAAGTTCTAAGGTAAGACGTTTCCAAATGTGCCAAAGTCTTACAATATTATGCACCAAATTTTGGATAAAATTACTGATTCATTCAATCTACAACAGCAGCCATTGCTGACCACAGATGATGACTCAGGTGATTATTCATGTCTTACACAATCAGTCTTAGGAGAATGATTTTGCTGTATACTTTTCCACAATGTTTACCACCAAACCTCAGTGCATCACTGGTATTAGTTTATTCCCCAAATGTAACTGTGAGATAAAACAATTTTATTTTTTACAGAAAGAGGAATGAGGTATCAATGCCAAAATTATCAGCTTGCATCAGGAAGACATTTGAGATTTTCTGGAGTATTTAGGGTTTTGTAGCACTTCATAGTCTAAACATACCAAAGCAGAGGCATTTCTGGGGAAGAAGTGGCAAGCATTGAGAGTTACAAATCAGGTGTTAGCCTCGCTTGAGCTGTGACAGGTAACACCATTTCCTATCTACATTCCATATCAGGACTTGAATTGCACAGCATTACACACTCTGAGAAAGATGAGACATACTATGTCTGTGAGGAGTCAAAAAAAAGCAGGTGAGTACAATATCAATAAAGCTAGATTTGTGCATATTAATGGTAGTGCCAATGGTAAGACCTAAACAACTGTGTGCTTAATTCCTACCTCAGCCAGAAACTTACTGTGTAAACCTGGGCAAGTCAATTAATCTGTAGTGAATGGTCATGGACTAAATCTGTAAAATGGGATTCTCTGACATCAGGGAACTCTGAGGTACTGTATTTACATTCCCTAATTTCAAAGAGCTGTAGACAGTGAAAGTAGAGTTGGGTAAACAAGTACTTCCATGTATCCGGATCTCATCTTTTCATACCTTTACAACCAGAAAACTTCAGTAAATAGTAGGATATTATCCATAACTTTCATTTCCTAGTATTGCAACTATAAATTGCTCTGGAATGCCTAGTCTAACTCCAAATAGTCTTCCCTTAAGAAAACAACATAACATGACTCACAATCAATAAAGAATAAATTAAAGAAAATAACATATACAAAAAATAACAAAGAGCAGAAAAAATAAGAGGACTCAGTCAAGCCTATGTAAGAACAAAGACTTACCTTCCTAAGAAAGAAGTGCTAGTTAGTCCATTTCAGAAACATATATATTTTTGCCTCACCTTTAGAGAACCTTCTCTGATAATGGGACATTCTTCATTCTTGGATTGAAACTCTGTTACATTCTCAGGTCCGGATATGCTGCCTTTGAAAAGGGAAAGAGAGAATAAGCAAGTTATAAATATAGGAAAATGGAATAATTTTAAAAAATGGGGGAAAAAAAAGTGCAAGTAAATAAAAACGTATATTTAAAAATAGTAAAAGCATAACAGTACAATAAAGTAAACCTTAAATATTTTTAGAAATAAAATAGAAAGTCTGTTTAGGTTAGAAGAAACTTACCTGACCATGAATATTGCTTGATTCTCATAACTGGGGACCAAATACACTAAACAATATATCAACAGATGTTGGCTCTCTGGTTCAGCTGGCTCTCTGCTTCTTGCTGTTGGAGGCTTTGGCCCAGGAATTTGTTTGTTTGTTTGTTTGTTTTTTAATGGAGCCATAACAAGCTCAATACTAGAGTCATAGATATTGCAACCTTTCAGGATAAAAAAACCCAAATAAATGCTATCTGAACCTTCAAACCTTCACTAAAGAAACACTCACTATATCCCTCATTTACTATTATGGCTTTATAGCATCTGTGACTTACAAAAAGAGCATCTTCTATGAGTGTGGTTTTATACTATGCTTGGATACCCCATATTTACCTTCTAGAAAAGATAATTTAAAGTTTGCTGTCAGAAACTGCTAGTTAAATTACACTGTATAAAAGTAAAAGTACAGGATACAGGATATAAAAGGATAAAGTACAAATTGCAGTGTCAGTGAAATTGAAAACACCTATGGACACTGTTGCCCATCTGTGTGTTCCAGCTAGAGGTGGTTATGTCCTTTCAGCAAGTGAACTACTCTATGAATCATATCTGTCATGAAGCACCACATGGGCAAGATTCAGTCTAGCTCCTGTGACAGCTAGATATGTACAAATTATGATTTAGTAGTCATAACTGTACTTTTAGCTTCCAAACTATAATCAGAGGTGTTAACTGAGTTGAGGAGGAGCGTTTCTATTTTCGTAAATGCTAACTGCTAGTCCTGGGAGGTTTCAAAGTGCATTCTCAAAAAAGGTAAAAAAGCAAAGGTTAAACATAAACAAATCATTGTTAATACCATTTAAATGCACAAGTAGACAATTCTGACATAAGTTCTTTTTTGTCAATAGGAGTTTTCAGATTCTGCTGTCTGCTGAACAGTTGCTGTATGAACTGCTTACAATTTTCACTTCCCAAAATGCTGCTTGTAATTCAAGTTTGCTCTGCAGTCTTGTCAATTCAAGTTTCCAGTTTTAGCCTCTAGCCCACAGCTTGTGACTTCCAGATTTTATCCTGCCCTTTAAAAAGGAATTCTCCTCAACCATGTTGCCAGCTTTAACTACTGCTCACCTCTTCATATGTTCAGTCATTTGAACAGATTCATATTTATATGTAATCCTTAATCTCATTATATAAGCACAGCTACTGAAAATGTAAATTGATACTAAAGGTTTCAGTTTTCAGAACAGAGAAAGATGCAGAATATATAAATACATACATTTAATTAATTCCAAAACATATTTATGCCTAGGTAGATATCAAAACAAGGTAATCCTATGAAAAACATATGCAATTTTGCTCTGAACAAATCTGTGTCTCAGCACTTAGAATGAAAAATTACTTTCCAAGAACACAATAAAAAGATACCCACTTTTGGCTTTCTTACTACAGTCAGGTTTTTTGACAGCACAGGCAGACAATCCAAGAGGGCCCTCTGGGGCCTCCCATGGCTTTTTCCAATTTAAAAGACTCTATTTTCTTACCCCTCATCTGTTTTTGGTATTTTGCTTCTTCCTCTTTCACCCAGTCTTCAATTGAGTTGGCCACCAGCTCAAGATACTTCCTGAAAAGCAGAATATCCCTCTATTTAACATAATACAGTTTTCACTAATACGATTTCAGGTCAAACAAGATGACTTGGCTTGTCTTCTGTTTCTTATACAAGTATTTTTCTATAATCTTTGACACAAGGCTTATATTTGACAGGGTTTCTCTCAGTTTTTACAGGAACTGGTATTTTTGCCTGGCTGGTATTTACTTAGTATATGTTATACTTGGAATTTTGGTTATCCTTTCTGCAAAGAGATATAAGAAACTTGTCTGCCAAAGAACACCTGCTCCTGAAGAAAAATCCAGGACATCAGAAGACTTCAAGACATTCCGTTTCAAAAAGGTTCAGACTTGTTGTCATCCTCACTGTTTTACCACTGAATAACTTATTTTCTTAGTTGCTCTTGATTGATGTTGATTTTTAGAATATGCTTAATTTGTTTGTTCAGAAACTGAAGTGTTATTGTATGTAATGTCAAGCTCTTCTTTATTGGGGTGGCAAGAAAGGTGTTTGGAGATTGTCATCCAAATCCAGATTAGAGAATCAGTGTACCATAACCTGGCATAAATTAAGAATACTCAGAATTAACAATTAAGTTGAAGTGAGAACTGAATGACAAATTATCCAGAGTTTGCAGCTGGCATCTGCAGTTGCATTGTCTCATCTTCCAAAGGTGTCTGAAATGACTGCTAAAGTAGTTCACTGTAAACAACTGCTTTCAAGAAAGGAGGAGGCCTGGGAATCTTATATGCAGTTGCCACTCAATCCCTCATTCAGACTATTAACACAATTCTTTAAAGTAAAATTCTTCATGTGTGCAAAATTAAAAGGAGCTTTTGAAGAATGCATCAGATTCAGTTGCTATCTCTTCATGATATTTACAAGTTCAAGATGATTCAATAGTATTCAAAAACTCTATATGCAGTAGAGGCTTTTGGGTATGAACATGTAGACAATACAATCAATTCTTGACTTCATGACAGTTTTAAAGTTCTTATTGCAGCAGTATGTCCAAGAGAATTAATATGTAGGCCACGTACACAGGCTGGAGTATACAGTTCATGTACAGCTTCAAGATACACAAGTCTCTCCCACCTTCTGCAATGTAGGTGGAGTCTACTTTGGGAAACTTGCATGCTGATCACATATATACTCAGAGAAGGTTATTCTGCTTGTATCTGAAGAAAAGTGTACAAGCTATGAAAACCTATGGTGTTGAAAACAAAAGGCAAAACTAGTCTGGAACATAGAGTTGACAGTACTGAAATAACTTGAAGATGAATATATGTTATAAATAAAAAAGAGAGTATTCGTGTGGAAAATATTTTAGGCCAATGAAACAGTCATTCAAAGTCTAAAATACACATTCTATTAATATGTATTCTGATGTCACTACTGCCAATGTCTGACTCAGAAGCATTTCTCAGAAAGGATTATTCTTTTCCAGTAACTTGTGCAATGTGTTTACTATGAAACTGTAAACAAATGTCATTAAGATTTACTTTGAGCAAAAGAATAGTTTTGATAATGCCTGAATTCATTTGGCTTCCTGATAGAGTGGCCACTTATCCCTATTTTAACCAGAGTTAAAATGGTTTATATACACAGTTATCACTGCAGGTACATGTGTCCATGCCTTTGGACTCCCTTACTCAGTAGCATCATTAGATTTCACACACAGCCTCCTGCTGCCTACCCTTTAAACAGTAACATTTCTGAATTTTTGGATGTTCTACATGAACTACAGGACCTGATATCTATAAAGAAGAAGGAAGGTAACTGGGATTTCCAGGAGCAAAAGCTGCTGCAACGTCAGAAATTTAATTTTCTCTTTGCATGAAAATTTGCTGTAACAGGACTCACTGTAATCAAAATGCAATTATTCTGTGATTCTGTAACCAACTGATTAGCAGATAACAGAATTATATTCCAGACAGCAACTGTGAAACAATAAAGAAGTAACAAGTGAGCACAGATAGAGAACTCATATCAGAGAGATTGTCAAGGACCACATCTGTTGTGCATTTGCAACTCTTCTGTGATGAAAGTGAGATTCTTAAAGACATACCCAAAATTAGAATGATAGTAATTTAAATAAAATATTAATCAATAAATTGTTACTAAACTCATCAGGAGTCAGTTATTTCATACAAAGGTAAAACCAAGTAATACTATCTCTTAATTAATACGTAGAGTTTTTGCCTGTTTCTGGCAAGTCAGCAGGATCTGGAAGCTAATTGCAGGCAACAGCTTGAAGCACTCCAGGTATTTAATGAGTGTCTTCCACAGAAGTGTTATGTTGCTTGGAAACATACACTAGCAAATATTTATGATACTTTGCCTGTAAATCTGAAATGATCTTTAGCAATAAGGCTGAATAAGGTCTGAAAATGTGCTGATTATTTTGCAGAGTATAGGCAGGTATCAATGCCACATAACAGAACCAAAAGAGGACCGACAGCTCTTCAAAAATTTTAAGGAGCATATATAGCAGTGATGTTGAATATGTCTAGGAAACAAGAGCAAAGCCAAAGCATCTTGTCAGCATTCATGCCATTTTCTTTAGGAACTCCTTGCTGCTTTAAAACAGAACCCGGTGAAATGTCACTGGACAAAGAAGGCATGCCCCAAGGAGAAGCTATCTTTAATGTCTAAGCCTTGTTTCCAGTGGATGTGGAAGAGTAAGAAGGAGAAAGCACACAGTCATTTCCTCCTCAACCAAATTATAATGCATCCTTCAGATAAAATGCATCATTTCTCCTTCAGGTGCAAAATTAGCAACTTTTCTTTTGCATGTATCAAGAGCTTTTCCCATTTCTCAGTTGGTCTTGAACTATTTCAATCAATGCCCTTTCAAGGTGACCAGCCAATGTGTGGTTCTACAACCCCACAGATGAAAAGTTGTTGTTTCAGGGAGAAATGCTTCCTGAGGAAGTCTGCCAGCTCCCTCTGCTTCTACAGCACCAATATGCTGTTGGGATGAGGCATTACTCAGAGTATGCAGACACCAGGTGGCATGTTAGATGTTCTGGGATGTGTGACCTGCTCTCTGGTGTTTGTTCCAAAAGTGTCTCCCATGGGTCTCATGTCATATGTGTCAACCCTGCCCAGACAACTCAAATACACCAGGCAGCTAAACTGGCACCAACTGTTTATGGTTAAGAAACTTGAATTAGTCTAGTGTCACAAAGAAGTGTAAGAATGGCTGGCAGAGTAAAGAGCTCTGGGTACCAACAGACTTCTATGTAACAGACCTTGAGACCATTGACTCTCTGCTTGGGTCTATCTGATTGCAAGACCCAGCTCTACTTGAACATACCATCTTTCACTTATCTTTTGGAGAAGATTTTAGTTGCTATATAAATGCAAAACCACTGACCAGACATTTAGTGGATCTGCCCAACAAAACACAAATCAGCCAGCATTTTCTCCAAGGAACTTTGAATTTCTGCTGGTAAATGTCTTGTGGCTCTGGTCCTAGTCACTGCTAATTACAACAGCCTCTTTTCAAGGCAAATAATTTAATTCCGAGTGCCTGAAAAGCTGAGATGTACCTAAACAGAGTTCCTTGACTGAGAGCAAATATACAAAATACAATACAAAATACAGCTTCAGGTAGGCACATTTTGCCTATTTAGTATTCAAACCTGTTCAAATATATAGGTGCCAACAAAAAAAAAAGTTTACTATGAAAAATTCCCATAATCTGATAAATGAGGCACTACACTTAGAAAGGGATAAATAGAGACTGCAGACAACTAGAGATGGGGAGGAGGTGGTTTTATACTAGATAATTTGCTTGAAATTCCATTTGAAAAATCTAATTAATCCATAGAGCAAGAGAGTGACATACTTAAAGATAGCTCAGCTGTCTCTCCATGGCATTTTAATATTTTTACCTATCAGTACATGGTCACTTACTCTATTTTCAGTCAATTATTTGGAATAGCAGTTGGATCTACATCATCAGTTATATCACTGCTTCAGTGCAAAAACTTATTCCAAAATAAATAGGTCCACTGACAAAAGATCTAATAGTGGACATATCAACCACTTGCATGCCTCTAACTGGTAAGCAGACAATGAAAAGGAATTAAGAAGAATGAGTTACTCTGTGGAAAAAAAAATCTAATATTAACAAAGGGATTTGAACTTTTCTCAAAATAATTTTCCCACCGAATCACTCAATTTATGTATATATAGTTGAAAAACCTGGTAAGTATATACTTAGACACAATTATCCTTTTAGCATCCTTCACCTGAAATGTCCTCAGTACAATTTTCTTGATGTGGCATTCTTAATATGATTTTGTATGTATGTGTGCATTATTTATATTTTTGTATTTGGTGATAAGGAGCTATGCACTGCATTGTTCTTACTCAGAAAAGTTCAACAGAGTTCTTTTCATACAGCAATGGTTTTGACCTGCATAACTTGCTTTCTCATGAATGTGTCACACAGCCATATCTTAATTTCAAAACTTTGCCCTAAGCACACTCATGCAGGCTTTAATGGAAAATGACTGTGAATGAGACGGAATAAAATCAATTACCTCAATCCAACATTAGAGTGCAGAGCAATATCCCAAGTATCTTGGCACAGACGATATTGATTCATAGGATTGTGAAAAACCATTAGTAAAGAGTTATCTTGGGTATGATAAAAGGAATCAATACATCTATATTCTTGGGATGCTCTATGAAGAACCTGAAAAGGAAAGAAATAGAAGTACATCCTCCCTGCAGACAGTAGCATGTATGCAGAGGCTACACAGCACAGCTTTGAGCAACAGGTGCTCCAGAACTCCACTCTTCTACAAGAGGTACTCAAAGCATTTGGATTCCTGCAACCTGAATTGTTCACGTAGGTGGAAATTGAAATGGCACCGCTATTCATGTTGAGAAGAGATACCAGCTATGCTCCACCTTCTGACTGACCATGAATGAAAAAGTTCAGCTACATAAAAACCAAATAAACTAAAATATTAAAAAAATACTTAAACAAGTTAAAAAAAACCCTTTAAATAAATAGTAAATAAAACCAGACTTATCATATACCAGATAAAAAGAATTTACTTTTTTTAATCTCAGTTGAGTTTACGTGGTATTCAATTTGCTATACTATGACCTGCACATCTCTGAGATTTACTGTGATGTACATTATTCCACTCTTCTCTGCACTGCCTCATCATTTTCAATATTTACATTGCCTGCAGGTTGAAACTTATTTTATAGCAATAGATAGAAGAAACCCTTCTTTTAAACTATTATTTTTCAGAACAATGCAACTGAAGCTTCTAGAAGAATCTGTTCCACGATCTTCCCAGGAACAGAGGTGAGGCTGATTAAGTTGGTAGATCCCAGGGTCCTCCTTTCTACCCTTTTTAAAGATGCGTAGAAAAGAATGTTTCCCTTTATCCAGTCATCTGGGACTTCACCTGACTGCCAAGACTTTTCTTACAAAAGGTTGTTTCCTGTTGCAATAGAATGCTGTTTTCTACTACTTTTATTTTCCATCAGTACCTTTTTACTAGACTCAGTAATTATTGATAGTTGAAGTAGTATTAGCTATTTATGTTGCATACACAGGAATTCCCCATGCAGCGAAATCCATGACCAGACTTTAAAATTGTCACACTAATGTGGTGCTGCAAAAGCCCAAGCAGCACTTCCTTCACCCATGTATAGCATGTGTCAGGATCAAATAAGAATTACAGCCTATGAAGCTCAAGGCAACATAGGAACTAACAATCTGCTCCTCCCAAGAGGATGCCTCCCAATTCAAGCCAACTACACTGGAACATATCTTTCACATTTTGGTCTTTCTGCAAGGTAAGTTTTAGCTTTTAGCTTGCAAGATTTCTATAAATGCTGCTTTTAGCCCTTAATGGGTGAAGTACTGTAACAACCAAATTTTCCATTTGTCCATCTATTTGCCTATACACTGCATAGGCATTTGCAAACTATGTTTTCACATACACTGCACCGAGTCCCAAAACTGCCGCAGAGGACCACCCCTAAGGGCAAGGTGGTTTTGTCTCCACCACACTTAGCTAGGAGACTTGCTGCCAAATAGGACAGCTCCAGTTTGGCCAAATCAGGAAATAAAAACCCATTACAAACTAAATTTCACATGAAGAACTGAAAAGTAGCTAAAGCACAATGAGTTTCAGTAAAAATTAAAGAGATATAAACCAGAATCAATTACCTAGCAGAAAAATACCCTGAACTCCACTACTAATACTTTATATAGCGTTCTGGGGGGTGACTGTGTGTATGAGATTGTCAGTTCACAGATACCTGATGAAGAACATGTGGTTGAAAATGCTCCTCCAAACTCCAGTCTGTCAAGCAACGCCTCTGTGTCTTTTTTATTTGTTCTAAACTTTGTCCTAGGCCATAATTTTCCAGACTCACCTCAAAATATAACAAACCAAAATAATGATTATCAACATTTCAGTGTCAGTTGTATCAAATTGACTGTAATCTTGTTGGATTAATAGACAGCACCCCACGTTGCATCACAGTTAACTACATAATGATGCATATGTGCAGACCCATATGGCACTGTTTAATAAAAAATACAATTATTCCCAAGGGATTTTGGGTTTGGACTTTTTATGACAAAATAATCTAAATACTTTTATTATTAGCTTACATGTTCTTGAGTTCTGTAAGCAATTATGAGTATTAAAACATGTCCTATGATGTAATTTTAAAATTGATGTGTTTATTATGGGATGTGTGGCAGACAGGTGATTCTGAAGATGCCAAACTACACAGTTTACTAGTGTGACATAGTCTGACAATTTCTTTTAAACTTTCATGTTTGTATTTGACCCCTGGCATTCAGCAAAATCAGCACAGAATTATCATTAGCAGCTTCATCCAAACCTGTCACCTTGGAATTCAAAGAAAGTGATTTCACAGTGCTTAAAAGTTATGTCAGTATTTGCCAAACATCACAAAATTAACATTTGCATGTGGCATTGCAAAGGAATCCCCAGTAATATGTCCTAGCATTGAGCAGTATCTTCTCTAGTCTCATGTAAAGCCTAGTTGATTCCATTTCTCACACTTGCCATATCAGAAACAAGATCCAATTCTTCGTTCAAAGGAGGATCAACCAGATCATCTTCTTCATCTTCGTCACTTATTTCTGAACACCCTGGAAATTGAAAGCAGAATTTAAAGAACTGTTCCAGAAATTTCAGCCCTGCTAAGGTTGGAGTAACGCAATTTCCTTAGTCTCCCTGATGAGATCAACATCAAGATGAAGCTTCCTTTTATCACACTTGTCCTATAAATACACAATCTCTGCTACGCTTCTTTATAAAAGAACACTTCAAAATCCAGTGACAAGTGCCAGATAATTAAATAAAATTAAAAAAAATAAAAATAAAAAAAGAAGACTTTATAAAACCCACTCAAATCACCCTCTCTATCTGACCTGTGCTGGCCCACTAAAAATACTCTCAGAGGTATCCTCCAGATTCATAAAAAAAGAACCATTTTTCTTCATACTTTAACGAGCAGTCCTTCGCACAGATGACTGTGCAAATTAAAATAAGAGGCAAAATCAATTGTTTTCATATTTTCACACATATTTGACAAATGCAAATTTTAAAGTTTAAATTAATTTGGTTTATAGAGATCCATAAGATACTGACAGAATATTACTTCTGAGGATCTGACCTGTCATTCTATTGTTACAATGAGCAGCTGACATGAACAGCATCTCATGAGGACTTTAACTTCTATATTCTTTTAATTTTTAAAAAATAATTTCCTTTTAATAGAATTTTTTATTCCCTAAGTTAGGGCAGAGGTCACTAATACTTGATCAAAATTCACACATACAAGAAATTTACTCCTTCTGGTGGAAAATACACCACAAAGTATTTGTATAATCAGCTCAGCTTCCAGACATATATCTTTAGGCCCTGCTTCTCTTGGAAATTACTCTTATTTACTGACTGCCTGTAGAAGATTGAAGAAATCTGAAAGAAAATGTTTTATCTTCCTGGTATTTGCTTTTGTGCTGCAGAAGTGCTGAAATGTTGTTATGCTTGTAAACTGCAAAATTTAATATTGTTTCTCGTATAAAAGCAAAATAAACTAACATCCAAAAACTAACATTACGAAGTCCTGCAACCAGCTCTGGGGTCCTCAGCACAGGGAACACATAGATCTGTTGAAGTGGGTCCAGATTACGGCCAATGAAGGTGGTCAGAGGAATGGAGAACCTCTCCTATGAAGACAGGCTCAGAGAGTTCAGCCTGCAGAAGAGAAGGCTCTGGGAAGTTCCTCTTATTGTGGCCTTGGGAGAGACTTTCTAGTAGGACTTGTAGTCATAGGATAAGGAGTAATGGTTTTAAAGGAAAGGAGAATAGATTCAGACTAGATATAAGGAAGAATTTTTTTATAATGAGAGTGGTGAAACACTGGAACAGGTTTCCCAGAAAGGTAGTGGATGCTCCACCCCTGGAAGCACTGGAAGTGCTTCTCAGGATTGGACTCTGAGAAACCTGATCTAGTTGAAAACGTCCCTACTTATTGCAGGGGTGACAGGATAGATGACCTTTAGAGGTCCCTGCCAACCTAAACAATGATTCTATGATTCTATGATTCTATGATCATGAACCTAAAGGTATAGTTGCTTAAACTGACCTAATTTCTATTTTTCTTGCCTCCCGAAAAAATAGTCACTTGTTTTTAATGTTGCTTTTTGGCCAACACATCTCCTTTAACCAGGCCAACAACTTTTCATTATGTTAGAATCTGCGGGAGAAAATGTAGAACTTCAGAAAATTCACTCTGCATCGTCTACAATTGTTAATGCTGTAGTACAAAACAGCTTTTGTCTTTATTCTAGTTTTCCTACAGAGTTACTCAATGTACAGGCTATATAATACTTGAAAATTTGTTGACTTGTACAAGGAAGAAAAATCACATCCCTGCAATAGCAAATGATGTGGTAAGACAAATAGTGAATTCAAATTCTTCAGGAGTAATGTAAACAGAAAGTTTTTTACCAGAACCGCTTGAAGATTTCCCATTAAGCTTCTTTTCCATAAGGAAGAGTTGTCTCAGCTGTCTTGCAAACATGGCTGGATTATCCCAAGGGATACAAAACACTTCAGAATCACCTCCAACCCTAGATCCAGAGCTCTCCAGGAAACCAGAGTCACTCAGCTCAGTCAGCTTCAGGCTTTCAAAAGTAAACACTCTGAAGGCTCTTTCTACTTCAGCCCAACTCAGAAGTTCTAAAAAAGAATTACAATCATTAACTGAAAATGTCCTTACAGCTCAGCAGAAAATAAATACAAGACTATTTAAGTGTATTGTTCTTGGCAACTCTGCAAAAGCCAACAGCAATTTCCTTAATGGTACTGGATCAACTTATGTGGGCTACATTTTACACTGCATTCGAAGTTGAATGCTTCCAAATTGCAAAATGATACGCCTAACTATTAATCCATCTTAAATGAAGTGGTTCCTACATCTGAATACCTTCTGGCTCATTAACTTTATATAAATGATGTTGATTTTAAAATACTGAGTAGACTCTATCAGACTAGTTAGTAACTAGTTATTTTCAGTTCATGAAATGTTTCCATTATCTGTAACTTCTCAAACAAATATCAATTTCTTTCCTCTTCAGACAGAATTTTAAACATAATTTAAACAGAAGTATGCAAGGTGCAAAGGCAATAATAAATCCTATTTATGCTTGTATGCATTGGTGTCCATATAACAATGATAATCATGCCAAGGACTGAAGTTTAAGACAGGTAGTACAATGCCCAAATCACATAAAGAATATCTTCAGTTTGAAATGTTTTCTCTTTAGGGTGGTTTAGCACCTAAACACGTACATCTTGAGACTGTTGGACCTCTCATCTTCTGTTCAAATTAATCATCTCCTTTGATAAAAGTAAAGGCTTTGCTAGCTAATTACCAGTTGGGAGAGTCTGGCAGTATAGTATGGCCCAGTGAAGACCATCAAATTCAATACCCATCAGCTGGAAGACTACAGCAATACTGAATACTTTAATGGCTTACTGTCCAAAGTGAACATACCAACAACTAGAAACAACACAGTGAAGTGTAAATTAAACCAACACAAGGGACTTCAGGATGAAAGAGCTGGGAAAGTACCTTCAAATCCTGTGCCTTATATGATGACATAAATGTAACCAAAGGGATTTGGATGTTTATATTTCTTAATAACCTAGAGCAGACTTTTGATACTACCTGAGGGTATTTACGTAGTCTTTGGGATTGTTTCCCAGTGTATGTCAGGGCAACAAGCACACTCCAAGAAAAGGTAACGCAGAAGTGATTACGGTGGGAGAAGTGAATGTATTCTTGGTTTGATAAAGGGACTGTTATAAAGTAGTTTCATTATTAACACTAACAGCTTACATGGAATACATTCTGAAAGCCATGTATTGTTCCACAGAAATTGTCTACCTAAGATTACATGTACTTTACCTCCAAAAGGGTGTTGATAAATAAACACAGTTTACATCAGTGTCTCTCAAAATGCATTCTACACTCTAGGATCAAAATTGCAATTTTTACAGCTATTTTTTTCCTCAGAATTAGTAAGTGTTTCTATGTTTGCAAATATAAATAAATAAAGTAGTTCTAAGATACTTCCAGCTCTTAGTTATGCAATATTTAACACTCATACAGTTGTTCCCATTAACCATGAGGTCTGAAGTTAGGGTTAAATTGTATAGTACGCTACAGTTATATATAAGCAAGAATGTGAAAATGGGAAATTCTGCAAAGGTTTTTTTTTGGCAGCTTAAAAATCTTGTCCCAAAATTCCTGCTATTTAGGAGGATCATCAACCAGAAATAAAAAGAATGGAAATTATATCAATGAAAATCCTTTTACCACTAGTACAATAATGCATGAGCTCGTGAGCTCTGGCCAATCGTTTAGTGTTGTTTTCAGCTGAAGGAGGGGTGAAATGGATAAGTTTTGTAAGAGGCAGTTTATCCATCATTTCACGCTCAATCTTTTCTGGATTTAAGTTCTTCTGGACCTGGAACAAAAATCAAAGTACCAGAGTTAAAGTAAACTTTCACACTACTGACTTTCCAAAAATGATGTTTGAATAAAGAAGTCTTTCTACAGCAGAAGACATTAGCATGTGCTTAAGTCAGTTGGACATAAACTTAAATTTGAACATGTGCTCACAGTGTGGTTTGAAATCGTGGCATCAGATATTGTAGGCAGAAAAACATTAGACACACGAGAATGACTGACAGCATAATAAAAGACATTTGTTAGAAGTTATTTGCCTATGCTAGCTAGACTTAACACAAAAATATCTGATTAATTCAGACTGGCAGCAGGTACCTTCCACATATCATTCAGGTGGTCTGTGCTACTTTTCACAGTAATGAAATCCATAAACTTATTGATCAGTCTATGATGAGAGGCATCCCTATATGTTCAAGGATCTATTTTTCAGACTTAGTGGTATCTTTCAGCTTCACTCTTTTTCGTATTATACACTTATATACCTTTTCTTCAACTGCATATTCCAAATGTTTTTCCACTACTCTTTCCTCAAACATTGTGCTGTATCCCAAATTTCGTCTTCAGCAAGTATATAAAATACATCAAGGATATGTCTGCTAAGAGCATCTCTCACGTTGATTACTCAGTCCTTCCTTCTGCTTGAATACATCCAATGTGTCAAACTTGAGTTGTTTCTGAATAGTTTTAATTAATGGTTGTCAAAGCATTCCCCAGATAACTTGTAATCCATGAAGCCAGGCAGACACACCTTAGCTGTGAAATCTAGAACTGTATTATCACTTGTATTATTTTCAGTGAATTTTTAAAGTTTAATGGTAAAACTACACCTTGTCTTTGGAAAAATTTGAGACATTCACAGTGGTTTCTTGGTTCAGAAAGTCTGGGAACTGTTACTTTGCAATAATACCAAACTATGCATCTCTGAACCTTTCTGCCTTTGTTAGAATTTGGCAGTATCTTGGTTACACACTATGCTCCAACTATTTAGCCAACATGAATACACTTCTTGTATTCATTAACAACCTCTACGTATTTTCTTACACTTCTCTACATTTTAGTATTCAGTCTAGTCTCCATGCTAAATCACCGTGAACAAGTCAGCAACTCATTTTCAATAGCATCATCAGTGTTTAACAGCAAATCAACAGTTCTGTAATATCTCTCATCTATGCCAAAGGCTAAACATTCTTATTAATAATGCAAATAGATCACTGAAATCAGTATGTTTGTGCTCTATGTTTGTGAGGTGTCCTCCATCAGTAACTCATTGCTTAAGTAAACTAAACACATGTTGGTGTCTCCGCCTCAGTGGAAAATAAATTTAGGATATGCTGTACTGTTTTGTAAAAACACCACTCCTCCCCTTCTAGTGCACTGAGCATTCATTGCCTTTGAACTTTGGAAATATTTATATATGATAGGTAGCACTGTACCTTCAGCAGGTGCAACCGCTGAGCCAGGGCATCATGGTAGTTAAATAACAGAGGGTACTGGGGGGTGACAGTCTCTTGTTCACCATATTTAGGAGAAAAGTACTCATATAGATTCTGTTTAAAAAGAACAGAAAGAGGTATTAAACACCAATAATGAGATTTGTCATTTTAGGAAATGAACAAAAGACAACACAAACCTTTTTTTCTCTCATAGGAAGTGAAAGAGAAGGAAGGACAGAGATTATATGATCTGCAATGGCACGACGTAGCCCATGTGCCTGAGGCTCTGATGACACCAGACTTGGTGGTGTAAGGTCTTCCTCACTTGCAATAACCTGGCAAATGTAGTATATGTTAGCTTTCATTACAGCATCACTGCTGCTTAACTTTACCAGAACTACCAAGCAAATCCTGCTATAAGCTAATCACACATCCAGAAATTCTGTCAGGAAAGAAAAGTGCAATTTTTTTCTACAAGTGGCAAAAATACAACTTTCCAAGTTAGTTCCTGCACAAAGCAAAGATTATGGAAAACAGAATTAAATGGTTTTCCTATTAGTTGCTTTTGGAACGATAAGAAGAAAAATATTTCTAAGTTGAAATGTTAATAATTGTTAAGGAACACATGTAATTAAAAACTGATTGTGTATTAGGTGTTGGACTTCAAGTATTCTTACCCAAGTCTATTTTCAGACTAAGTTACAAAAAGTAAAAATCCCCAAAACTATGCTGCAATTTTACTCCTAAAATAAGGAGGATTTCCCAATCATATTGTATGTCTCTTCTAAATCACAGATTGTGCCTGAAATCAACAAAAGTCAGATCTGTCTAGCACTAGTATTGACACTCTTATGTTAGGCTTGACCTAAGGCCTCTGAACTGAGTAAACCAGCAAAAGTTCAGTATCAATAACATTGCTGAAGGACATAAAAACTTGTTTTGACCTAGATAAGAAATTATGCCTTTCTCCTCATTTGATTATATTTGTAGTCTTCAAAAATTAATTATGGAATAACACTGTATATATATATATATATATATGTGTATATATATATATAAAGGGTAAGTGCACAATATGAAAGAAAATCAAAGTTTGGAGTTTTGACTCTTTTTTTAATTGAACCTCCTGTGCCTCAATGCACAGTCTCATATTTTAGGTTTAAACAGATGGATTTACTGATCTTTGACCAATTCATTATATCAGGACTAGGCCAAATTAGCCACAGAAATCAAAAAGAGAACATTCCCACCTGTTCCAACATGCAGCTTAGCATTAAGGGTACAGAAATATATTCATCAGGAATCTGACTCAGCAAGTCATTGTAAAACCTCATGTCCACAGAAAGAGACAGAATAGAAGTGTCTTCATCTGCTGTATTAGGAGATAAAACATTAAGATATGTTGTTCAGAAATGCCAATTTATATTCCAAGTCAGTTCTGCAAGTTTTCAGATGATACAAAACTGGGAGGAGCTGCTGACTCTCTTAAAGGCAGGGGGGCCCTGTAGAGAGACTTCGATAAATTAGAGGGCTGGGCAATTATCAACCTCACAAAGCTTAAAAAGGGAAAGTGTTGGATTCTGTGCTTGGCATGAGGCAACCCTGGATGTACAGACAGACTGGAGAATGAGATGCTGGAGAGCAGCACCACAGAAAGGGAGCTGGGGGTCCTGTTTGATCGAAAATTGAATATGAGCCAGCAGTGCCCTGTCATCCAGGAGGGCCAATCGTGTCCTGGGGTGCATCAGGCACAGCATCGCCAGCCGGGCAAGGGAGGGGATTGTCCCCTCTGCTCTGCACTGGGGCGGCCTCACCTCGAGTCAGGGGAGGTTTAGGTTGGGTATTAGAGAAAGTTTTTCACCCAGAGGGTGGTTGGGCACTGGAACAGGCTCCCTGGGGAAGTGGTCATAGCACCAAGCCTGATAGAGTTCAAGACATGTTTGGACAACGCTTTCGGGCACATGGTGTGATGTCCTATGCAGGGCTAAGTTGGACTCAGTGATCCTTGTGGGTACCTTCCAACCCAGAATATTCTGTGATTCTGTGAAGCTTCAGACAATATTTATTAAAAAAAGTCTAACAAAGTTAGAGATCTAACAAAATTACTCAGGTTTTTTAAATCTGACTGTGACTACAAACAGATAGAAAAAGTGATTTTCTAAAGAACTTGGTTATCACCACTGCAGTTTTCAGACACTTCCACAATGTATTCATCAGGATACACAACATCTTCAGCTTACTGCACAAATCATTTTGAGGATTTGTGCCATCAGATGAATGAATGGTTTGACAGAGTGAACAACTACAGATAGGTGCTTTAATCCTTTAAACATACCCTCTGACAAAATTCGTGTTGGCAGAATTTCTTCTGTTTTCCCTTTTTTCTTTGGAGGTGTCAGCTTTGTAGGTGTNTGAGTAAACCAGCAAAAGTTCAGTATCAATAACATTGCTGAAGGACATAAAAACTTGTTTTGACCTAGATAAGAAATTATGCCTTTCTCCTCATTTGATTATATTTGTAGTCTTCAAAAATTAATTATGGAATAACACTGTATATATATATATATATATATGTGTATATATATATATAAAGGGTAAGTGCACAATATGAAAGAAAATCAAAGTTTGGAGTTTTGACTCTTTTTTTAATTGAACCTCCTGTGCCTCAATGCACAGTCTCATATTTTAGGTTTAAACAGATGGATTTACTGATCTTTGACCAATTCATTATATCAGGACTAGGCCAAATTAGCCACAGAAATCAAAAAGAGAACATTCCCACCTGTTCCAACATGCAGCTTAGCATTAAGGGTACAGAAATATATTCATCAGGAATCTGACTCAGCAAGTCATTGTAAAACCTCATGTCCACAGAAAGAGACAGAATAGAAGTGTCTTCATCTGCTGTATTAGGAGATAAAACATTAAGATATGTTGTTCAGAAATGCCAATTTATATTCCAAGTCAGTTCTGCAAGTTTTCAGATGATACAAAACTGGGAGGAGCTGCTGACTCTCTTAAAGGCAGGGGGGCCCTGTAGAGAGACTTCGATAAATTAGAGGGCTGGGCAATTATCAACCTCACAAAGCTTAAAAAGGGAAAGTGTTGGATTCTGTGCTTGGCATGAGGCAACCCTGGATGTACAGACAGACTGGAGAATGAGATGCTGGAGAGCAGCACCACAGAAAGGGAGCTGGGGGTCCTGTTTGATCGAAAATTGAATATGAGCCAGCAGTGCCCTGTCATCCAGGAGGGCCAATCGTGTCCTGGGGTGCATCAGGCACAGCATCGCCAGCCGGGCAAGGGAGGGGATTGTCCCCTCTGCTCTGCACTGGGGCGGCCTCACCTCGAGTCAGGGGAGGTTTAGGTTGGGTATTAGAGAAAGTTTTTCACCCAGAGGGTGGTTGGGCACTGGAACAGGCTCCCTGGGGAAGTGGTCATAGCACCAAGCCTGATAGAGTTCAAGACATGTTTGGACAACGCTTTCGGGCACATGGTGTGATGTCCTATGCAGGGCTAAGTTGGACTCAGTGATCCTTGTGGGTACCTTCCAACCCAGAATATTCTGTGATTCTGTGAAGCTTCAGACAATATTTATTAAAAAAAGTCTAACAAAGTTAGAGATCTAACAAAATTACTCAGGTTTTTTAAATCTGACTGTGACTACAAACAGATAGAAAAAGTGATTTTCTAAAGAACTTGGTTATCACCACTGCAGTTTTCAGACACTTCCACAATGTATTCATCAGGATACACAACATCTTCAGCTTACTGCACAAATCATTTTGAGGATTTGTGCCATCAGATGAATGAATGGTTTGACAGAGTGAACAACTACAGATAGGTGCTTTAATCCTTTAAACATACCCTCTGACAAAATTCGTGTTGGCAGAATTTCTTCTGTTTTCCCTTTTTTCTTTGGAGGTGTCAGCTTTGTAGGTGTCTTTCTAAGCACTGGTTGTTCCTAAATGAACAAAAATTAAGATTAAAAAAACCAGAAGTCATAAAACAAATTAGTATTGCACAAATAGGTGGGAGAAATTAATTTCATTTAGCTTTGGTTACCCACTGTAGACTAGATGCTACACTTTTAAATGGAATAAGATATAAGATATATAAGTAAGAATATAGTGCACCTTCTAATAAGCTACTTTCTTCTGCCATCTTAAGCTTTTGCCTACTATGAATAAAATAAAGTGATCTTCCATAGAACTAATAATCTTTTTTTTACAGTCCACAGATCTGCAACATTGCATAGTAGCTCTGTCCAGGCATATTGATTTTTCAGACACGAGAATGTATCACCAGATGTTATTTAAAAAATTTTTACACCTGTGATACTTTATGCCTGTAGGATCCCTCCAATTTTCCTTTTTCTGTTTCCCCTATGCTCAGCTATTTTTTCCCCATTTTTTGAGGTTTTAAATGCTGAAGACAAAAATACTAATTTCATTCACTGAAAATTACTTGTAGAGTGATGGTCCAAGGTGAATTTTTGAGTCAAAATTAAAGACAGGTAGTTCTAGCCTATGATAAGTTATTCTCAACAAGAAGAGAAAGATCCTTGCCTCAATTGCAGGTGGTTGTGTTGATTTCCTCTCTGGTAACATAGGCACATTAATAAACTTGGTGTTTTCCAAGTAGTTGCAATGCTGTCTTCTCCAGTCCAGGCAGTCATACATCAAACAAGCAATGTGTTCAAACAGCACAGTACCAAATGCAAGCTGCCAGAGAAAATCAGATACAAAGGATGAAGTTTGTTTATAAAAGTGTCATGTAACTTAGTGACAGGAGTCATTAGCTCTTTAACCAGGAGATCTGCTTCTGTTTATAAATTTTCTAAAAGATTTTTTCCTCAAACAATTCAAAATGTTTTATAGAGTTATTCTAAATCCTCCTTAATTTTATTTGCCTTAACACTGACACAGCACAGTATGGACTGTATATTGCCTAAGTGATTTAGTTGTTATAAAGTCAAACTTGTCATAACAGTAACTGTTCAAGGTCTGCTATCTTGCAGGAACTTACAGGTTTTTCTGGATGGGAAGGAATGGGAGAGGAAAATTAAATATTTTGTAATATGTGTACATTTTAGTAGTGATCAACCTGCAGCATATTTGCAAGGTCAATCATTTCCCCACCCTAGAAGGATAAAAAATAAAACCACAACCAGGCAATTAATATAATCTCATATTATTTTCTTTCTTTCTGTTGCCCTTTGAAAACAAGGAAACCCTCAAGAATGGCACTCTGAAATCCACAGTTGTGAGTGAAGGAGTGTCAGCATACTGCCCAAATGTCCAAAGGGAGAGCACTGTATCTGCAAAAATCTGAAAAGGAAAGAGTCATGGTTCTTGAGGTCATGTACTGTGGTTTTTGCCAAAGCTTGGGAGAAATAAAAAGAATAATGGAAACTGCTATTTTAAATATTAAATGTTTTTGTACAAATAACAAAACCCTGTTGGTGACCACATGAAACACTCAAATTTCAGCAGCTTTAATGGATGAAATCTTCTGTACATCTGGACTTTGTGGAAAGGATGGAATTATTAAAACTTTTAGACAATTTCTGTAAAAAGTCCTTTTCTGAGTCGTTCTTTCACTTTTGTGAAAGTAGGGCAAGTCTCTTGTACAAAGAAGTTTGCCTCTAAGAGGTGGCTAACAACAATGAATGTCTCAATTTTAAGTTTCCTAAAATAAAGCACAGTGAAGAAGCACAACTGACATTAAGCACTAAGAACAATAACAAACCCTTAAGAAATATTAAGAATCTGCTTTCCTCAACTCAGTGCCTCTTTATGACACTAGAAAACAGGCAACCCCAAATATCACTGATGAGTTATGGAACACTTGTCTCAGTTTTCATAACATTTAAAGACTAGAAGAGACACTTGGGAAATAAATTCTATTTGTGAAAACAGAATGTTCATTAATATACTTACACCTTTGTTTTCAATACTCTTCTGAAGAATGGGTTAGTGTAACACCTTTTCATCCAGATATTACTTAAAAGGTATCACTAGAGCACATAAAAATTTTATGTACAATATTGGAGTGTTTTCAATTCACAGTCTTTTAAACAAAACAAGATTTTTCACAAAGTCGTAAGTAACAGAACCTGGTGCTACTCAATGGGATCTAAGCAAAGCTTAGTATAATTACAATTTTGTAATTCAATTTGCCTGGTCTCTCCTCAGGACATAGATGCTTGTCAGAAGTTTTTGAAGTCTAAGCATTAGTGACTCTACAACAAAGGAAATATTTTTGAAAGTATTTTCCTTTCTAAAGATCTCAAACCTGAGAGCAGAGACTACTTGCAGTATGCAATACTCTGTCATTTTTATATTAATGTCTAACATTTTGTCACAAGAATTTTCATTCTGTGTATCTTCACTTCAGAGATGCAGCAAGCTTGGACTCAGAGATTCTCCAGCAAGTCCACAAGAACAGACTTACTGTACCCACCTATGATTTCAGAACTTATATGCTCCCCACCTGTTTCTTTAAAAACTTACAAACTTTCTTACTTCTGTAGGACTCATGAAATTATAACTACAATCTGTGGAAATCTATTTCAGTGACAGATCATTTTTCCTTTATTTCAGCTATTATACAGGTTCTTGCAGGATATTCAAAAGTAGAAACAGTCCCCTGTAAGATGTGATTATAGGGAAGATAAAAACTGTTTTCCCAAAAGAGGCTTTGCACTGTAAGATTATATAAAGAGTACAAAGATAAGTAGTATTATAAGTAGCAAGCCTATGTTTCCACAGTTAAGGCATTTTTAGTGAATGCTTTGCAAACCACTGTGAGTTGTTTGTATACAGAATCTACTGTATTATAAATAAGGGTTAGAAGAATGTAGTTTAAGCCTAGAATGCCCTTTAACCCTACTAGACTACAAATACAGTAGGTTAAATTATAGCATGTTGCCTTATTTTGCTTTAGCAGTTTGTATTTTTTACTGCTGACACTGTAGATTGAAAAATACTGGACTCTTTTACTTCACTATACATGAGAATCTAGGATGGAAAAAATTTCTAATGATTCACTTTCTCCTTCAGTGCCTGGTAATAGTCCTGACTCAGCAGGCTGTAATGAGTAATAAGTTAGAGCCATGTTTTGGAAAAAAAGAAGCAGTACTGAGTATGATAAAATAACATCATATATCAAAAAGTATTCTTGCATTCATCTTAATTTTTTCTCATGTGACTGCTCTGAGGTGCAGTAAGTAGGCCTGGTGTTATGAGGACAAAAATATAACTTCTGTGTTATTTCATACACACATATCACTCTCTAACAAGATGCAGACTGAGTCTACAAAGATGCTGAATAAATTTAAAACCTCAAACTATTTTAAAGCTCTTCACTGTGGCCTACAATATTAAGAAACTCTAAATCAGGCATTTTTATTCAAAGGACTCCTTGTGAACAAACACTGAATAAAGTTGTTGGGTACATTTTTGTTTTAAGATTACAAGTATACTAACTACTGTGGTTCTGTTTCAGACAAGACTTGCGATTAAATTCCTAAAGTATTCTTAAAAGTTACAAAGCCTAAAGTATGTCATGCACTGTAAAAACAGAATGTACTGACCAGCATTTCGCTGTCTGACCAATCAGGGGGAAAGTCACTTTCCTTAACTAGGTGATGAAGCCTGGCAACATCAAAGAGACTTGATCCATGCTTTCCACTGTTCAGAACTGGCTCCAGGTATTTCCAAAATGTTTCCAGGTTTTTTCTAGCTTCATCTTCCTTTCTTTTCTCTGCTTCTACATCTAAAATATATAAGTATTTGACAAATCATGGTACAATGTCTCCCTGTTACATAAAGCACAAATCGTATATCAGTCTTCTCTAAGTACTGTTAAAATATTTCCATCCTCAGAGCCTCAGCAAACATCTGACACCCAACTTTGGGATTAAAAAATACCCCCACTTATATCTTGCTAGTGTCTTCTATTCCAATTACAGAATCATTGACACTGAAAGGGCCTTGTGGGGGTCATCTGGTAAAACTCCTCTGCTCAAGGAGGGTCACCAAGAGCAGACTGCGCAGGACCGTGTCCAGATGGCTTTTGAATACCTCCAAGAATGAAAACTCCACAACCTCTCTGGGCAGTCTGTTCACTGTGTTAACAGCATTCAGTCATCCTCACAGGAAACAAGTGTTTCTTTCTCTTTAGGTAATACCCCGTGTTTCAGTTTTTGCCATTGTCTCTTGTCCTGTCACTGAACACCACTGAAAAGAGCCTGGCTTTCTTTTCTTTGCACACTCCCTTCAGGAATTTATACACACTGATGAGTTCCCTCCAGGCTCTTTCTTCTCCAAGGTAAACATTCCCAGCTCTTTGAGCCTCTCCTTATATGAGAGATGCTCCAGTCCCTTGAACATACTTGTGTTTGTTTGATGGACTCTCTCCAGTAGCTCTGTATCTCTCCTGTACTGAGGAGCCCAGAACTGGACACAGAACTCCAAGTGTGGCCTCACCAGTGCTGAGTACAAAAGAAGGCTCAAATCCCTTGACCTGATGTAGTCCTGGAGACTATTAGACTTGTTTGCTACAAAGGCACAGTGCTGGCTCATGTTCAGCTTAGTGTCATCACCCCTTAGTCCTTCTGTGCAGAGCTGCTTTCCAGTTGGTCAGCCCCCATCATGAACTGGTGCAGGACTTTGCCCTCGCTGAATTTTACAAAGTCCCTGCCAGCCCATTTCTCCATCCTGTTAAGTCCCTCTGAAAAGCAGCACAATTCTATAGTGTTTCAGCCATTCCTCCCAGTTTTGTATCATAAGAGTACTTGCTGAGGGAACTATCCTGATCACTAATAAAGATGTTGAACAGGACTCATACCACCAATCCCCTCTGATACCCTCTGGGCCAGGACATTCAGCCAGTTTTCAGTCCAACTCAGTGTTTGCTTATCCAGCTTCTTTATGAGAAGACAGTGCCAAAGGTCTTACTGAGTCAGGGCAGACAATATTCCCTGCTCCCTCCTCATCTCCCAAGACAGTAATTTTGTCATAGAATGTTATCAGGTTGGTTAAGAATGACTTCCACTGGCAAATCCATGCCAACTGACCAGCTTCTTGTCCTTCATATGCCTGGAAATTGTTTCCAATTGATTATTGATTAGCTGTTCTATCATCTTCTCAGAGATTGAGAAGGGTCTGAGTGGCCTTTAGGTTCCTGAGTCATTCCTGCCTTTTCTGAAGATAGGAGTGATGCTTTCCTCCAGTCCTCAGGCACCTTTTCTAATTGCCATGTTTTTTGAGAAGTAATTAACAATGGCCTTGCAATGACATCACAGCCAGCCCCTCAGTATGCCTGAGTGCATGCCATCAGGTCCCATGGACTTATGTATGTCCAGTTTGTTTAAGTAATCCCTAACATGATCCTTCTCCACCAAGAGTCTTGCTCCAGACTTCCCCCCTGTCTCTGGGGCCTGAAAATTCCAAAGGCCATTCATGATCACAACCACTTTTTCTTCTTCCACGGTCCTTTAGCCAGTCCTTTTAGGGAGGCTGTTTGCTGGACTGAATAGATATCTATACTGTAGAGTCCATAACTCTATTCTTATGACAGCCAAGTAACAGGGAATAACCACTTCCCTTGATCGACTGACTATGTCACTACAGCCCAGGATAGTCACCCATCACTGATGACACCTATTTAGCTTGCTGCTCACCAGGATCCCAGTTCAAGAGAGGTGTTACAGCCTGGAGACAGCTGAGTACAATTACAGAGCGTTATTCTGTGGCATATTCTCCTGTGGCTGGGGCCAAAGTTCCAAAGTAGCCAACTGTCCACTCTCCTTGAAATTACTAAATTAGCCAAGTTTTCTTGCCAGTGCACTTCCTAACAATTCACANACAGTAATTTTGTCATAGAATGTTATCAGGTTGGTTAAGAATGACTTCCACTGGCAAATCCATGCCAACTGACCAGCTTCTTGTCCTTCATATGCCTGGAAATTGTTTCCAATTGATTATTGATTAGCTGTTCTATCATCTTCTCAGAGATTGAGAAGGGTCTGAGTGGCCTTTAGGTTCCTGAGTCATTCCTGCCTTTTCTGAAGATAGGAGTGATGCTTTCCTCCAGTCCTCAGGCACCTTTTCTAATTGCCATGTTTTTTGAGAAGTAATTAACAATGGCCTTGCAATGACATCACAGCCAGCCCCTCAGTATGCCTGAGTGCATGCCATCAGGTCCCATGGACTTATGTATGTCCAGTTTGTTTAAGTAATCCCTAACATGATCCTTCTCCACCAAGAGTCTTGCTCCAGACTTCCCCCCTGTCTCTGGGGCCTGAAAATTCCAAAGGCCATTCATGATCACAACCACTTTTTCTTCTTCCACGGTCCTTTAGCCAGTCCTTTTAGGGAGGCTGTTTGCTGGACTGAATAGATATCTATACTGTAGAGTCCATAACTCTATTCTTATGACAGCCAAGTAACAGGGAATAACCACTTCCCTTGATCGACTGACTATGTCACTACAGCCCAGGATAGTCACCCATCACTGATGACACATATTTAGCTTGCTGCTCACCAGGATCCCAGTTCAAGAGAGGTGTTACAGCCTGGAGACAGCTGAGTACAATTACAGAGCGTTATTCTGTGGCATATTCTCCTGTGGCTGGGGCCAAAGTTCCAAAGTAGCCAACTGTCCACTCTCCTTGAAATTACTAAATTAGCCAAGTTTTCTTGCCAGTGCACTTCCTAACAATTCACAGAAGTGTGCATTTGTTCTTTGGTGGCTACTGTGGCTGCAAACACTGCCTGCTAAGTCAGTCCCTCTTTCTACCGTCCAGTGTTTGCACTGGCAAACCATTTGGTTTGGTGGCCAAACAATGGCAATACTACTTTGGCACTGGCAAACACAGGTGCTCATAGGCAGCATGCACAAACACAAGGTGTGGAGAGGCAGAAAACCACAGCCAGAACAGTCATTTCCTGGATATAAAATTATCTCCTTCCTACAAATTTTTTTTTATAACTAGATTACCTTCAGATGAAATCGAAGATTGTCCTTCAGCCTTAGTTGCTTCCAAGTATATCTGCAATGGCTTGTAATTCTCAGAAGAAATTTGAATAACACTTGAAATGTTAATCCCAAGGTCAGCCAACACAGGCAACAACTGAAGATTGGGGAAACCCAAAATTATAAAGTAATGATGAGCACCATCATCTGGTTCATCATCTGCTCAAAACACAACAAAAACAGATTAGAGCAAGGACATTCATCAACTAAACAATATTAATTTTTTCTTGACTATATGGGCTAATGCAAATTAAGGTTAGAGAAACAGTTCTTTTGGGAAAATTGCATGTAAGTTCAAAAATATTATGTGCATTAGACTGAAGTCTTTTGCACCAAACCACCTAGAACACAGAGGGAAGAATACAAGTCAGAAATAAGAATTGTTTGGAGAAGGACTAGGAGAAAACCTGCAGAAGCTGATTATAATCAGAATATTGTAGCAGTATTTCTGTAATTGCTCTTCTCTAAGGAGTTGAGTGTCAGGACATATCCACATGCTCTAATGGTAGTTTAAGCTATCCTATTTCATCCTGCATAAAGCTGGACATGGAGCATACACAGAGTAAGTTACTGTGTCTTACTTGAAAGATTACACAAGTCATAATAATTTCAAAGGATTAGCTGCAGGTATCAGCTGACTCACTGCTGACTCCTCCATACTCAGCAGGTTCATGTTCACTAGATGTATTTCTTGTCAAAATACTCATCAGCTGGTAAGACCAGCTCACACTAGTTCTTTTAGTTGGCAGAGACATATCCAAATTCATCTTAAAGTGCAGATGAGAAGTTTCATTGAGTGCCTGTTCTATTTCGGTTTATCAGTTATTTAGAAATACGCATAGCAGCATTTCAGTACCAAAGCAAAAGGTTAAGCTTGATACAAGCAAAAATTAACTCTCTAGAAGCTCTAGAATTGTGCAGTTTCCCTTCATGCCCTATGGAGAAATACAGGTTGTAAGCCAGGTATCAGGTGATTTAATTCATCCAGTACAGTTATTTACCCCGAGCTGACAGAAACTGCCTGCTGAAGGTCCTGTATCTCTCCATCAATGCTGAAATGCATAGAGTTACACAGACTATCCTGCACTAAAAGCAAATCACAACTTTTTACTCTGTTTAGTATTAAGGCCCTTTCTTATGCTTACTAACACATCACATGTCTAAGTGTTTTACTGGCTCCTCAGCTCATGGGACTCATTTATTCAAGGAAGGACAAAAGGTAGCCTGGCACTGACATCTGCCTGTGCTCAGATACATAGCCACGCTGTGCAAATGCTGCTACCACCTGGAGCAGCAGGCTCTCTGTTGCTTACAATATTAGCTAAACATAAAATAACACAGAAATTTAGAGAGAGATTGACTGAAGAAGCAGCCACCACAGTCCAGCACATATATTGCATAAAGTGAAAATCAAAACCAGAAGAAAACTGGCTTATTATTTCACTCCAAGTACTGAAACCGAAGTACGTAAATTTATGTCTCAGTTACTGTAGGAAGAAAAGGTATGAGCACATACAATTACTGAACATTGATAATTTTTAACAAAAAAGACAGGTGTCTGCATAGTCACTTACAGAGATCCAAAAATTCCAATGCATGCTGAAGACTGCCTGCCATTTGAAAATTATAATTATGATTATGCTAATAATCATGACAAGTGGATAACAGTCAGTCAGTTCTAATTATCAGTGACTAATCCATATGCAAAAGAGGAAAGACATCAGTGCAAGTAATCTCAAGATTACTCAAAAGCAGAAATGTTTAATTTCAGAAAGGTGATAATGTATTAGGGATGAATGATAAAATTACTGTTAGCTACCAGAAACAGATATAGACTGTCTTTGAATTCAAGGCATGGTCTATTTTTTTTTCTTTCTTTATACAGCTATATTAAAACAAATATAAAGAGGGGAAGTTTAGATTGGATGTTAGGAAAAATTTCTTCACTGACAGGGTTGACAATTCTGTCAGCCCTATTTTAATTTATAGTATAAGGAGAAAGCCACCTTTGGATACTGACACATTTAGTTATTCTGAAATCTTTCTGTATGATAAGTTTTCTGTAGGATTTGTTTAGCTACTTCCTTTTAGCCTTACATATGCCCAAACATTTTGATGTTGACATGCCACATATATCTTATCTGTATTTTACTTCTTAGACTGCACAATCCATCCTAACACTGAGCAGAACACAGTGCCCTCTTCAAATGCACAGTGGCAAAGCTTTGATATCGCCAAATAGATCTTGACTTTTCAACATGGAAGAAAACAAAGTACTCCAAAGGTTTATCAGTAGTATATCTGCATTTTTTACATACCAATGTATTTTTCTTTCACTTCCACTTCTCCCCGTTGTTTCAGTTTGGTGTCCTTTTTAACAGGGGGTGGTGGCGCTGTCTTTTTTCCTTTACTATCTTTTCCAGGTGTCTTATCAGGAAGTTTAGCTTTTTCTTTTTCTTTTTCTTTTTCTTTCTCTTTCTCTTTTTCTTTTTGCTGCTGTTCTGCCTGACAAGAAGAATAAATGAAGTTCTCATTGTAGCCTTTGTGCAGAACAAAGGTCAGACTGTTGTAAAACTTTAGGTGTTCAATTTTTTTATTTTAACACCTTTTCCTCTCAGCTGATAAAATATCCATGTGGTGGAGCTGTCTTGAACACCCTTCTTTTTCCTGCTCAAACACATCATTCAGTTATTTATATATTCTTGCTCAATCATAATGCTAAGACTTCACATTAAAAAGGAACTGCAAGAGGTAGGTAGACATTATACCTACCAAACTAACAAAATGCATACAGGTAGAAAAATAAGTAAAAAATCCCTGTGCTTTAGTTGCTTCCGCTACAGCACTTGCATCAGCCAGAAACCTTCCTTGGACTGAGGGGAAATATGGCAAAAATTCAGTATCTGTTAATATCTTTAACATCTCTGTTAACACTCTTGAGTATGGTGTAAAATAGCACCAGCACTATTTTCCTTTGATGTAAATATCTGTCTCATATAAACTAGAACCAAGAGTCTTGTGGTCATTTCACACAGGATATTACTCAGCCATTCTCATTATTTTCCAACAAAAACACCTACATAAAGCTCTTCCCAGTAATTTAAGAGTACAGGACGAAAAAAGACTTTGTAAGTATCCCAAAGCCTCACACTATAAATCCAGAAAATCGATAATAGGTCTAAAATAAAACAGTCCAAAAAATATTAAGGTAAAGTAGGTTCTGTAGAGCAAGAAAGTCTCCACCTTATTTTCACCCAGCAGAAATACTACATTCAAACTATGCAAAAATTACCTTTCAGGATTATAAAGCTAAATAAAATAAAATAAAATAAAAATACTAACTTAACTTACAGTTACAATCCTGCTGGTGTCACTTTAAAGGCTATTAAAGCAATGAGAAAAGCCCTTCATGCAAATGAGAGAGGGTGGTTAACTCTACATAGTTGCTTTCCCTAGATCCAGCTGAAAAGCAGACTTTCCAGCTGTGGAAATTGTATATCATTCAAATTCAAAATCAAAACAGAAAGTATTTTCCTGCTTTTCCCTTCCTTCTTGAATTTCCTTTCTGTAAAATTTAGAAACGTCTTTGACAGATTCTCAAAACTATTTGCACTGTGAAATGAAGGACTTGGATGCTTTCATTATTTTCTTTCAAATTTGTCCCACTTTTGACATTTCAAATTAGAAATTTTGATAGTACTTCTTTGAACTCTAAGCTGATGAACACACCAAACAGGTGATACAATCATCATGCCATGAAGTTCACAATCAACTTCATCTATTGCATCTGCATCATTTTAAGTAATTCTTAAATTAGCAGAGACATTTCTGGACTTGCCAAGATTCTAACAAAGAACACTACTTGACCTTAATACTTCAGAAAGTAAAAGCCTCTCCTTTCTAGGACTCTATCCTTTTCCTTTCAATGTCATATTTCTCCTTCCCTACAAGGTGCAGCTTTTTGTGGAGTTTCTAATATTCCATTAACTTCTGCATTTTTTTTTATTTTAAGCTTCACAGTACAGAATTTTACTGCTTCAATCACTTTTCTAATTCAGAGACACTTCTTCTCTTCTGCATATTATTTTAAAAACATACACCTGTCAATTTATGACAAGCTCCTGCTCCTAATGAAATACAGAAATTTCCTAATGACTTATTTTTGGTTATTTACATGTTGTATTAGTTCTGCTGATCCATTCTATTAACTGGTGTCTAGTAAAAAAAAATGGACAGGTATGTTTGCTTTCTGAGAACTGATTTGCGAGTAAAATCCTGTTTTCAACACCCGGATTGTTGGCAACAAAACTTGTATTGTACAAGCTAGTTGGAAAGGATTAAAAATTTTATGGCAGCCAATTTAGAGATAGAAGTCTAAATTAGAAGTAAGTTTCTGCCCACTCTGTGCTGCAGAGCATCCTCATAGCCAAGAGCTCTCCAATTCTTGACTCTGTCCTTCAACTGCTGCTCTCATGTTTGCCTGTCACACATTGATATAGATACAGTTCAAAGGAGGTGACAACTTTTGCAGACAGTTTGGCTAAAACAGAGAAGTAACTGTAAGTTCCAGAGATTCTTCAACCTTCAACTCTATCTTCAAATTAGCCAGGGAAATAAAATTACAGTTACAAGACTAATCCTGCTAAATCAAAGCTAAAGGCTCCATTCTAATATTGAAGTGCCATTAAACTTCAAATTTTTGTTTTATGGTTTACTTACAAGAATTGACTGCTATCTAAGAGAAAAGCCATTTTTTTTCCAATTCACTATAAACAATCTATTCTATAGCTTCAGCCTCTCACTTTCTTTTCCAATTGAAAATGTATTATTTTTCTCATATTCTTCATTTATTTCTGTGGCTTACATTATAATTTCCTAATAAATTTTGTGGGAACAGGACACAATTAAATGTAATCACCTAGCATTTAATGTTCTTGTGGTCATGTGCTACACTTCATCCACAAACTATTCCCACAAATAAAATTGTTGATAAAAAAATTTAAAGACTTTTCAGCTATACAAAACCCATTAAACCATTTTCTTCTTGCATCTTTTACATACACAGACTGCTTTGGTCTCCATGTCATCACAATTTATATTATAGTTTTTGATCAATTATCAGGGTAAACTTACTGCAGCAAGTTTATATGACTTTCTGATAATGGTCTTCAGTTTCATGAACGTTTGTTGGAAAAGGACTATAGCAAAACCAACTGTTCAGTAAGTTGTTGAAATGTACCACTGACAACTCCGAAAGATGTTAGAAATAAATTAGAGGTCTGATCTGTGATTCTGTGCAAGCTTGTTGAAATTCCTCCCAGAACACATAAGCAATCTGTCTGAGGCAATCTTGGAGCTAGTAGTGATGACCTTGGAGAACATATGGAAGCAAGTTTTGGGAACACTGGAAAATGTGGTACCCGGTTCTGAGAAGCAGACTTCAAAATATGTACTGTTTTGAGAGAGTTCAGAGGAGAGCAACATGCATAATCAAAAACTAGAAACAATGACATATATTTGGGCTTGTTTAGTTAAATATGTAATAGATTTCCGTAGAATGGAGGGTAATGTTGTCCCCATACACAGTGAGAAGCGAAACTGTAACAGGTTTAAATGAGAGTCGGTTTGGTAAGATCAGAAACCTTTTCCAAATGGACGTGTTACAGAGATGGTTCAGAAATAATACTGATTGCCATGGAAAAGCAAAGACACAGCACTGGAAAGTTTTAAGAAAAGGTTCAACAAACATCTGCCAGGAATAGTTTATGTAATTATTATCCTGCCGTAGTGCCGGAGGATGGAAGAGATAACTTCTCCAAATTCCCTCCAGAGAGGAGACTCATAACAATAACTCCGTCATAGTCTGCTCTGTGTCTATCCTTGATACCTCCCAAGTAACAACGTCTCCTACCTTTACTTCAGCAGGGATTCACTCAGCTGAAGCCTGTTCCTAGCTCTGTTTTCTTTTGGTCCTGAGACTCAGCTAAGCCATTACTAGCTCTCACTCTAGCAAAGAGTTCTTGCATATTATTTTTATTTTCTTTTATTTTCCATGTTCTCACTGGCATTTGAGTAATTGAGGGCTTCATCCACAAAATCTAATCAACTTAAAAAGATATTTCTAATCACCTTTCTCTTTAATTACAGTTCTAGAAAGCCAAACCTGAGAAGAAAGCTGAATTTATGGAAACAACACTAGAATAGAAGTGTCTTCAAAAATGTAATGTTCCTAGGGCATACTATAGTACCTTCTTTTCCTCTTCTCTTCTCTTAAGATCCTTCTGTTTGAGACAGAGCAATTGAAATTTCAACAGCTTTCCAGTTAGTGTTACAGGAATTTCTTCACCCCTGTCCAGAAAGACTTTGGCTAATTCTATCACCTGTAGAGGAAAAAAATCCCAACAAAACTATTACTTGCATAGTTTGAATACTGCACTTGACTCATATTTATTTGCATGCTGAAATGAGGAAGTGCTATCTCACATTGTACCATGTGTAGGTCAAAATGGCTGCATTTCCAGAAAAAACAACATATCAGTAAGACACACCATCATTCTTTGGTTCCAAAGACCTCAAACGAAGTTATATCGGTTATAGTACGAGATAAAATTAGAATGGAAAAAAACTTCTATGATTTATGGGAAAGTCAACAGACACAAGAGTTCTCACAGGAAAATGTAATTTTCTTTAGGTTTTAAACAAAGAAGCAACATTAAGCAACTACATATTATAAAGTAATAAATTAAAAGGCACGTAACAGATAGCAAACCAAGGGGAATAGTTTGGAGAACTGTTTACAAAGTGACCAGTGTCTGAGGGACTAGCCTTGAATGAAAGATAAAACTTCTTGAAGGGAATTTGAGAGGGTCTGTCTTGGTGAAAACACACCCCCTCCCTGTGTAATTCTGATTCTGTTGGTATGCAGCCTAATTGGGGTGAAATAAGGCTATTGAGTTTTCTTAGGGTGATGACAGCAGCGGGAACATACAGCTGCATTGTCCAGATGTGTGGCATTGACAGGCTGTTTTATGACTATGTTTTTTACAGCTTGTTTCCACTAAATTTCATACAACTCACTAGCATCTGGGCCGTTTTCCTTGGAGCCTCATAACCACTTTATTTACTGCGAAAAAAATAAAATAACATAAAAATACCGTAAAAAAGTTGTTATATGTTTCTTTTCACTTGTGTTGTCTCTGTAATAAAGTTCACCTATGTAGGAAGAGCTGTTGAGGAATAATATAACCATAATATTTTCTTACTTTTGTTTTTAAGCAACCATCAGCTTTATTTATAACCATGGGATGAATTAGGTGTTACTCAAATGTTCTGACATGTTTCTCTTTTCTCCTCATGGAGCAATTACAGTTGGGCACATATGGTGTCAATTTTGCTTGCTAACGCTGAGACAATGAAGGTGCACACTGCATCTCACTGAACTGTGTCTTGTCTAATGCAAACACCACCATTAACTTTGAGCTTTCATAGATTCTTGCCTAGTTAAGAAATTTTCACTTCTCACCTAAACGTAGACACTAAAAGTGCTTCTCTGAATAAAACAAAGCCAAATTGGAATCCAGACTATTATTTGCCAAATTATTTTTTCATACAAAAGAAAGCAAGGAGCAGAAAAAGAAATGTCTTAAAATTCAAATTTTGTCTGAGTTGCATCAACGGGGAGACAAACCAAAACATATGCATTTAAAAACCCTTCCAAAACAATCCTGTTCCTCCAACACAAATAAACCTAATGATCTTAACGTACACAAAAGAAGATATATCATGATTAAGATGAGTTTTGCTTTGCATGTTTTGCATCCAAAGTAAGACTCCTTACTGGTCACTAGCTCAACAAGCCAATCATAGAAGGCTTACAGAAAGACCCACTGACATCAGAGCCATGGCAGAAAATCAAGGATATGTTAAGAATAAAACTTAAAAATTCCCACAGACTGTGGGCACACTAGGAACTACTAGTTATTCCAACAAAAAATAGTCACTCAGAGCTAGGCACACAAATCTGTGCTCAGAAAGAAAGAGACTTTGGTAGAAATATCATAGTCATTTCCCTCAGAGAGAAAAATTCTCATACAGTTTTTTTTCAGAACTGATGTTAACAGCCTATGGAAAGTGATGCTTCTCAATGGCATAACGTAGATGAGTTGCACATTTCATGATACACAATAGAGGGGAAATGGAAGGATTCTAGAAGGATTCCTGAAAAGTGTATACATAGTAACCCAGCTTGATGGCAGTTGCTGATTTATTGCTCATGGAAGAAGAAAAAAGTGCTTAGATTCTTAAACCCCATTCTTTCTGAGAAGTTCAAAGCATTTTACCAGTCAAAAGCAATGCATCATGATTATTCCTTTTTTGTAAATAGACAATGCAGGAATGAAGAGATTTGTTGAAGTAGAGTGGGTAGGAAGGACAAATTTTATTACGTGAGCCATGAGAAGTATAACCAAAGGTATTTAACAGGAATACATTCCATGACTGTGGAAAGAGATCACACAAATAAAACAAAGACAGAATAAGCACACGACATTTGGCAATACAAAGAAAAGAAATAGCTTTTCATACAGAAATGTAAAATCTGCTTTATACATAAGGAAATTAAAACCAATCCTAAAGACAGAACATAGATCAATCCATGCACAGTAGATAAAAGAAATTAAATTTATTACACATCCATATTTACTTCATCTGTGGTCCTGTGAATTATGCAGGCACCTAGCATAAACAGTTAAAAATCTACTGCCTCAAGTAAAAAAAAAAAAAAAAAAGAAAAAAAAAGCTTATGACAAAAAGTTGGTAGGAATACAGAAGGAAGTTTTTTGGATACTATGAAGTGGATTTGTTACAGATTGGCTATACTTCATCCCACCAGTGATGATCTGTTTCTTATGTGAGAAACCATGGAAACTTGGATGGACAAACTTAGTTAGGTAGTGCCTCTTTTCCTTTAAAGCAAGAGGAAACTTAGCATTCCTCACACAGCAGGGGTCACACTGGTGAAGTGCAGAAAGGCTTTGGTGATGCAGTATTTGATCTCATATGGTGGCAGTACGAACCACGCAGAGATTTAGCTGTCTGGTGCAAAGGGCATGTATTTCAAGCCATTCAAACACTGCATGAGTGCTTGTAAGTGACCCTATACTACTGACAGATGTCAGCGCCATTGAGATAGGAGATAGGTCTTAAAAGTTAGGGAAACATTTAAAGCCAGAGTCTTTGTGCTATTTTTCTTTGAAATGCTGCTTTTTCCAGATAAAGAACCATTGTGGCTGCTAAATCATGATCAGAAAATCTTTCACAAAGATAAATTAGATTATAAACTTTCACAGCTTCATTACTACCTGGAAGCAGTAATATTGCTTGCTACGAACAGTGGTCAGCCCACTTCACAGTATCGTTCTCCCATATCCAGAGTGAGCGTTCTAAAGCCCTGTCTTCCCTCTTGTTCTTGAAACTGTAAGAAATCCAGACCATCACACATGCCTCAGACTCATATAACACTTCCCAAAAGAAACATAATAGTTCCTAGAAGAACCAAATAAGTAAAATCCCTTAGTTGCCAACACAGTTCAAGTCAATTTGAAGCAGGATAGCCATCAGTCAAGAGGCTACATGGATTACACAGCCAAGTTGGTAATTACTATTCAGATGTATTTTCCTGAGCAAAGTATTAAAAGCAGGGGGAAAAAGTGATCTTGACTTTTTACAATCTGCTGTCAGTCTTATGAGTCCTTCACAAGCAACTTTCAAGACAGACTAGGGGACAAAAGCTGCATGTGTCATACTGATAATTGTTTTTTCCAAAGAAGACTTCTTTACACATACTATTAACTATTTCTGACACTGCCAATGTAATTTCATTGACTAAAGTATCATTTTGAAAGAATACCAGGAAGGATCTGAGCTAACTGAAACAACTTTTTTTCAGACGACACACCTCCAGTGTGTTGAAAGACAATTCAGTTTCTCATATTAGACCATTCACCTAACTTCATTTCAACTCTCAGAACCTCTTCCCACCTATCATGTCAAAAGATCACTTGCTTAATCATTATCTTGCACTAGTGAATTAATGACTCACAGCTCAAAGAGAACTTAAGGACTCACATAAATCAATAAATAATTGCAGAACAGAGCTCCATATAAAGCTTATGTATCTACAAGGTAGACTGTAAAACCTAAGATAAGCCAAATGAGTCATCCTTGTTAATCAGTGAAGATGAATTCCAGAGAATGAAAATAATTAAAGTGGATTTGATGATTCCTTCTATCCCACCGAGTCCTTTTCAAATAAACCTACTAAAATGAAGCAATACCCAGCAAATATGAATGCTGTTCATGTGCTAAATATCTTCCTTTCTATCGTGAGAACATTTCTCAAAGTAGAAGCAAATCGCTGCTTTGACTCCAGAAAAATAACTTGTCACTCACGAGTGAGTCTGTTTTTTGCCAAAACACAACACAGCTTGATCTGGTTAGCAGAAACCTATTAGAATTATCCATTGTAAGAAAGTCTTTTCTCTAAACCTCTCTCTACAGAAAATCTGCAACCTGAGGGGATATTTTAACTGGTTTAACCTCAGTGATGCTCCATGAGAATTTTCTAACACATAATGTACAGCGTTATGTCAAGTACTTAAATAATGTTTTAAGAAAAATTAAAATGGTGAATGACCTAATTTCAATAAAAATGAGAAAATAAATTACATAAAAATAAGGAGGGCTTTATTAGAGAGCTCATACAGGAGCTCTCACCATCTGGGGTGTGCACCTCCTATGGCTTCCTGACCACTAGCTGCTATGAAAACCAAACTGCTTTAAGGGATACAAATATCCAGTGATTGGAAAGATCAGGCATTAGCACTGCTATCTCAGGAAGGAGTTCTATGCACAGGGAAGGTTTTCTCTTGTGACCCTTCATATATCTGTTTTCTTTTAACACTGGTTGGGGGGCAATATTTGAAACAGCATTTAAGTGATTTCTGAAGAACTCCTACAGAACCCAGACCCTTTTAGAAAAAGAGGACAGGCCAGTCTGTTGTGATTTGTGCTCGGATGAAGAGATATATTGCTATGATCAAATACTGAAATGTTTACATTTCAGTGGGATGAATCTGCCCAGCAAAACTTTCCATTATGGCACAGAATATTTTAAGCTTCTGAGAAGTAAATTGTCTCCAGCAATTTCAGCCCACTGAATCCACACGATGAACATCACAAAGCTAAAAGATTTAGTCACGCTTCTCTAACACTGCATCTGGCTAGGAAGAGAACCCAATCAGAGGTGGAACAAAAAGATTTAAGAAGCAAAGCTGCCTCATTAACCCTTGTGCTGGCAGAACCCATCCAGCTACGTCTTCACAGAGTTTTCTAAGCCACGTCTCAACATTCGGGCCAGGTAGGCTTGGCACAACAAAACTGAGCAGGATCTTCCCACCTTGGTTGGTCCAACTTTGCAACAGGGCTTTGAGCTTTTATTTTTAAAAATTTGTTGACAAAGGATTCTGGGATTAGTTGCTGTACTTGAGAAAACTGTCATACACTTTATTGTCTTTAATGAACCAATTACAGTCCCCTGAAAACTCTGAAGACAAAAACCCAGAACACACCATTGCCTTTGGTTACTTCAGAGAGTCCCTCTACCACTAGAAGGATGACATTCTCACAGATATAATTGCTGTTTTCTCTAGTTATACAGACATTTCAACAAAACATGCACAGAAAAAGCAGAAATTTTATACCAATTTGCAAGTATGCAGGGAATCTTGTAATCTATGAAGCAAAACCAAATTTTCTCCAGTGTTCTAAAGCAGGTTTTAAATAGATATATGAATTTCAAAAAGTATCAATTCTCTTTCCCAGAAAATAAATTGCCAACAATTTGAGTATTATGAATGGCTCCAGGTCAAATAATTACAACTATCAGTAATTAAATAATAATGCATGTTTTTAAAATCCTAGCATTAGGACTATGACGAGTCACTATTCTGAAATGAAGATAAAAGATGCACACGTCAACTGCCTCATGTAAATAATAGAACCTGACCTCTCAGATTTTAGGAAACAAAATAGAAAACTCAGATTGTTTTCCTGCTCGAGCTCAAGACTTTTTTCCCCAGTTTTAACATTTAGAAATGCCGGTACTTCTTAACATGACACATTGTTCATGGAAAGGGATACTGAACTGGAGATACTTAAGAAACTGACTGCAAACAGCTACAATTTATAGAACTGACTGGATTATAGCAACAACGGTTTCCTCTCAGGGAATAAATAAATCCAAATGGAAGGCATACAATTTGATAACTTAAAGGACTACACAGGCCACTTTATCATGCAGTGGCATCAGATGCTCTGACAATAGCAAAGGCTCATGCAAAGACATGCTAAACCTAAATTAACAAATTATTTTCCTAACATCCTTTAAAGTAGGTTGGCCAAAATACTAGGAACCAGCAGGCAGAGTAGTTAAACCCCCCTCAGAAGACAAGACATTAAATATCTCAGGTAAATATACCACCTCATTTAGTGGATTATTCACAAAACATACTATATTCTGTTCTACAAACTCGTATGAGCTTGGTAACAGGCAGAAAAAAACTGAAAACAGATGAGTAGATAATGCCCACAGTAGGATTTAAAGCCCCTTAACCTTTCCTGAAGCCAGTACCTCCCAAAAAGGCATATTCATTTAACAACAATTCCCAAGTGTACACATTAAACCTCTGCGTATCCACACAGTGTAAGGGCCAAGTCCTTCTGCAATAAAATTCTCTTAACTTGCATCCACACAACACCACTTAACAAAGGCTGACTGGAGAACTGCTTCATTTTATTATGACATTTAATAGTGCAGTATTAAATTTGTTTTGTACTGGAATGAAACATAAAATTAAATCTTTCTATCCTTCTAATTGTTCAGCATGGCTGCCAAAGTTGGTTTTGGTGTCAAACGCTCTCATGAAAATAATGACACCAGATAAATTTTGGCTCCTGAGCTGTTCCATTTTACATCAACTTTTAAAATTAACTTTGTTCTTGTGGAATGAAAACAAAATCTTTCTAAATTGTATTAAGAATAGAATTCTACTGACATTCATATTTAGAGTGATAAGGTTCAGTTTTAATAGGGCTATCTTTTACTTTTGAGAAAGCCTAATCTTGACCACAACCTTTGTTATGGTGTTGTGTCAAAATCTATATACTCCCACAAAAATATGATATCTTTAATTATATGTTTCCACAAGAAATCAAAAGGCTTTCTTAAAAACACTCCTGACTAACATTATGTTTGAAACCTTTTTCTTGAGTGCCCCATATCCTGGCTACTACTGAGTTCGCTCTTCTCCCAGTGCCAGACAACTCTTCTGAGCTTGTACTTGGGTGAAAATATTCCTTCCCATAAGTGTTATGTCTCTGACATTAAAAGTTCTCTTTCACATCAAGCTAAACCCAACATTTTTTTGATTTTTCAACTCTAGAAATTTACTATAATGAACACAAATAAATGCATACTCCTTGTCTCTAGTGCTGCCCTCCCTTTTTTTATTTTTCTGAAGATATTGTTAGACAATATGATGAGAGAGTTTAAAAAAGGGACATAGACAATAGAAGGAGATATAGTAATAGAAAGGTATAAGGTATTTAAGTCCTAATGAAGAGAGGACATGAAAGATATTTAGAAAGAGAATACCCATTCCTAACTTTTTAAAAAATGAAATTCATGCCATTGGGCTGAGTAATAGAAGGTAGTTTTGAGTAATTATACATATGCATACACATTTAAAAAGATGTATTTTAAATATATCTATTACCTAACTATAATTACAAAAAATAAAATAATATAATATATATAATACAGCATACAAATATATATAAAATTTCATAATATAGTAGGAGCACCTATCCCAGGAAAAACACACTCAGTTCCAACCTAAAGTGGACCTTCTCTTTACGTCATGATGTGACCAGCACTCAAAATAATCTTACCAGCAGCAACCCTTACTTCCTAAGTCTACACTCTACACATTCCTAGCAAAGCATAAATTCACAGGAATGCTTGAAAACTGCTTTACATACACTGCTACCTGGCTAAATTTATTTCACTTTTTTGACTTGGGCTTGTTAATTGTTATGTTTTACCATTCTACAGAAGTTCTTAATATCTTGGTTATATATTTTGCGTTGGAAGTGACAGAAGAGGGACCTGTTTCATGTACACCCAGAAAAATCAAAGATTCTTCTGTATTTGCTACAGTTGATCGCCTATTAAGGCAAGAAGTATGGTGCACATTATATGATTTCCCAAGTATAATGGCAGCACAATCTTAGGGGCAAAACCAATAACAACAATAGCAACAAACCCAAAGGAAAAAACCAAAACACATACGACATAAATTATTTTAAAACAGTAAGATTCTATTTCTAACCAATAACCTTTTAGTCCTCTAAATGAGCTGTACAAAACATGAAGTAATTATGATTGAAATGCAAGCACTCAACTGAACTGGATTTTAATGGCAAAACTATGCATATTATGCTTGGCAATAGAAGGATCTAGTTTGGGGATCTCTTTGGTTTGTTTATTGAAACTGCACAACTAGTTGATATCTCAGTACGCCTGGTGATAAGGGTTGGCTGTCAGGTATCTTGACAGTAAGCCTGGAGCTTCTCCTGCTTTTATCCATCCAGAGGTTTGAGGTTTCTGAGATGACACTGCTTCCCTGTTAGCAAGGAGGCAAAATAAAGTGAGGCTTTGTATGAAAACAATTTGCCATGTAGATCTGGAACAAGCCGACAGGAGAATCAAACAGGTCCTGTGTTCACCCAGTGATGACAAAAAGTACAATGATTTGTAGTCAAAATTTTATGTTACCTTCTGTTTAAATATTTACCGTTCCAGCATGTGATTCGCAATTTAATGCTTGCTTGTGTGTCACATGTGAATATCAGAGATAATTCAGATAAACCAGGTGGGATTACAAGATCCTGGACAGTCTAATTTAAAAGTCCTCACTATTTCAGATTCAATGAAGAAAGAAAAGAAAAATAAGAGAGAGACAACATATACCATCAGAGATAAGGATGAGTTTACTTTTTTAACTCTATCAGAGAAAAAAATCATTAACATGGCATTGGTCTGGTATTAAATTGAAAAAAATAGAAGAGTCAATATAGATGCAGGAAAAGTAGGGCTAATCAGTGATTATTCTACTTTATACTCAGAAAAAACCCACTGATAATATGGTTGTCTCATTTCATTAAAAGCAATTATTTCCAACTGCATCAATAGAAAGTTGCAAAAAGGCAGCTTTTAAAGCTAGGTATACCAAAAATCAGTAGACCTGGACAATATAATCAAAGTATTAAAACTAGGTAGCCGAAGAACTCTTTGGATTACAAGTATTGACTTTAACCAACTCTTGGAGAACAAGGGCACTTTTACAGCAAATAAAAGAAAATACCACAACAACACTTAAAAAAGGGAAATTAGAATAACATATGTACTGGCGATGTAATGCTGATCATTGCAGAACAACAAAGGAGATGTTATTTCCTTGATGTAGTTAAGGGGGATTCAATAGACAATAAATAAAAGGAAGGTAAAATAATGATCAATTCAATTTTGTTCTCTTAAAAAAAAAAGGTGGCCTTTTCATGAAGAAAATAGCTTTCTATGGCAAGGCTGCAATTCTATTTGAAACAGAAAATATGATACAGTGAAAAGCATAATTCCCTAAGCTCTGTGGTATTGGATAGGAAGGAAAGAAAGAGAGGAGAAAAAAGGCATTATTGTGTTGGCATCATTTAAACCTACACAGGGTGTAGGTTTAAAAAAACAGAAAAAATTATTTACTGGAACCTTTCAGCTGCATGTGTTGGTTTAACACAGCCTGGTTTTTAGTGGGAGCAGGAGAAAAGCTGCTCCAAACTTCTATGTCCGGCACAGAGCCAGTCGCTGAAGGCTCTGATGATAGGCAGGTTACTAGCCCAATTAGACAAGTTGGTAACACCTCTGTGATGACATATTTAAGAAAGGAAAAACGACGGGAAGCCCTCTTCTTTCTTCTCCTGAGGGGTGGTGAGGCAGCTGCTGGGGCCCATCCTTACTCTGGGTCTGGTGGAGGCAAGATCTGGCTAGCACATCCTGGGTAACACATCCAGACAAAAATTCCCACTGTGGCAAACTCTGTAAAGAAGCAACTGCCCATTGGCATATCATGAGTCAAACAAAGATCACCCCAAGTTATGGGAGAGATGGCATCTGTGGCCACCAACGACCACCAAAGCCCCACCCAAATATTCTTCTGGATACCTGAAACCTGGACCATAGACAACATAAGATAAAGGTGGTACTATTGTCCAGGTGTTATCTCAGACCTGGGGGAAGGTTAACAAAGCCTAGGGAAAAGAATGTGCCACCAATAATGGACACAAATGGAGAATCAATGGGCCACAAGGAAAGCCAACTCAGCAATTGTGCTGAAATCAGCTCCAACTGGATAAAAGGTAATTCTGGCATGGGAAGGTTGCAAACACTGATCCCAGCAACCCACCAACTCAAGAGAAAGACTGAGCATGCAGACTAATTAGCACTAGAGGTGAGGCTATCATTTAACCAATAGCATAACAGAACTGTGTAGCCAACAAGCATTAATTCCTTTGCTTGCTAAGATGTATAGATAATGAAAAGTTTTGAATTACCTTGGGACCCCCACCACCAAAAAGCCCAGAGTGAAGGACTAACAGGATGCTGCTGGATCCACGGGTGGTGACTATCTTGTACTTGAACTCTCTCTCTCTCCCCTCTCTTTTCTATTTCTAATTCATTGTTAAATAAAACCTGTACCACTGACTTTGGCATTGGTTTTGTTTGGACCTTAATTTGGGCAGAAGTATCTCTCAATAATCAGATCTTAACAACACTATCATATTTAGTAGTAGTAAAACGTCTTAATTACACATGATGTTGTTAACCTTAGTAGAAAACTGACCCAACAAACAGATTTGTATACGATAAAAGATACACCTTGCTGATAAAATGCATATATTTGTACTTTCAGGTATTGTTGGAAAAAACTGTACATGATAAATTATGAAATCTGTTGATATATTACAGGAAGCATAACATTTTCCCTTTCATATATAAGGAAAATAATTACTTCCTCAGCATCCTTGTGAGAGAATCAGCCTATCATCATTCACTTAAGTGCTGGAATTAGTGTAAAATTACCAAGCAGGACTCTTACCCCCATCAAGTCATGTAAGAGTCAGAAAGGGTGTTAGACACCTAATTCTTCTGGATTTGGAAATCTTATAACTACATATTTATAAACCCTGCCCTGAGCCTCTTCATTTTGTACAATAAGAATGATATGAAATACAAAACAGTAAAATGATAGAAAGCCTGAAGGTGAATATCTTAGAACAGACAGCAGGACTTATTTTAATATGATATATAATTAGCTTGCACTATATCCTGAGCAGTTTGTTAAATGTTCTTGACTTTTAGGCACTGCAGACTGCTGCACTGAAATTTATCAAAACCCCTGCATTTCAGTGGATGCAAAGTGCAAGACCGATGACATGAGTAACAATATTACTAGTAATACCAATAATGACCACATTACTATGCACATCATTAGTCCCAAATTCACACACATGTACATGTCATATGTTCAAAGACCATTAAATGTCAGGAATCTCACAGTATCTCTAAAACTAAATATGGAAACTTGTGGAAATGGCAGCATGTTGAATCCTGCCACAGAGGATATATGTAGCAATGACAGAAATGCTCCTCTCAGAAGAACTTTTCACAACCCTGTGTTCTGTGCCAACGTGGTATTTATTTATCTTTGCTAGTGGAAGCAGTGAAAGCTTTGAATGCACAACCTGGACATGTAATCTATGTGAATGTTCAGGAGCAAACTCTGCCCAGAGAGGCGGGATCTTAATGCTGTGGCAACATGATCGATCTTTTAATTCGCTACAGCCTGAACGGAAACTGAGTCCAAGCAAAAGGTCAGAACAGGCATTTTACATTCTGTGTTAAAGGAGGGGAGGAAAAAAATGTCTTCGAGGAGTAAAGCAAGCAGCTAATGAGACACAGCACTGACAGCTGGAATTTAATAAGTGTCCACTTCACAAGGAAAATTGCTCTTAGTAATTAAATACAGGTATCATACAAAGCTTCTGCTTACAGCTAGACTTCAAAATCCTTCTGTCAAGTAGGACTGAAGAAGTTTTACATACCAGGTAATATAAGGGTGAATTTGCCTGGGAGGCTAGTCCTAAATGAAGAGGGTTAATTGCATAAAATTCACAGTCCTGTCAGTGGTAAATAATTCCAAAGGGACTTGTTCAGATAGTAGCCTGGCATTACTGAAAAACAGACTGCAACTAAAAAAAGCTGTTATAAAGTCCACCAAAACCTGAGACACATAAAAAGTTTATTAGTCATTGCAGAAATAAAACACAAACAAGATCTTTTTAGAGGGATCCAAAATTCTTTACGCTCCAGGTCTGTAGGACTGTAAAACTCTACCTGAGAAAATTTTAAATAATCTTCTAATTAATCACAGGATTTTATAGCCTCTCACAAGCTGCAAGTAAAACATTAACAGGGTAGGAGGAAGTACTCTTTGTATTAAGCATGATTCCAAACCCCGCTGACACAGCCCACTAGATGAATCAGGTTACATCAAACTGAGATTATAATGGGTACTAGCACACAGAACAGTGTTTCGTACAGGGGACTGCACTCCCCTATATAAATGAAGATATAAGTGTCTAAATTTTTAGGAGCATCTGAGAGAGAAGAGTCTGACAGGTTTTCTGTAATTCAAGACATCACTATCAAAATATGACCATGCAACATATCTTCAATAATAAAACTCATATCTCTGAAAAGATGTTTTGATCATCACTTAATCAGCATCCAACAGAATACTGTTGGTGTCACAAAAACAAAGCAGTTTAAGTATCTAGATGGTTGGATGTTTTTACCAGCTAGATCCAATAAATTTGCATTTACTCAAGAATGTATAACAAAACCACACAGCTCTACATACTTCAGTGTAAAAGAGCACTGACTGCAATACATGTTTTAACCTACCTCATAGTACATAGGCACATCCTTAGCCTTTTTTCCCTTTTGACCCCCACATTCTGTGATCTGCAAGTAAATAAAGCATTCTACTGTGAGAAGATTATATGTTTACACAAATTATTTTACTCATTATTCCCTTTTGCAAATGCTACACTCACACTCCAAAACAGTGAAGAATCATTTTATGGCAACCTTGTACCTTAAGGAGGGAGTTTTTGTGATCAGCACCTTGAAGAAAAGTCTGTAAGAAAACTTCATTTTCAGGGAGCAGAGCAGCGTATACAGTAAACTTTTCTTCTTCCATTTTTAACTCCTATGAATTACAGCAATGAAACTGGTAAAAAGTATAGAGAGTAAGTCCGGTGAGGAGTGGATGAGGGAGCTGGGGCTGTTTAGTCTGGAGAAATCCTTTTCTTAGGGGAGCCCTTATCACCCTCTACAATTCCCTGAAAGGAGGTTGTAGCAAGGTGGGGATCGGCCTCATCTCCCAGGCAACAAATGACAGGACGAGAGGAAAAGGCCTCAAGCTGTGCCAGGAGAGGTTCGTGTTGGACATCAGGAAGAATTTTTTCACAGAAAGGATTGTCAAGCATTAGAATGGGCTGCCCAGGGAAGTGGCAGAGTCACCATCCCTGGAAGTGTTCAAGAAATGACTGGACGTGGCACGTAGTGCTGTGGTTTAGTTGATAAGGTGGTGCTCAATGAAAGGTGTGACTTGATGATCTTGGAGGTCTTTTCCAACCTTAATGATTCTATGAATTAGTATAATTTTTGAAACTTCCATAGAGTAGTTTATCATTACCACAGAATAAAGAAGGCAGGATCTAGAAGTGACATCTACAGCTTGGTTCATTATTAAAAGTTACTTTCTTGGAATACCTGTCTGAAAACGTCTTCACGTGTTACCACACTGAAGAGCTTTCTCAGTGGCACCTGCACAGCAAGAGACAGGGCCTGGGTGTGGATTTCATCCTCAGTCTTGGTCCCAACAACAAAAGCGATGCTAGGCTTCCAGTCATCCTACATTCCAAAATAAAATATTTAAGGTATTAAAGCTCATGCCAACAAAAGTTCTTCTCTGCAGTTTCAAAGAGTAATCTTGTAGAGATAACTTTACATCACTTTAAGACATATTAAACATCACTGTATTAATCACACTGAAATTGCATGCAACCCGAAAAAGCCCCTACTACTTTGTCCCAATTCTTTCTGCCATGAGGTGGCAGCATTATGCTATGCAAAACACAAGTGCCTACTAGCAGCCTTAACAAACCTTTTCACAGACAAATGCTGCATTAGCGTCAGACAAAGATGTACTGACTAAAAAGGCATTTGCAGATTTGACAGTTCAGGTAGCAAACAAAAGTGAATTTTGAATATATGTATTATTGTGATTATTCGATGTAGAAAAAAACCCCAATTTTCAGCTCCCTCATCCTAGGAATCAGATAATGCCCAGATACTACTTTCTGAACATTGTAGCATTTTTTTTATGATTTTTATGAAGGTATATTTATTCATAGTATGGTTCTTGCATGGTTTCACTAAATATTTTTAATCAAGAAAAATTACTTACCAATGGCAAGTTGTATTTCACTACAATATTGATGAATTAAAAGCTAGCACTTTTCAAACATTTGCAGTAGCATATACATTATTTTAGTGCAAGAAGTGTTTTCAGCACTAAAAGAATGCAAACAAGAGAAAATTGGAACACTTGTAGTGATATACATCCACAAAAGTTTTAAAATTATGTAATTTAAGCAACTTTTACTGGTTACTCTCTTTTACATTTCTGCTTTAACCTACCAGAATCCCTTTCACAGAGTGAATCGCTATCTCCAGCACATCTACATCTCACTCTAGAGTATTCTTTATCAGCATCAGTGGTGGCTGAACTATGAGCATTTGTAATGGTTGTGCTGTCAGGAATCACCAAATTTATTTATTTTCAATGCATATCTGCATGTGTAAACTGCAAGGTTACCAATACAGCGGCATAAAGGTAAACACGGAAAGGAATTCAGTCAGACAAGGCAGTCCCAGGACAGTCACATTAATCAGGACCAGGCTAAGCAGTCACAGTCCAGTGTGCATCATTGCAAGGAAAGATTTTAAGAGATTTAAGATCGGGTGGTAACTTTAGGATATTGAATATTTTCATATATTTATATTACATACAAAGTCCTTGTGGAATAGGAACAAAACCTGGCTGACATTATGGTGAAGTGAGGAAAAGGATCATTCTAGGAAAAAGACTCAAATGCTAAGAGAAGCATCTTCTTCCAGTTTTACAGTACCCTTCTTCATTTGTTCCTCTTCTTAGCTGATAAACAGCCTACCTAAATGTTTGCAATTTGAGTAACTGATAGCTTGGGATGGGAGAAAGCCACAGTTGACCTAAGTTTCAAAATAGTGCATGCTTGCATGGCAAGAAACAGTTTGCCAAACATGTAAGGTAACAAAGGATAACATCACATCACCCATTTTTCTAACCACAGAATATTCAGAAAAACAAAAGAGATGTAAAGATCACCTGGGTCATTACATGATACTGCAAGTAGCTACAGATCAGATAACTAATCCAAAAGGGCACCTACAGCTCCACACATCATGAACTTCCCTGATGGTTTATTGCAGCACAAAATAAACCTCAAGTTTTAAAAATTATGAGCGCTAGAGAGTGCAAGCATATCACTGATACTCTAGGCATATGCAAACATGGTGGAATTTATGAGTGTTCAGCTGCCCTGGGGCAGCAGACATTGCTCAGTGGAGAAGTGGCAGAAGTGGCAGCAGTAGTGGGGACTGCAGCAAGTACACTGAATTTAATTTTCATCTTTTTCCTCTGAGGTAAGGATGGGGCATGGTAGCTCTTTTTGCCTAAAGCTGCAAGATAGCTACTGGTGCACAGCACTGTGAAAGATCTCTAGGTATTCCAATATTATCAACATGCACAAGAGTTGCAGCTAGTATTCCAATATTATCAACATGCACAAGAGTTGCAGCTAATCTAGATTAAAGCTATCATTGTACATCTGCCAAGAGTCGGAGAGTAAAACTTCAGCATTCTTTGAACAGTAAGTATTTAGATGCCCATGCCTGTGTGGAAATGCATAATTTTCTAGGTTCTCAGAACTGAGATTGAAATGCTCTCCTGTGGCAGGATCCTGGTGTTCCCAGTGCTCACCAGCAGACACAGAGTCTTTAGAACAACCATCTCTGCCTGTGGCATGAGCTAATGGACCAACTGTTATCAGTACACCGCCCACTTCAGTGCGGACCACCAAGAGAGGGATAAGGTCCAGTAAGTCTCACAGAGAGATGCTGACAGCACAAGAGCAGCAAGAATCAGGAATGTCAGGTTCTACTCAAGATCCTACGGGAAGCACAGTCCAGCGGCAATACAGAGCTTGCTCCCACAACTTCCTGCAGTTCTTCAGCTATGCAAAGAAATCTCTATCAGAGAGTTCTAAAACTCTGCCTTATGCCTTCTTTAGTTCCTCCTTAGAACATGCTGATAGCTCGCTGCCCACAAATTAAACCTGCTTAGCACTGATTAATATCACTGCGACAACATCTGTGCAACCTGTCTTCCCTATAGCCCTCTTTCTTCTTGAGTTTTCCACCCCTTGGTCACAACTGTCCCTTGTTAACATCTCCTTCCTTTTCCACTCTTTGTTCCTCATCTGAGTTACACCACTTCTCTTAATGTTTCCCCCACCTGTGACTTGCTCCCCAGCTCTTGTCCTCTGTCTTCTTGTTCAGCTAGCCTCGAGTTTCATTATCTGATCCCACTTCAGGTTTCCTCCATCCTCAGATTCCTTCTCCAAATTGTTATCCTCTAGCCCATATAATAATTCCCAGGCACTTTCAGAGTTACAGTTGAGCAATAAAACTCTCCTTCATAAAGGTACTATAAGCCTTTCTAAGAGAAGAGAATTTTCCTGGTTTCCGCTGTGGTGCCCACCTTTACAGCAGCCTGTGACAAAGCACCAAAGCAAAACATCAGGGTAGGTTCTGCTTATCCAAAATGAGTGTTTAAAAAGAAGTTAGGACTTACGCAAACAAAATTATCCAAACCCAGATTTTTGTTATTCAAGCAGAAATTATCATCAGTGGGCCACACCTTCTCCTCATTGAAAATGCTCTGCTTCAAAGAAACAAGTTGATAAAGCTTCTCCACAGAACAGCTGTGAGAATATTTACAGTACAGGCAAACCATTGGCTAATACATTAAAAATAAAATACATGGAATGAGCCTCTACAAGATAACTGAACTGGTAGTGAAAATTATGACCTTACTTAATTCTACAGAAGTATATGCAGCTTGATACAAGGTCTTTTGAGCAAAAATTTAAGTATTATTAGAGTCAGCCTATACCTCCCTAGTGCTAAATGACTAGTAGGTAGTCATTTAGCACTAGGGATGACTAGTGCTAGTCATCCCTAGTGACTAGCACTTTTGCTTTTCTAAAAAAAAGCAGTTTCTTTTTTTTAGAAAAGAAACTGCTTTTCTAAAAAAAGTGCAATACCTGGGAATAGGAGCTAGAAGTAGCTATTAAATATCCGAAGTAGCTAGTAAATATCCGAAGCAGCTACACACAACTTCACAGGGAATAATGATCTAGACTTCCCAGAATCATTAATAGCATGTCATCTATTTCTAGACTGACCAATTTTGAAGCCCTTAAAGATCATTTTTCAGAAAAGCTGCACACTGAGAATTGAAGTCAATAAGAATACTCAATGTGCAGCATTAATACACAGTTTAAGGTGTTTAATTGATTATACTCTTTTCTGATGTAAAAAATCTAGTATTTTTGCAATACTGCCTTTATATTATCGATCCTGTAACAGTATCCTTAATGTTCAAGGCACTGAAAGGACAGAGAAGAAACAGACCCTGCTTCTACAGCTCACCACCTAAAATCACAACATAAAAATGTGAAGGAGAAGTAGTAAAATGTATATGGTTACTTTAAAAATATTTTCTCCCTCAATATACAACTGCTCCTCTACTTAGTTTTATTCTTTCAAATGTTATTGTAGTATGAAGGCTTGAGAAAGGATCTGAAAGAGGATAGATTAGTGATCCTAAGGCTACCTCAAATGACGGTCCCAGCTTAACAAACAGGATAGAGAAAACCATAAATATAGTTATAAAAATAACTACTGGAATATCATGGAAACAGTCTAGGGAGGTTGCCATTGAGAATATAACACAAGCACTACAAACTGCGCAAAGAAGACCAAAATGCAGGGAGCAGATATCCCACAGAATCAAAAATGCTGGTTCAAATGTGAATTTTTAAAAAATTGAAGCTGGAAATGTGGCATTGGCAACTGAATACTGTTTAAACAGTCTGAAACAAACTCCACTTAAGGGCAGGTCAGATCGCTCTGACTGGAAAACATCCAGTGACAACCATTGTTACAAATTACATAGTCCTCCTGGTTTTAAAACTCTTGGCCATGTCGAGAGTTGAAATGCACAAAAATCTCTCGGTGTTAGAAATAACCATCTGTGTGGGAAACTTCTATGTCCCTCAGCTGAAGAGGCTCCAAAACTGCAAGATCAACGTAATTCTGAAAGATCCATGTAAGCAGCAAACTTTTTTTTGGTTGTCCAAAATCCTTGCTTTCACAAAACACAGAAGGTGCCTCATATCACAATTTTGTTCTCAAGCCTCCATTGTGTTCCTCTGTAATGTGATTTTTTCCAACTGTTAAAAACCAGTACACATAGCCTGTATCTCTTGTTCATCACAGCAGTATTGGAATAGCATAGGTATGTTAAGAAAATATCTAACTAATTCACATTGAAGAAAAAAGCAGATGTAGTACATATATTTTTCTTCCTTTTTAAACATATCTCATTTTCTCTGCTTCATTTCCTAGACACAAAAGGGCAGCTGTTCTAGGGAAGATAGTTGAACAAGTCAGGTATATTGTTTATTCTTGCAGTACCAGTTTCTAGATCTCTTTGGCCAAGAAAAGCATCAAGCAGCCATCTTATCCTCCTCCCATTTCCAGACAATCTGGGTATCTGTAATTTTATTTTTGTGGTACTTAATGTTGTGGGGTTTAGTGTTTTTGGTTGCTTTCTTGGTTTGTTTGCTGGGTTGTTTTTTTTGGTTTGGTTTGGTTTGGTTTTGTTTTTTTTTTTTTTTTTTTTTTTTTTTTTTGGTGGGTTGTGTGTTTGTTTTGTTTTATTGTTTGTTTTTTTTCCTTAGGACAACAACCAGTAAATTCATTTCATTACAACAGAATTTCGAATTTACCTGGAAGGGCTGAGAAGAAACATTTGAAAACTTAAACTCCAAACATCTGAGCATCAAACATATTAGTGATTTATGAACAATTAGAGTAGTAACAACTCTAACATTCTTTATTTTCAACAGTGAGGGAGCTTGTAAACCAGTAAATACAGCTGGCGTTACTAGGAAAGGTTGTTTATCAGGAGTTTTGTAGCCTTAAGGTAGGACATCACTTCTTAGAAATCTGCAGAGCCACTTTCATTACCTGCTGATTGACACACCCACATTTACTAACGGCTTTTGTTTTTAAGAGCCTGAGCTTTTGCTGTACAACGTGGGCAGGTGAGAGAATATCAAAGCTCAACAGAATGTTAATTTTTCTCTGAAGAGGAAGTAGTATGAATAACAATCAAAAGTGGAGCCATCCTATTCAGAACATTTTTAGAGGTTTCACAAGATTTAAGTTCATTTCAATTTTCAGGCCCTAAAAGGCCAATAAAATGAGAGAAATCATGCAGGTGGAAAGTCAGCACAGAACATGGCTTCCAGTTGCTATGCTTAGTTATACTAGTTAATAAGAACAAATAATAAATAGCAGTTATTTCAATTAAGGGCTGTATTTGCCCAGAATTCACCTTTCACTCAGCAAATATCGCCCTTTAGCTACTTAACATATGCAAAGTTTAAAACTACCTAAGAATCTTAATTTATATTTTGCAATTTAATTCTGTAGTGAAAACAATCGAAATAGATGATAAATATCTAAAGGCAAATACAGTTTGGAACTCCATGTTCTTCTGCATAACACATTACAAACAAGAAAAATATATATAAACTATAATGTGAGGCTCTGGAAAATCCATATTTCCTCTGTATGTGTTATTAAGTTGTGTGTTTGCCAGTTTTCACAGTGCATTTAGTAAAAGTAATTATTTGGTTAGTAAATATCATTTAAATCATATTTCAGTTAGCATACTCATCCATAAAAACTTAACAGCACTGGTAAAATGACTCTTTTTCATAGATTGAGCTAATAAAATAGGGTAAGTCATAAACACATTAAAATGTGAAATTTCACCACTCGGTCTATCTGGTGCAATTTAAAACCAGTTCTAGTAAATCCCCTTTGCCTCCACTAAAGGGAAAGAATATTTTCCAAATTGATACAAGTAAAATATTTAAAAATTCTTTACATACAAATTATGAGGAGAGACATTTATTTACTCGATAGGCATTCCTGTCGTCTCCCAAATAATTTCAGATTCATAGGGTATTTCACATACAATACTGAGGACAAGCTAGAAATAAGTTTTGTGCACTGTGTCTGGTGAGACCTACAATTCAAGATGTTCAACACTCTCTTTTACAGACTGCTTTCAGTTCCTGAGCTTCACATATATGAGTTTAAACTTTGTATGTTAAATGAGTACTGGGGTAGGCAGGGTGGGGGGAGGGATAGTGTGGTTAGACTATTTGCAGAATGAGATTTGATTTTTAAAAATCGTGTTTATCCTTTAATAAAAACCCCTATGTGATTAAGTAGTTAAGACATTCAATGCCCTCCGTGTTCAAGAGGAAGGAATTAAATTTGGCAGCAGAGTCGTACTTGTGTCAAAGATGTGCTTTTACAGAGCGTGTTTATTTACATTAAGTACACCCACATTTGGCCACACTTGATGAATCTCGATTCACACATGCTCAGAAGAGATTTGCTGGCATTTGACAGTTTTGCACCGAATGTGCTCTTGCCCATGACTATAAGAGCTGAACAAGAACACTCCTGCAGTAAGAGATTTCAGTGGCTGCCCAGCATCTCAGAAGCCTGAGTTCAAGCTGACCGCAGCAAGGAGACAGTTTTTCCCAAGTTCCCAAGGCTCTATCTGTGAACAGCATGGCAGAGAAAGTGAAAGTAGGTGAACTGGAACAGAAAGCAGTTAGACAATACAAGAATTACAGAAACAAGGAATCTCAAGTTAGCCCCCATGGGTATAGGCATTAGGATAATCTTTAATTAGGTGATCATATACTTTTTCCTATGGAATTCTTGCCCCATTCAGTGAACATTCAACATTTTCTTTCCATCTGCCTCAATGTGTGGTCCTGAATAATACCAACTTTGACATTTCCTAAAGTTTGAGCATTTTATTTCCTACCTTTAAAAATACTTCAATATAATGGTTTGCATTTAAGAAATGTAATAAATTACATGCAGAGGCAGCAGACCATACCAAGCACTTTGTTCAGTGAAGTCACTGCACAATATCCACAACCACAATAAACACCACCATAAAAAACCATAATCATTAATTGGCACCTTGCTAGTAAGCATGGGAGAAAGACCAGGAACAGAGTAGGTGATGGAGATTGGATCTTCACCCCATTCTTACGCTTCAGGGAGGTTTTCCAAGGGGAGGGACAAGATTCACAAGTAAGAAAGGGCTCAAGCCCTCAGAACTCTACTGAAAAATCTGTGTTCTAGGGGAAAATGGGAAACAACAGCCTAAGCTATTCAAAAAGTGGTCTTGTTTGGCTAAACTTGTACTATATGGTTACTGCCAAATAAAAGTAAAAGCAAGTAAATATTTTAAAGATTTTTGGTCATCTGTGGGAAAAGCAATTAGCCAGTTTAAAAGCCTCCTCCTGAATTAAAAGTTCCTCATATTTAACCAGTACTGCTGGCATATTAAAAGAAAAAAAACCAACAAAACACAAACCCACAGCAGCTAAAACAAAAACCTGCTTCTTTTTTCTTTTTTTAATAGGGCACAACAGGAATCCACAAAACAAGGAAGCCACGGAAGCAATTTGTCTCACTTGCAGAAGCCGTGCTAGATAAACACATGCGAGATAAATATTATTGTTTGCTAAACTACCACCCTATTTTGAAACCAAATTTTCTCTTGCAAGTCAAGATTTATGAGAATTACATTGCTTACACAGAACCTGGAAACCTAAATATGCCTTTAGATCCTCACACTNTGGACCCGGCCGGGCTCGGTGTCCGCGGCCCGCCAAGGGCGGCCACCTGGAGCATCGCTCCTGCGGGGAAAGGCGGGGGGAGCCGGGCCTGTTCAGCCTCGGGAAGGGACACCATCAATATCTATAAATATCTAAAGCGGGGGTGTCAGAGCATGGAGCCAGGCATAAGACAAGAGGGAACGGGCAGAAACTGATGCACAGGAAATTGCACCCGAATATGAGTGAGAACTTTGCTGTGCGGGTGACCACACACTGGAACAGCTTGCCCGGAGAGGTTGTGGAGTCTCACTCACTGGAGATAGTCAAGAACCATTTGGATGCAACTCTGTGCCATGTGGTTCTAGGAACCCCGCTTAAGCAGTGAGGTTGGACCAGACGACCCACTGTGGTCCCTGCCCTTTAGCTGCACACACTCAGGCAGGAAAATTACAGCCTCACATTTTCAACGCTACAGTTAATGCTGTGTCAGCACCTCCATCAAACCTCGTTGTTCAGCAGTTTATAAAAAGTTCACTCCGAGCCGAAACCTGGCACCCAGGGCCCAGAAGGGAAAGTGCCGGGGAGAAGGAGGAGCAAAGAAACCCGCAGGGCGACGCCGGGCAGAGGGGCAGGGGGCCTCCGCCGCACTTCGGGACCATCCACGGCCCTCCCCAGGGCCACCCTGGGGACCCCTGGAGCCCCCGGCAGCCGCTACCCCCGGGGCGGGGGAGCGGCGACAGCTCCCCCTTCCCACCGCGCCGCCAGCTCTGCCCCTCAGCTGCCTTCACCTCCTCGAGGCGGGCGGACACCAGCCCCGGCTCCCAGCTCGACAGCCCGGCCATCAGCGACTCCCGGCCGGTCTTGGGCCCCTTGGGGCCCATGGCGCTGCGGCGGCTNGGAACCCCGCTTAAGCAGTGAGGTTGGACCAGACGACCCACTGTGGTCCCTTTCAACCTGATGGATTCTGTGGCATTCTCATGGGGCTTTTGGGCGCTTTCCGTCATCATTTTTGAGACAAAGAGCTGCCCCCATCACAGCTGCCCGAAGGAGAGGCATTGCCGAGGCTGCGTGGGGAGTGTTGGGGCAGCACACGCTCACACGGAGGCCAAGTGACACATCTCATCCCCAGGACACCAAGGGACACATCTCATCCCCAGGGCACCAAGTGGCACATCTTATCCCCAGGACACCAAGGGACACATCTCATCCCCAGGGCCACTCGGCACCACCCATGACAGCTCTTGGCGTGCCCAGGGAGGAAGGTGAAGGAGTGAGCTCCGGCTGCGGCGCTGGAGCGTGACCCGAGTGGCGAGGCGGGGGGTGCGCAGGTGTGGGCAGCCAGGCCTGCTCCCAGGCCCAAGTGGCTCTCCAAATACTACCATATGTTACAGCACTGGGACCAGAAGGGGAGAGGGAGGCACTGTTGGGAGAAAACAGGAGAGCTGCCAAGATAAAGAATTCATTACAGAGGAGTCATGTCGTGATCTCACACTGGAGACGAGTGAAATATTCTGTGTGATTTAACATTTGGTGAAAATACCCCAAACCACATGCTGCCCTCCCCCCACCCCCTTATACCGACCAGAGTTGCTCAGAGTCTCCAAACCTTTATTTTATTTTTGTCAGAGCTTAAAACCCTGCTGTGCAGTGTGTTACTGCCTTAGTCAGGATTTCATTCTGGGATGATACTGACCTAGTGTATGTGCTGTATAAAACACCATTTATTACACGGGTTAAGTGAAGAAGTAGGGTTCATAGGGGATGTAACAGGCAAGTCTCTCATCATTTTTGGTTTGCAGAAGGGTATCTTCCCTGCGTTTGTAGATAGTGATGCAGCTGGTTACATGGGAAAGCTGCTCAGTAGATTTGCCAACATCCATGAACATTCCCCCCCAGCCCATCTCTTGGCTGGTGTCCATTTCTCTGTTTTTGAGTTTTTCTTTTATTGTCCAGAAAAAAAAAAAATCAGGCTTCACTTGTTCACAGAAACAGGCTGCATGACATTCCCACCATAACCTTGTTCTTCACTAAAGTCTTGGATACGCAGCCTATGCCTGCTGAGGTGCACTGACAGAGAATGGAAAGGAGGAATGGGGCAGGATCACCAGCTGATGTAGCAGAACAATAGAGAGGTTTGGGGTAGAATGCACAGATAATAGTGCCAAATATCCTAATTATGAACCACCCTTCAGATTTTTCATGGCTCAGTTTTCAGGAATAAATATGAATTTCAGGAGGAGTGACAGGAGAGGTTTGTGCACCCAGATCCTGATGGTGTGGCTGGAGTGTGCATTACCATTTTGGTGGGAGACTTTGGTGGGAGATGATAACTGTTTAATTATGTCCATACCTGGATCTGTATGCTCAGGTCACTGGAAGGTTAAAAGCCAGAGAGACTGATGTTAGCCAACCAACAGTTGTGAGAACACAAACAGTAGCTGCAAGAACCACAAACTGGCCTGTTTATATCTACTGTGGGTTTGCTTGATGCATAAGGATTATTTGAAGGAAATCGTTCTGTTCGGCTGCTTAGCACCTTAGTAAATTCATCTAGATAACTTGTTTATTGTTGGATGCTGTAGCAGATAGCAAGTCAAACTAAAGTAGAACAGCTGATCACTGGCAGTTTATACCAGTTTGTTTAAAATTACCTCCACCACTCACAAAGGGGAGGAAGAAATTGTATTTGTGCTCTATTACAAAGAGTTGCAGCATGTAGTCCTAAAATGGGTTAGCCACCAGAGTGAAGTCAGTTGAAGACATCTCCTGTTTGGTTGCTTGTCCCTGGCTGTTCAGTTGTGCTGCCAAAGGTGCTTGTTGGCTGAGCTGTGAACTAGATCACTGAAACCCCCTTGGTTAAATCTTACAACAGACAGACAAATCAGAAATACTGGGAAACTACAACCTTTGTTTCCTCCAAATGGTCTGGACTGCAAAACAACCAGCTGCATGTTTTTTAGATGAGCCATCTGAAAACCTTCAACTCCCTTCTGATAACTAAAAGATGAAGTTGCTGCAATCTCAAAACCTATATTAGCAAAACTGAATGCAATTCAGCTATGGCGATAAGCCTCTGGTTAGAGGAATAGGCAAATTACAGGTTCAGAGAGACAGTATGCAGTTTGGGGTACTTTCTGAACAAAACAGGAATGTGCAAATGTAAGTTTGACATTTCTAGGCAGTGAAATTTGGTCTAGTGCAAGAGTTAATGGGACTATCTGTGATGACTTTGTGTATGACAGGAATATTTACGGTGATATTTTCAGGGAGAGTGGCAACCTAAAAATGACAAAATCAGCCTTTAATTTTTTGGCTTATTAAAATTAATTAATTTTAATTATGCTTGCTTTGTTTTAAAAATATGCTTATTTTAAATGCTTGAAAAATATTCAGAAAAAATGATCTCTTCAGTAAGAACCATCAACCTCTCAGCTTTAGCTGGGAAGTAAGCAGTGTCTTTGCTTGAGTCCTTAAGAACATACTTAATTCCTTTATACTGCTTTCATAAGATTTAAATGTTTCTGAAACAGGGAGGCTTCCTGAACTATGGCTTCAGAAAGCTGTTTCTGTTTTAGAAAACTGGCCAGAAAGGTTGTCTAGAACAGCTAACATGGCCTTCAACACTGTTAAGGAAACAGCCTTTCATCCTCCTTATATTTCTAAAAGAAGAAGAAAGGTATTAAGAAAAAAGAAAAAAGCACACTTCCTCCCGCTCCCTCTCCCCCAAGAGAACCTTGTTCAGTCCTTTTTCCCCTCAGAAAGGAAGAAGGGGAGGAACATAAAAGTAATTTTGCTTTCCTTTCCAGTTTCATAGCACTGCAGCATCTGGGCTGGAACAGCTTTTGCTTGAAGTTTGCAACCCCCCAGGACACAAGCGTCTCACAAGTTACTCAGATTTGACAGCTATAGCATGTGTTACCACAGCCTCCCTGAACTCTCACATACCAAGCTGGATGTAGGAGGTCTTTGCCTACAGTTGCTGCTCTGGCCACCAAATGATTCTTTTAAATTTATTTCTTATTCTCTAAATTTGTTTATATAATTTGCATAAAGCTTCCCACACGGGCTGCATTGGCCTTGTGGATGTGGACCAGATATCTGTTTTGGCTTTAGGATCTGGAAAGCTTATTTCTACAACACTATTGTAAGTGTGTGTGCCCTGAAAGGGATAAAGGTTAAGCCAAGTGTAAATATATTAACACATTCCCCTTCTGAATATTACATGGTGCTCTTATTTTTCTAGTGCCAGAGGTCAGTAACTTCTTCATTAGACTGCGTTCTAATCACGAGACAATAAAATAACCTCTCCTTCTCAGACTGTAATGGGCCTTCCTGATAAAATAAGGGTTGCTAGATGCTTGCTGAATGGTGAGAACTTGCAGGGATGATTAGAGGGAAAGGGAACAGCTGGATTGTAAAGACAATGCAATTCAGACAGTCCATTCACTGCATGGCAGGGCCTGTCCTCCAGTGCTGGGCCAGTCTATGCACACTCTGGGCCTAATCTATATAAGCTGGTCCATCTAAAAACATGGCCAAAAGCAAAGCAAGTTGTAGATATTCCCTCCTTCCTCCAGCTCTTGCATTTAGTGGATGCCTGACCAGTCACTGTTTTTTTCTCTTCACTCAAATATTTCCAGCCAAGCTGAATTATAAGTGTTTGTAGCCTCTATTGTTTATCACAAGTATAACATACAGAACAGATCAAACTTTCTTTATACAAACACGTTTACATTTAAGAGTCTCCACCAACTTTGTTTTACTGGGAAAAAAACCTCAAAACATGCAAGGCCCTGTATTTAATTTTGGAAAAGATGCTTTCTTAGTCCACTCTCCCATGTGCATGCATGTGCAAGGAGAATGTTTTTTCCTTTCTGTAGCAAATGGTATAAGGATTCCTGGCAAAGCTCAAAATGAAATCCATTATCATCTGTCAGTAAAATGACTTCCAAATTCCAGCTGGATATTGTGCAACAGTCTCTTTAAAGAAAGACTCCTGCATTTGGTATTGTAGTTCTACTGTCTCTAGGTAACTGAATTTTGGAAGTAGTTCAGTGCTGCTGGTCAGCAAAAAAAAAATCCAAGTTCAGGTATCTCAGGCTGTATTCCTGCCCCTTTCCAAAACAGATCACATGTTTTTATTCTTCTCCCTAAAGAAAGAAATCCAAAGAAAACATTTTCCCACTCTTCCAGAAAGCCAAACTCCCCATCTCCACTCCATTCTTTTGCATTTTCAAATCCTGCATCATTGCATGCTTTCTTCTGGCACAAAAGGAGTAGTTTCCCTAAGATTATAAAGTCTTTCATGGAGATCTGCTTCTATAGCAGTCCTCACTCCTACCACCATCCAGAAAGAGTGACTTGCACAGTAGTGCTGAGCACTCACTGCTAACATTTCTCAACAGCCAAACAAAGCAAAGTTTAAATGAGTAGGATTTGAAACATTATGCCATTATTGGTGAAAAAAAAAAGTTTCTAATCCATTAAAAACAAACATTAACACCATGGAGGGTAAACAGACGAGCTGTATGCCAGAGTTTGCAATGAAAATATTGATGCAAAGAGGTGGAAAGACGTGGTGTGTTTATTTTTTTAAAAAACAAGAGATTATTTTTAAAAATAAGTGTAAGGTGTACTAGAATTGGAGTAACTAAATGGCTAGGGCCATACTTCTTGGGCCTCGGTAGTCTCATTCAGTGAACTTTTAGTTGGATAATTTTAAACTGGATTTTCTGAGGGTGATGTTTAATGGCAGAATAACTAAATTGCCACATTATATACTATTCTGAAACTGTTGCTTTGACTTTATTTCCCCCTCATTTCTTTCTAAACCATTTTCCTCAGCATGTACACTCCCCAACAGATCTGGTTCAGTGAGCACATTTTGGAAAGAAGTACACAGAGTAATGACTATTTCCTGCGCTGTTTTGGCTGTCAGTCATACTTGTGCCTAAAATCTGCTTTATAGAACAGCCATGATTAAACTTCCCAGTCCTAGGACTATATCACAAAACACTATCATGCCTTGTGGTGTCACCCACTAAATCCTTTACTCTTTCACAAACCTGAAGTGTAACTACTGTCTCCTTACCTCAGACTAGAAATGTGTCCTGTGCTTCTTTCTTCCCCACCTGCATCATTCCTACTTCACAAGCTTTTCTTATCCTGCATCTCCAGAATTCAAAGTGGACCCCACACTGTGGCAACATAAAGAATCAAATCCAGTGTTGCCCAGCAGGAGCTTGTCTTTCACCAGCACCTCTCTCCTGCCAGTCCTTGCTTCTAGGCACAGCTGGTCCGTGTGATCTGAGCTACACCTGCCAAGAACCCCATCCTGTGAACTCTGAGCACAGTGCTCCAATGAACATATTTATGCAGGTGTGGTCCGCTTCCTCATCAGCTGTGCTGGAATGCCTCCTCTCTTGCTCTTTGTCGGGCACCCCACTACCACCATATCCCAGGCAATTATATGGAATAAAAGATTAGGGAAAGGCTGGCTTCTGTGATAGCCGATGAGATGAGTTCAAAGCCTAAAATTTGTGAGCCCTCCTATAGAAACTCCAGATAATTTCAGAATTTACTTATTCCTGAGCGCATTAGGATTTAGCCCTGAACCTGCACAGTGTCCCCTGCAACTGCTGTAGCCCCAGTTACTAGGAAAAGCATGGTGAGAACCAGGTGATGGGGATGAACAGGCTATTGGCAGTCTCTGCCTTCCAAGGCCTCATCTTGCACTCTCCTACCAAGATGGTGAGAGTTGGAAAGTATTATGAAATGTGGCTTACCTTTGTGGAATTATCTGTAAGGCAGTAGTACTCTTCAGCTTCTTTAGAAGGACACTGTGCAGTTTTGTGAAGTAACCACAAAATAAGGCAGTGTTCTGCCCCACCAAAGTCCACATATATCCTTTGTGCAAGATTTTAGGAAGTCTTAGCAATATAGGAAGTTGAAAGAATTTGTGCTGTCTTTTTTCTGCAAATGACAGCAAAACCAAATCTCTGTCAGAGTGATTTAATTCTCAGAAAACGATTTATTTAAAGATCAAATTAAATAATTTTAGGAAATATAAACAATATTTTCATCTCTATCAGATGCTAACACCTGCTTTAATGTAAAAGCTCCACTTACTACTGACAGATGTTGTATAATAAATAAAAGTTACAAAGAAGATTTGGTAATGCTTTATTATCAACATTGTACAGCTTCTGCCATGACCCGCCATTCATATGGATTCAGTAAGCTTTAAGCAAATAAAATGCAGCAAGTTTTTATTCTATATCATTGCAGAGACTGAGTTCAAAAGCATTTCTAATTAGCACTTTTCTTTGCTAACAGACTGTGTTAGCACTAATTCCCATCAGTCAAATTCCTTAACTCACATTAAGAGCAGTCAAAATGAAAAAGCAGGCCTTTTTTCATCTCTCTCCATCTCATTACTTCAGACAAAGCAAAACATTTACTGTGGCAGGGCTGCAAAATGTAGAGGGCCATTAATGGAAAAGGTACAGTACATAACTAAAATCTGGCCATGCTCCAGATGCATTGACTTGCTTGTGCCAGTGCTTTCAGATCATGCATCCTTAATACTTACTTTGTATCCAGTGATTTTTGAGAGAGGTAATAGTCAGCATTGGAAAATAATGTGGAGAGATTTGAGATAAACAGTTGAGGTCAGCAGTTTGGCCCAATGTACCAGCTATGGTGTCTAAACTCTAATTCTCAACTACACACTAAGACTTGGAGTATGTAAATGTTGCAAAGTCGTTGTTACTGTCATTGGGTATGTCAAATTAGGACTGTGAGCAAAATGAAAGAAAGCAGATTTGTTAGTTTTCTTTAAAATATAAGTTAATTGCCAACAGAAAGCTTTTTTTGGTAAAAACATCTTTTTTCACTTGCCTTGAATTATCTTTGCTTTTCTTCATCATCCCACAAAATCCTCTGATGACTAAACACTAATAATTTAAAGAACACATTGACAAATTAGCTATTTTTACTGCAAACTCCCACCAGTAAACATGGAGTGCCGTTACTACCAGTGTGGATCAATGAACTGCAACTTGTCTGGTTTCCACTGAGACAAATAGCTAACATTTGCAAGATTTAATTGGACTTCTTTTCTTTATTTTGTAACACAAAATACTGTTTTCTAGGACAAAAGATTAATTAACTGAAATTGAAAGTCTTCTAGTGTAATGTTGTTTAGACAACACTAGAAAGACAGAGCTATGCCACCAAAAAGTGTGAGAGTTTGGATGGAATAAAAGGCTACTTTGAGACTGAATCACTCCTAGATGGTTTTCATTTCAGAGGTGATGGAATTATATTTTGGAGATCATAACACCCTTTGCACAAAAGGTTCAATCAGCACTTTAGGGTCCTTTTTAGAGCTTAGTACTTGAGATTCCAAGCTGGATCCAATATATCTCTGTTGTTTTGGGGCAGTTAGTTAGCTGTGGGAAAAGCTGATCGGTTCTGAAGCAAGGAAATTATTGACTACTAAAGCTCAACACTTACCTCATTCAGAGCTTGCCATCAGAGTTCAAGTAATTTTAGATGCTTTGAACAAGAGGCTGAGGCCCAGATCTGTAGGCACTTAGCTCCCTAGACACCTTGAACGACTTGAGCTTTTGTACCTGCCTTGCACACCTTCACCCACACACCCTGGATCACTGGAGGTATCCTCACATCTGATCAGAGTGCTGCTGATTGGGAAAAAACAGGACAGACTGAGCTGGATTACCCTTTTTTCTGCCCAGAATGAGTGGATTAGCAACATGCAGTAGATACGATTGGCAGCACTGCTCATCCAGTGGTTCGAATAGATTTTAAGGAAATGTTAGTCAGTTGACTCACTACATGTACTAGGATGCTGTTCAAATCAGAGACTTGGAGATCTTTCCTGCCAAGAGCAGTGGAGTTCCCTAGAGAAAGCATTGTCCTTTTTTGCTTTTCAGAACATGGCAAAATCATGGAAAGCTTCACAGTGCCATAAACCAATTTTTTCCCCCCAAGTGTTCATGATAAAAGACTATTGATGATGCAGCTTGGCCTTAGGGAGGCATTCCTCAAGGCTGCATTTGTTCCATCATCAATATTTCATCAGCTAGCCAGGAAGAGAGTGATCTTCTGAAAGAATAAGTACATTTCTGATCCTGATTTTGTCTATAGAAGTAATGTGAAGAATGGAGAGAATGGCATGGAGAAAACAAAGGAGTGACAGAACCTTGGGAGCCACTACATCGCTGCTCCAACACGTGAACAAAGCAGTCTGGTACAGCTTGAAGTGTGGTGAAGGGTGAGAATGCACTAAAGGCAGGCATTTGAAGTTGGAAGAAAATAATTCCAATTCTCTTAATGCAAATATGCTATGAGTGGGGCATGGCAATATTACAATTTGAGACTATGCTATATGCTTAATGTCTTTTTAAACGGAGATATCCTGACCTGTCTTAATCCATTCTTTTGCTCATCCTCCCATGCTGGTATCTAGACCTCCACTTATATACTTGGAATTTAATGAATTGTTGAAAGGAAGAAACGTTATGCACACACTTCCATCCATTTGTTTTCCTCAAGTCAGTGGTGTAATAGAATGTTTTATTTGAGTTTTGCAAGGCTCCTGACCTAGCCAGGAAGCCCTGGAACTCACTTGCATTAGACCTTTTAAAAGAACAGCTTATCAGTCTGATAAAAATCAAGCTGGGGATGTTTTGCCTAGCTGCTTTCTGGGATATGTGTGAGAATTTGATGTGGTGGTTTTTGGGTGTTTTTTTCTGAGTGCGTAAGACACTTCTGTACAGTAGTAGGTCTAAAACATAAATTTAGGAAAGAAAGAACTTGGCAAAGCAAAGCTAATTGTAATGTCAAATATCCATATTTTCATATCCATATGCTCACATGGTTCAGTATGCATTTGTAAAGCTGGAGCTGCAAAACTCAGGCAAGATTCTTGATAGCAGTGGAAGAGCAAGACTCTTCTCTAAGCTAACAGATGCTCAGTACATTATATCTATGAGATGAAAAGTACAAGCATAGGAAAGCGAACAGCAGTGGGGATTCCACCCTTCAGGAACAGATATATGTGTTACAGAGTTAGCCTCTGTGCAATCTCTCCAGCTGCACTTCACCTGGAGCAGAAAAAGTGGGATGTGTGTACATGCTGAACCATGAAACTGTAGTATTTCCTATCTTATCATTTGGTTGTTTCAAACTTACACTCATGACCTAGAGCTCTGGAAAACACTCTAAGTTATGAAAATATTCTGACAAATCTGGTGAAAGGTAGACTTGTTACCCAAGATGGAGCATATGGTAGAGACCTCGATTATTGGCTAGATGGCAGTAGAGGTTATTTATGTTTTGATACACATATGCACTATGTATTATACCACTTTGAAATTCAGCTTACTGTATGTCCACTAGCACACTGTACTAGTGAAAAAGTTTCTAATATCACAGATCTACTCATCCCTATGCTAATGCTGCTATGTTCTGTTACATCCAGCAAAAAGCGATTTTGATAAGGACAGTTTACTGTTTGTTCCATACTTCCCTCATATTCGTGGAATGCAGAACCAAACACCTTTCACTTGTCCCTTTTCAAGAATAGACTTCTAATTAACATTATACAAATCAGCCCGATGCCTACTGCTCCAGGGCAGCGAATGCTGTTTTCATTCCACTTCCCGATGGACTCTCAGTTTATGTGTTTCCAGTGGTCCCTCTGCTTACCTTGTACAATGGAGGGTTTGGGCAGGATTTGGGCTTTGATTTGCTAGTGTAGTGATGTGGGCTCATGGTATGATAATTAATCCTCTTCATGGTGGGGACAGAAGTAGCTGTGTGAGCACCAGGACTTTTCTGTCCACTTAGGGAATGCCATTCAAGATGGTGGTTTAACTCCTCCAGCAGAAGGCGGCTCCTGTTGGCATGGGAGTCTCTGTGCCTCCACAGAATCTCCTCAGGCAGGGTGCCTGCACTTGGGGACATCTTAAGTTTAGACAAGGGAGCATGTAGGGGAAGCTCTGGCAGCCAATCCCTGTGATTCCCAAGAATGCTAAGAAAACCAGTGGTTTACAGACCACATAAAGTACATTATGGCAGGATCACTGGAGACTGAGCTTGTACAAGCCCTGTGGTGAAGTACCAGTCACCAGCCCACCGGATGCTGGCAGGGCAGGGAAAACACAGACCAGCCTGGCTCAAATATCATTCAGAGAATCAGGTAATATGCTGATGCCACCACTGAGTTGGAGACCACCAGGATGATTTAGGTCTGGTCCCCTGAAAAGGTGTTGATGCAGCTTGATGACATTATGCAACCTGTGTCTCTTTCAGAGAAGGAAATTGCTGTGCAAGGGATCTTTTCACAGTGTCCTCGGCACCACTCTGTAGCTGACAGGGACAAGCTCCCTGGGACCTCAAGGAATGGACATACTGAGATTCAGGCTTGGATCTGAAAAACCTGAGGCCCAGAGGAGCTGTTCTACATCCTCCACCTCCTCTTCTTCGATCCACTCTTCACAGTGTCCTGTGGAGCCCCCTGCTGCAGCCGAAGCTGGTGCCCCTCTGTAGCAGCAACTGCCTTCAGCCCCGCTGCTCTGCCTTTGCCTTACCACCTGTTGGTGTATGCGCTCTCCCAGGCAGCCTCAAGCCCGGGGAGATTAGACCCATTCATATCTGAAATGACAGGGGGGTGCAAAATTTTAAAATGGCTTGTTCTCCTTAGTGCTGCTCCCCCACAGACCCNAGCTGTTTGATGTCACCCATCAATCTTCCATCTTTCCTGCAAATCTCTGATGATCAAGTTTCACGTTTCCAGGACTCTGGCCATAAAACCCCTTTCACTGGTATAATTAGTAATTAGAGGAATAATGTTAGCAAACTTCTCTTGGCATAAACAGACACTCAATCCCCATCTGTCAGGTCAGGAAATTCACATTAGGGTGAAGGCCCGATACAAGTTTTTCTATCTGAGGTGAATGACCGCACACGCTCTGCACTACTTAATTAAGCTGGCCACATGACATCAAGTGGGAGCTATTTATAAGTGACCACTTCAATTATAAACAATTTTCAGTGTTTTGAAAGTCATCATGTCTTTCCTGCTATGAATCCCCATGGGCTTTGAAAGAAATAGTCTCTCTCAGCAATGCTCTGTAATGCTCAGTAAGGAGCCAGGGGGGTCATTTATGAGTGGTGTTCAAGTCCACGGTCTTTCTTGGAACTGCAACTCCATGAGATGACACCATTCACTGGAGTTATCCTGTCATTGAAGTGTGACAGGTAAGGCAAACTGAGGACCAGATCTCTTCAGTGCAGACCTCTTCACTGCAGCTAACAAACTCCTGATACTCTGCAGTGGGTAAAACTCAAGAAGGACTGGTTCTGACTGGAAACAAGGCAGCATGTATTTAATGTGGAACAGGCAAAAGAGAATGTTTTATTATCCTGTAATAGACACTATAACTCAAAGATAAGATAATTTAAGAAAGCCCTGTGCCTTGTATTATTCAGGAGACTGGCGCAGATGATCACAATGTCTTCTTCTGGCCTTATCATCTGTATTGTTTGGCTCCTCATAAGAACTTTTTTCCCTTCTGCAGAGGGGAAGGTTCATATGTGACTTGAGGATCAAGCTTCTGGTCCTTCCATAATTATATGAGAGAAAGCCAGAGGTTGTACAGCTGGGCAGGGGCTCAGCAGCGTTTAAGATCAGAAACGCTTTTCTGGGTTTTTTGTTTCATTTATAGGTGTTGGTGCAACCAAAACAAAGATGAACAAGCCAAGTCTGTGGCTGTGTTCCATTCCTGTAGTTGGGCAGAGTATAACTGCAAAACCACAGCACCACAACCAAGGGAATTCTTATGTTCCCAAAGTTTTGTGTTGCTCTGTAACCCAGTCCTTCCTGGTCTCTCCAGAAGGAAAGCAATCTCTTTTCAGGCTTCTGAGCTAAATAAGATGTAACAGCACATAGTTGTTTCACGAATGGGCAGAGAAGCTTGAGCCACACTCAGGTAAGGACCCACTGCTAAATGGAAACGAGAAAATATGATCTGATTTTTCAAGCAGTACTTAACTTTAAATTACCCAGGCCACTCCTTAGCTTAAAGGGTCCTACCTCTAGGAGGTTGAGAGGGACAGGGTGAACCACAGCTGCTGGAGAGCGAAAGGAGGACTTTCTAAAGAAGGAGAGGACCTCTAAAATTTATATTTCCTGTCATCGTCATTTTCTTTGCAGGATGCGTAGCTGAAGAAAAACACAGACAATTATTTTTTTGTTGGAACAATTTCCAGACATTTTGAACACTGTGTCTCAGGGTACTAAAACCAAGCTGGACATTGAGTTCACCATTAGATACAAAATATAAATTAATACAGCATAACAGGAGAAACTGTATGAAAAGCAGGGTTAAATTCATACAGTAGCATAACCTCATACTTTTGACCTGATGCATACCTCACAATGCTGTCCTTATTTTAAACAACTTAAAAGTCTTTGACCTTAACAGCTCAATTGTATTGTCTTAAAATATTTTTCTGAATTATGTTCTAGGCCTCAAAGAGGAAAGGTGAGCTCGAGGAAAAATAAACCAGTTATGTAGGATCACACTGACATCCTTAACAACTGATAACTTAAGGTCACTTTCAGAAGCCCCTGTCACTTGAGCTGACTGAAAAAAGTGTAACAGCAGAAGTTTGCTCTTTGGTAGGTGGAGGAGCAGGAAAAACAGATGAGGTCATACAATTTGTACTACCACATACTATTGGATTTTGGAGAGAATGTGTGGCAGGAGAGGAGGGGTGAGATGTGGACTCTGTTCCCATGGGGACTGTGCTCACAGTGGATCCCCTCTGCCAGCTCCAGACAAGCTGTGATCCTTATGTCCCATCTCTGTTCCTGGGCCTTGCTGAAGTTCTTCCTTTTTCCTGTTCATAGATACACATTGTAGTTCAATCCCTTCTCCTCCATCCCTGCCCCAGTTTCTTGGCTCAGCTTGTCTCTGACCCCCTTCTCTGATTTGTGTCACTAGCACTTAGTTCACTGATCAGCATTTCTCTGCCACTCTGAGTTTACAGTAATTTCTCCCTACCTGTGTTTCTAACTATCTGTGTTGCTCTGTACCACTCCAGCTTCTCAGACTCTTCAATCACCCTTCGTGTTCAGCCTATTTTCTGCCTTCTGTGTGCTCTGCTCCCTCTCCAGCCTCGTGCTCTACATAGTCCAACTCCTTTACCTTGCACACAACTCTTACTAGAATTGATCTCTCTCCTGCCGCACCTCTTCATCTGGCAGGTTTCCAAATAGCTTGGGACTCCATCCTTCTCCCCAAGCTGAGTCTGTCCTTTTCAGATGCCTCCTCCTCTTTTCTTCTGAATGCAGCCTTCCCTTTTACTCAGATTCCTGTCCTGAGCATTCCTATGTCAGTTTCCTCCTCTGTATCAATTGGTTTTTATTCCTTCCCTCTTCCCTCTCCCCTCCACATCTGCTTCCATTCAGTAGGTCTTCTCCACCATTTTCTCTGATTGCCAGTAGCAGATCATCACAATCCTGAGGGGAGCCTGTCCTACCGCTATTAACTATAGGAGCAGTAACTATAAGAAGCAACCTACTTGACTTCTTATGCATGCAGGGAATGCACAAAATCCTCAGTGACTTCACATGCACAGCTCTGACCTGCGCATATCAAAATGTGACCTTTGAACTTGGCCAAGCTTTGATAGTTTTCACAGTGAGAAAATGAAGAACAGTCCTGGCTCAAAAGCCATTCTTTCTAATAGGACTACATTTTCCTTTGAACATTATTACTACTCCAGCTTCCAAAAAAAAATAAAAGAAAAATCTCGGAATATGATCAATATGAGAAAAAAAGAGTCCAGAAATTAATTTTGCTTTTTTTTTAAAGTTGGGTTTTCCAAACAAGTGTCTTATCATGAATATGACCATGATCAGGGAAGGCTAGGAACAGAGAGGGAGAGGAGAAGGAAAAGTGAGTGGAGACCTGAAAGGGAAGAAATCTGTGCCAAAGGTGTCTATGCCTTCCTTTCTTTAGCAGCAGTTGCAGTAAGTCTTTAGCAGCATATGGTTATTATGGTACTCTTTTTACTCCTCTGCCTGTCTTGTCTCCTCCTACTTAATTCAATCCTTTCTCTAATTCCCTGTCCCCAACATTTTTATTCTTCAGTTCTGTATCTGTTTCATCTCCTGCTGTATCTTCTTATACTCACTTTGCACCTAATTTTGTTGTTCTTTCTTACTCTACCACTTAATTTCCTCCTAAATCTCTTCTCTTGGCTGTTCTCTCATGTCCTAATTTTCTTCCCCGCTTCAGTCTGCTTCATGGAATAATTCTTTCTATGAAAAAAAAAGAAAAAGCCAAGAACAATAGCTATAAGACCAGATGTCTGGACATCAGCATTCATTTGTGCTCTTACTTTTGGTCATACACAAAATGTGCCCAGCTGTTGCACTAAGCCCTTTAAACAATCAACAAATCCCTGCTCTGCCTGCCCTGAATATATTAATGCATAGAACTCCATCTGTAGTTGCTTGTCTTTTCTCTGGTCCTCTTAAACTACCTTATACTTCTGGGTCTGATTGAAAAAGGATGTTATAAGGAATATTTTGAGAAAAAAATTAGCAAATCCTGTCAATCGGAAATCTCTTCAACTGACACTATGTTTTCCACTGCGAAAGCAGTGTGTGTTTCCCCTTCATTGTTCTCTGTCCTCTCTGTTTGTCCCTCCATTGCTTCATTTCCATTCCTCCATACATCAATGCTGTGCTGCAAATTGGCTGGAGAATGTGTCTGGTTTGACTATGTTTGAAAGCCCCAGGCTGCTTAGTGGTAACACCAGTCCAACCAGTTAGAGAGGGTACAGATCTAATGGGGACTGTGAAGGGAGGCAGAGGCAGCTCTTTCCATTCAGCATGACACTGAGGGTTAATAGAAGGAAAATATTGATGTTTTATTGAATTACTCCTATAGGTCAGATCATATAACATGCCTAAGATCTAAACAATGATCCTGTTCTGGAGGAATGTGTGGTTCAGACTGATGAGATAAACCGTTTGCTGAAATATCTCTCTGAGTTCACTAAATTGCTTCCCTTATTTAATTACAAATTAATTGAAAACACTCCTTGCCCAGTGGAACAATACTTAAATTCTGATTTGTTGATAGTATCCTAATCCTGCTTCATATTCCTGTAGACTCTCCCACAATTATGTCATCAGTTTTGCACATTTTTAGACTTTGGCAAAACCTTTTATGCAGGACTCATTAACATAAATAAAAGAAAAAGCTACAGCCCTGGGGCACACAAAGCCTCATTAGTCCAAGCCAGGGTGATGCTGACATAAATAACAAAGTGGCACACTTGCATTTGATGTAAATTTGGTAGCAGAGTCGCTATCAGAGCTCAGAATGGAAAGATGTAGCTCCGTTAGCAGAAGGAGGAGATGAGTGTTCAGACAGGAAGCAAATGAAATCTTCCTTGCAAATGAAGTCTTGCAGGAAGAGGCTGAGTTATGGAATTAGTTGAATTTAAAGCATCTAGAGGGTCATGTGCCCTCTGTCTGTTGCTTTTCTAGTCTTCAATCAGTACAAGATTACTCACCTTGTTGCACTTTTCAGTGCTTAGCACGATCTTTCGCTTGATATTTGAAGGGAGGCAGAATCTGCCTTGAAGCAGACAGCTCCACAGTGTGGTAGAAAAACCTGGCTGTCGAAGAGAAAAATCAGAGTTAACTTTCAGTCCACAGGAAGCAGGTTGCTAATTTTTCAGCCAAGTCATTGGCCTCTCTGTTTGGGATGATAATCTGTTTGTCTACTGTGAAGTACTTTGTAACGACTATAGAAATGTGAATACAGCATTGATAAGGTACTTAGCAATATCAAATTCTTACGAAACATCTGTCAGCCAGCATCACAAAGTATTCTTACTCAGATAACCCAACACTGTAGATTCAAACCACTGTCCACTTTCCTTCACACAGATAAAAGCTCATTCTTTGCCTTCTGCTCTATGGCTGATCCCTTTCCTGAAACACTGATCATATGAACAATTTATATGGCATACCAAAAAGGCTGACAGATCTGGGGAATTTTGGACACCACAAAGAAGAAAAGAATGATATGATATGATATGATATATGATATGGAGATTCTGGGTCTGGATTTTTCAGCCGTCCCTAGATTCAGTGGGGACAGGATCCTGGGAAGAGGGGGTGTTTTATGCATATTGGTTCCGGCTATTTTGGGTCAAAAGGAGAAAGTTGAAGCCCAGTAGGCATTTGGTACAAATTCCAGGGCTGTAGGGACACGACGTCTCAGGAAGATGCTCCTTTAGAAGGCAAGTAATACTTCCCACTCCCATCTTTATGGAATTTACTTCAAGTGTAAGCCCCTCCCTGGTACATAACAGTGATCTGCTGGTGAAGTAATGAAAGCATGAATTGTAATGGCACAGTGGCTAAGTCTCTGCAAAAGTCACACCCTAATGCAGGTGGAAAGGCTGAGAGTTACTACCATCATATGAATGCCAAACAGCTACAGAAGACATTTAGTTTGCTCACAGATGGGCATAGTTCAGAGGCTTGTCTGAATTATGCCCATCTGTGTTTTAGATCTGGAAGGATGAGACTGCATGTGCTGAGTTTTCCAAATACCTGGGTCTCTTACCATAGAGGAACTAGAAGTTATTGCCTGAAGCTCTGCATTTGGTTGTATTTAGCAAGCATCCTGGGAAAATAAGGTGGTAAATATAGACTGGGGTGCTGTACAAGCAAGAAGTTCCACTTTTAATCAGTTAGAGCTTATTTCAAGCTGGCACTGTCAGTCCTAGATATAGCTGGGTGTTCTGGTAGTGGGTCCAGGACCCATCTGGACATCTGAATCTTCACTAGCAAAAATAGTACGGGGTTTCTGCTATTTCCACTCTTCCAGTGGGATGGGGAGACCATCTTCCTCTCTGATGGGGGTGGGGGGGGGATGGATATGTGCAGTCCCTTTGTGATGTTACCTCTTTTATAATTCCCACTGTGCAATGTCCCCATGCATTCCCAGCATTGTATCCTCAGTCAGAGAGATATTAGTAGTGCCTTTTCCTGAGGAATACTGTTCGGTGCAACTACACTCAATTCAGTTCTCCAAAACAACCCTGAAATTGATGCCATGATGTTTTTTTTGCTTTTTATATATACCCCCTCTATATAGTCTTTTATATAACTTTCATGTATTCTGAAGGGCCTTTTAGCCCACATACTTCTAATTCTTCAGGTTTGATAACTAGCATAAGCCCAGTATTCTGTTAAGCCAGGAGACCAAACATCTCAGAAGCCTCAGACACCAAGGTCTTCTCTGAAACACATTTTGTAAACTAAGATAGGCCTGTCCAGGGGGGGAAAGTTCCTCGGGGAGGGGGGTTCGTTCAGCCTCTCATTGGGGAATCTTTGATAGATATCTTAACTGGTAAAGCCTATAATTTTATACCTGAACTATTGTGGGTGTGCATTTCGGGGGGTGCTCATGGGGGTGCATTTCGGTGTGCATTTGGATGTGCATTCCAGCATGCTCCACCTGGACAGGGTGCACCAAGGATCCTTAAAATAACTACCGAGCTAAAATCCCTTTTCCCCCTTTTAATTGTGTTTGGCTCTTGATTTTAAGACCAAGAAAAGGCATCAAAATAAAAATCACAATGTACCCAAGAAATAGAGATCACGAATCTCGGGTTGCAAAAAATGCTCAGGGATGTTTGGGTAATCAAGTAACAGAAGTATTGATGTACTGATGGATATAGTGAATAAAAGGCTGTATCCATGAATATAGATAATGGTTTGCAGTGTCCCTGGGGTTTTCAAGATAGGGAAAACCTAGCATAGGTTCCAATGAGTACAGGGACAAATGACTGAGGACTTTTAAAGATCATCTGAACATGTAATGACTAAGTATCAGTGTCCCCATCTAAGTTTTTCTAAAAGCCAATTTACAACTTCCCTAACTTCACTCTTCCTAAGGCTAAAGCAATCCCTGTCTTACCATTTTAACATGGGTGAAGTCACTTTAACAAAAACCAGGAAGATTAATTTCTCTTTCGTTACAATGAGAAGTGGGGATGGAAGAGAGCAAGGGACCCAAAAGTCATGGACTGCTTAGGGCAGAGAGGAAAATGTTCACAAACTGCTGACAAGATTAATATGCAGTTGATGGGAAACGCTTTCACACCAGGGTGCCAACAAATAAACACAATTCAAAAATATCGTCCCCGCTGCACTGGATAAGAGTGGATTCCCAGCAACAGAGAGGGAGGGAGAGAGGGAGGGGGAGACATTTAGAGAAGGCGGGAGACCTGTTTGCTCTGTGAAGCTTCGTGCCCAGAATTCCTCTGTTGGAATCTGATAGCGGGGGGCTAGCTGGGCCAAAGGGTTACTGCTTTCTGCATTAAAAAAAAAAAGGCAGGGAAAGAAGGCTTGGGCAGGGGAGGTTGAGGACTGTGTGTGAAAACCTGAAGATCGAGTCTGTGCACAGCTGCTGTGGGGCTGGGAGCTTCCACCTGCTGCGAGGGCTGAGCTGACTTCACAAATGCTGCAGGACTTGCAGAACCTGGAGATGAACAAAAGGGTAGAGTCCTCTCCTCGGCTGGCACATCGTGGGAGACTGTGCCTGGTTTAAGTAACACAAACATGTCTTGCTGATGTGGGTTGTCTCAAAACAAAAAAAAACCACTTGTGGGGAGGTAAGATGGAAGAGCATGAAGGGAGGCACCTCCACAAGCTGAAAAATGTACTGTGAGATTAACAGTTTACAATCACTTTAAAAAAAAAAAAAGATAAGCTGATTATTTTCCATTTCCCTTTGACCTTTTCTGTCTTTTTTCTCTGCTTCCTCTGCCTTCTCGAATCTCCCTTACATGCTGCCATATTCTACTATTGAGGGAAATGCTGCCATTTCACTGCCAATCACCTGTTTAAGAATGCAATTTAGATTATATTTCAGTTAAGCTGGGTTGAAATTGCCAGGCTTGAAAATTGAACAGCACTGGATTATATGTCTATATATATCAGCAGAGGAGATTTAATGAAATTGTTCACTAATGAAATCTTAGCTTTAAGACTTCACATCCCTTCACAGAAATGTGACATTAAGAGCCCTCTGCCTTTATGACAGCCAAGAACTTTTACAGAGATTTTACTCAGTAAAATTTTACAGTAGCTTTACAGTAGTCTACAGTAGATTTTACTGTAAACAAGATAATAAAAAAAACATTGCTGAAGTCAATGTGAATGCCACAAGTTACTTTAAAAAGAGTTTTTAACCTCCGTGTTCATCTCCTTGTGGTTGAAAGCACAGACATCTTAGTCCTGTCCTGCACCTCTTCACTCTTGCAGTCCTGAAACCTCTGTCCCATGCTACTTATTTCCCCCAAGCCTTGCCACTCCTGGCATTCCCCGTGGGCAAATCTACTTCCCACCCACTTCCAGCCTTCAGCCATTCAGTGTCTAGTGCAGGTTTTGCACCCAGCAAACTACAGTGGTTTAGTGACGTGCATAAATGGGGACTATGAAGAGCAATAAGCGGAGTTCCTTTTCTTGCCTGTTTGAAAGGGAGTCTTTAAATCTAGGTTTCCAAAGGGAAAGGGTGCTGGAGGAACTCTACCACACTGCTCCACCTGCACCTCTAAGTCACTATTGGATAAGGAGGGATGGTTTTGCTTCTGGAGCTGATCCAATTGGTCTTGTAACCTTTCAGTTCCCACAGGAGCATGACAGCTCTGTCCGTGTAGCAGCTAATGCCTCGCAGTTGACCTCCAGGGTCAAGGACATTGTGCTGATCTGATGACAGTAATAGTTCTGTTGACAGATGCATTTCAGCAGCTGTACAGCCACTTGGTGGGACTCGAAGTTAACTCTTCCTGTGCCACCTGACACCGATGGCTCAATTGTAACTTGCATGAGCCAGATCATCTACAGCCCCTTTGCCTTTGATGCAGTAGAAACTCTCCAAAATAAATTGCCTCGTCACTTCAAGGAAGAACTATGCAGATTCTAAATACCAAGCTCTCACTACAGCCTCTCCTTCTCCTTGACTTAGTCTGTCCAGCTTTCTGCCTCTTCCTTCTTCTCTCTATTTGCTTCTCTCAAATCCCTGCTTGATTGTTGAAATGCTCATTTAGACCCTGTGGTCTTTTTATGGTCCTGCTCCCTGCCACTGAGACCAAAGTCTTCCCCTGATGACAAGACTGATGCAGCTGCTGCACTGAGGATCCTGGATGATTGTTGTTGATGAATCTTCTTGTTATGTTTCTAGTCTCTCTAATTTCTTTCTCTGAATTTTTATCTGTCCACCTCTTTCTCCTTCAACAATGCCCAGTCCTTATGTTGAACGACATCGCTGGTCGCACTAGTGATATTTTGAACTTAGATTTCTTTTTGCCTTCATCCTCTTCAGTGCTGGTCCAATACCCTTAATTCACTCACTCATATGCTCTTACAGCACATTTTCTGTGGCACGCTGCCTTCTTATAGGTCTCTAAGTTTCTTTCTCTTGATTTCACTTCTTCCTCACTTCTCTCTCAGCCCTTTTAGGATCTTCGTGGCGTCTTCTTCTCTAACAACCTCTCTAGCATCTATGCTTATACCTACTATGCTTCATTTATCTTTGACATGATTTTTGCCTTGTTTTCCTGTTGACTCCTTTGTTGCCCCAAAGAAGAGCGTTTTCAGCCCTGTTCTCTAATTTTCCATTAGGACTTGTGTAGGGAAGAAAAGCGTTTCCCAGCTTTCCTCACCCATGAAGCTTCAGCAGCAGCTGTTGTACCTGCAGTGACTTAGCACTTAGCTGAGAAGCACCAGAAACACTGCAGGATGCTGCATCGAGGCCACAGATCAGGCTCTCCCTCATCCCTCAGCTTCTTGGAAGACTCCTGAGGTTTCATGACAGCTACACTTGAGTGCAGATTTAATTACCCCATGTACAACTGGTTCATGTATGTGGACAGCAAGATGAGAGAGCCTCCCAAAAGGGCTGCAGCCTTCAGATCTACAAGTCTAACAGTCCCAATCTGCAATCCTGTAGGATGGAAGCATGTCCTTTGTGTTTCAGGACTGGCCTATAAAAATTGAAAGAGATGGTTATCCTGCATCTGGAAAATAACAGTCTGCTGCTTTCTGGCCTCTCTCACTCCTAGACCTTTTTTTCTTTTCTCCTCCCTCTCCCATATTTTAAAGACTGAATATTCTGACACAAGTGAAAGCTCCTTCTTGGGTAATAAACGTGGTTTTCGAATCCATTCCTATAAAGGTGAAAAAATACACAACTGAGGAAAGAGAAAGAAAGGTAAAATGTGTTCGATTTTTAAGAATTCTTGCAATACATACAGAATTAGAAAGATCAAAATGCTTTTTTTTTTTTTTTTTTTTACTTCTGCTTTTGACATCATGGTTCCATTTGAGATACACATTTTCATTTTTACTTGTTTCCGTTACTGGACCTTTTTTCCTTATGCTTAATTTTCCACTGACTTTACTGAACTTCTTTGACTGCTTGGGAGCTTTTATGGAGCAAACTGGCACATCTTTGTCCAGATCCTAGCAAACATGAATTGGTTATGTGCCTAAAATCACCAACACAGCCTCCTTTGGCACACACTACTCTTCCTGTCCTAATCGTAAGAACAATCTACAACTTAATTTCCCAGTGAGACTGCAACATTGCTTAACACCCATTTTGATAGAGTATTTGTGAAGGGTTTGAACTACCAGAATGATATGGATCAGTACAAGCACCTTCCTGTTGCCTCTCAACTTTATTAGATTAAGGAAAATCGATCTATCTCCAAAGTTACTCTCTAGGCTTACTATTGCATATGACCTTCCCCTGCTCTGGATTTAAAGAAATAGCACACATATCTCCATTTTCATCTCTTAGCCACAGTAATTTTGTCAAGTTTGGAAAAAGAAATAGTCAAAAAGAAATGAGAAATTTTGAGAGGCTTGTATTCCTGTGTTTCGCATATATCGGATACATATTTTTTAGTGGACAGCAGTGAAGTGGTAATTTCCTTGTGAATCTAAATATGATATTATATAATATAGTTCTGCTAATAACTATGATGCTTGTACATCCCTCATTATCATGACTGTAGTAAGTATGTGATAAAAACATTTATGCTCTTCCTTTCCTATGGGGAAACACTAAGTTAGGCTTGATTTTCTAAATGAATGCATCATAAAAAGTATTGTTACTTAAAAACAACAACAACAACCACAAAAGAACCAAAAAACCAAAACAACAACAACCCCCTCCCCCACCCCCAAACCCAACAAAATCAAGCCTTTCCAAACAGATAGGTATTGTACTTGTTTCTAAAAGTGGCAAGACTGAACATTCACTTATTTTTCACCAGACTGCAAAATTCTGCAGCCTGACCTCGGTCCTGGCCAGGCTCGTGCTTCCCATGGTCAGAAGCCTCCCTCTATCGACCAATAATCTCACTGTTCAGGAGGAGGGAGCTTTGGCTAGAAGAAAGAGCAGGACCTGATCACTTGTGTATCTGGGACCTCTTGCAAATAGTCTTTGAATCTGCCAACAAAATTTAAAAAGTAATAATTTATCTGCATGATTTTGAATAGTTTCTACACCAACTTCTTTTTGTTGATTAGATGTATGCTTATGCTGTTGAATGAGTTGGTCCAGCAGGACTAGGAAAATAAATTATTTCTGTTTATACAGAATAAAATCTCTTTCTGCTGTTGTGTCTCTCTTCCTAATGATAGTGAAAAAAGGAAGGACTTTGGCCTATATATTTCTCACCTGAAGGGCCTTCTAAGAGAGCTGTGGAGAACTGAATCAAAAACTGGGTCTAGCATTCAGGGATGACTGCACCACCTTGGCTGTGTGAACATGGTTATCATCTGAAGCCACTCAGAAGAACTAAAAAAAAATTGCTGAAGTTGTTCTTTTATACTGTTTGGGACAAGCACTCAGCATGCATTGTTATGTATAAATAGCCATTTTCCTGGCTCCAGTAATAAAAATTTAAAAAATAAAAATCCATTAGAGTCAATAAATATATGCTCTGGTTTTTGTTTTGTTTTGTTTTGTTTTGTTTTGTTTTTTCCAAATGAGATTATCATGGGAAAATATAAATTTGTAGAATAGTACTTACTAACAAATCCCAGTGTACCAGACAACAGAGAAGCATACTCAGGCAGGCAACTAAGCAGGACCCTTTCTAAAATGTGCATTGGCCTGAATCCCTGTGATGATGGAGCAGATCCTTGTGCAGTGTAAACCAACATGGTGCCATTAACTTCAGTGGAGCACTGGTGAAGTACAACTGGGTGTCTAAGTTGTCTGGGAGAAACCAGCACGGTTCTGGGGTTTGTCATGTGTACTGACAGGCTGATTTAATATTAAAACTTAGGGGTGACAGGAGAACTGGAGAAGGTATGCTGTGCTTCTCTTTTGAGTTGTTTAGGAAGGCTGCAATGTGCACCTAGAGATTTGACTTTAACAGGGTTGCTCAGAAGGTGCAACTGGGGAGCATGAATTAAGAAAATGTAGAGCGTGAGCGAGCTGAGGGAAAGAGGAGAGTTTGAACATATTTCTAGACTCGCAAGACTACAGCTGTGGGAATAATTTAAAAAGCACACTTTTTTGGATAATTTATTTTTTAAACTGTGCAAAATTTGTCAAATCGTTTATTTGATGAGCATTATTTGACCAGCTGTACGGAGAGCCACACTGGAGTGCTGTAATGAGTGCTTTGGAATGTGACCAGTGTTAATGTGCCTGTGATAGTTGGATAATTCTTTTACCCTGCTCATTTCTGTGGTTTGCCTGTAACTATGGCCCCGCTTGATTGCCGTTATGATGTGAGCTTTAAATTCTCTCTCTCCTTTGGCCTTTTCCTTTTGGCAGTTCCTACTGAGCTGAGCCCTGATTAGAACCACAGCAGGTCATTCGATCTTCAGATGGCTATAAAAGGTCTGTGCAAGTGACCATCTTGTTCCTGTCCCAAATGGATGATCACGCATAGCGCACATTGCCGCACTCCTGGCAGGACTTCAGCAAAACTGGCAAGTTCTTCATTCCAGAGCTAAAGCATAACACAAGGTACAGGGAGCAATTCCATTAAATGTCCCTTTAAACTGCCAAATTTAGCAGGAACTTTAAAACAGATCAGACTTTAAGGTGATGAGGGAGAAGTACTGTTCCCCTGCTTGAAACTGCAGCTGGGTTTGTTACCATCAGGTGTGATATGAAGTCAGCATTTTCCTTGATGACTTTTTCCTTTGCCATTGTTGCAATCTGGCACTGGAGATCGGTGCCTCATTCCAGGTTTTTAAAGAGAACTATAACTTTCCTGAAGGATTTTATTCCTTGTCTCCTTCTAAATGGATTTCGTTATTTTGTAATTTCTCAAAAATGAGTGAGTTTGATAAAATCCAGATATTTGGAATCAAGATGGAGAGTTCAGATAATAACAATTTTACTGCAGAAAAAATAGAGGTTTAAATACTCATGCTATTAAGTAAAGTTTATAGTAATGTGCTGTTCTCTTTCATTCAGAGGGTTCTTCAGAATACTGATGCCCTTTTTTGAGAAACTTGTGCTGTTCAAGCTCTGGTGGCATTTCCAGGTGAAACAGCATCTAGATTATCTTCCCACCTTGGTGGGAAACACTCACGAGAGGGATCTCCATATCTCAGTATCTGCACGTACCTTGCTTTGTTCAAAGACACGTTCTCTGGAGCACAGGCCTTTGAGTGCTGGACACAATTGTTTCTTTGGGAATCTCAACCTCTAATGCAATTCACAAAGGACAGTGTTTCAAGAATTCACTCTGGTCAGACATTGAGACAGAGAAGGAATTTTTCCGGTGCTGTCTTTAGGCACTGATGATATCAAGGGCTGAAGTTCACAATGCAGAAGATCTTCATATAAATAAAATTCTCCCTTTTTTTTTGCTAATTGCAAGTATTATCTGGGATGACTGGTGGAGGAACAACACTAATTTTGGTTTCATCATTTGTATTCGTTATTTCAATAATGTTCAAATGGTAGACTTAAAGCCAGAAGCCTGAAGTTTCAATCCCAGCTTGAAGATCAGCTCATTGACACTACTGTGGACTGAATCAGCTTGTGGCTAAAGGTCCCAGTAAGAAAGAAACATAGTTCTGCTGTTCTGTCTTTAAGATCTCTCAGTACACTCTACATTAGCTCTCACAGGTCTGATCTCAGATTTGAAAATATTAATAGCAAATGGCTTATGAGATTGAAGTAGTCCATTTTAGGTTTCTTTTTCCCCAAAAAATTATCTTTATAAAAAATTTTTAAAAATACAAGTATTAAAAATATAATGGAATCAAATGATAAAATATATAGCTTTTTGGAACATATGATCTCATTTTTGGTTTTGGTCATTTTGACTGATCAGCTGATATGTTAGTATTCAAATCAAGGCATTTTTCTACTTTCTTTGTAAAAAATCACAGTAAAATATGTTGAGAAGAATGATCATCTACAGAAAAGAAAAGTAGTTAGCAAGGTGGCCTATAGAAAAGTGATTCAGCACTGATAAACTCTGAATGTTCAGTTAATTTTATATGCAGATAATTATCATTAACAGTGCCACTTCAGCATGTCATGATAGCTTATAAATATAAAAAGGATATCCTTGTTGTTAGTGAATTAATTAAAAATTTTTATGTATATTTTGTTTTCATGTTGGAAGTATTTTAGCTCATTCCAAACATTTGTGCAGAAATTAAAAGATAAATACTGGAATGCCCACACAAACACAAACCTAAATTCCTCTTTTATTAGTGTTCAATCACACTTACATTACACAAAGTTATATCACTGAGTTCTGCCAGATGTCGGGGAACAAAAAGGCACACACTACCAGGTGAGGAGAGGGCTAAGAAATCTGTGTTGCAAAACCAAAGGCCAACCACAGAAATATTTTGGCAATAGCTCTCATGTGAGGGGATCATGTGTCTCTCCTGGAATGCAAGTCCAGCAGTAGAGCAAGCACAAGAACTTCATGTGCTGAGATGGCCGAAGATACCACTTTTCCCTGGGATTTCTGCTTTGGTCCTTTTCTGGAGGCATCACCTGTTTCAGCAGAAGTGCAAGGATAGGAAGTACCTCTGTGCTTAGATGCTGCAGTTCACAAACCAGAATTTCAGCTTGGCCCAAAAGCTTCAAAGCCACTTTGTGATGGGTGATAGGAACAGACATATTGTCTGTCCTCCCACTTCAGAAAAATTCAGCAGAACTTCTCAGCTGGTTACTAGCGAACAGCTCCCATCAGAAGGAACTGTAACAGGACATGATTTATCTACACTGCACGACATTCTGAGCGATTCTAATATTTCAACATTCATTTCTCTTCCCAAATCAAAACACAAATCATAGGATTACAGAATATCCTGAGTTGGAAGAGACCCACAAGGATCATTTAGTCCAGCTCCTGGTCCTGCACAGGACACCCCAAAAATCACATCCTGTGCCTTAGAGTGTTGTCCAAACACTTCTTGAATTCTGTCAGGTTTGGTGCTGTGACCACACTACCTGGGGACCCTGTTCCAGTGCCCAACCAACCTCTGGGTGAAGAACCTTTTCCTAATATCCAGCCCAAGCCTTCCCTGACACAGCTTCAGGCCATTCCCTCAGGTTCTATCACTGGTCATCACAGAGAAGAGACCAGTGCCTGCCCCTCCTTTTCCCCTCACAAGGAAGTTGCAGAGTGCAATTAAGTCTCCCCTCATTTTTCTCTTCTCCAGGCTGAACAGACCAAATGAGCTCAGCCACTCCTCACAAGGCTTCCCCTCAAGGCCCTTCACCATATTTGTGGCCCTCATTTGGATGTTCTCTTAAAAAAAAATTAACAACCAAAATTTCTCCTTAAAAAAAAAAGTGATTTAGAAATAGTGCATATTTATATATTTATTTAATATCTTGTCCAAGCTAAACCCCTGAAACTGATGATGTTATTTTGTTGAACTGATGTGGTTCATTCTGTTAAACATCAACCCATGATACACTGAATTCTCCCAACTAAAGCAAATGCTGTCTGGGGAGTTCCTTGTCTGATGCCCCTCTGTCACAGCTCTGAGTGTAGCTCAGTGGCTGGATTGCAGCTGTCAGCCTGCACCTATGATCAATTTTTAGTTAGAAGGGAAGAACTATGACATGAAGAGGAAGGTAACTCACAGGAACTTGACTGACAGGACAGACACTTGTGAGTTCAAAGAAGCAATGGTCTGATGGGGAAATGCAATTCAAAAATGTGCTGAACTGAAGTGGTAAATGGTGTGGACAACAAAGCCTTGAAGGAACAATCATCCTTGGCTCATCCTCCCCTAAAACAGAGGTTCCCAAACATCTCCCATTGCTCATCTAGGAACATGCAAAATAACAGGAACGGCACAATATATTTCATTCTATATATACCACTAACCTCCTTATAATCTTGGAGGCCTCTGTGATGGGATGAAGATCTCTCTATGCTAAATGTCATGCAAAGAACACAAAATATTTTCCTTCCAAATAAAATTATGATGGAGACAAAGAGTGGAGGCAGAAGAAGGTTGTTTACTGATACAAGTTGTATGTACTCCCCCCTTTATTAGCATCAGCACTACTACTCACTGTGTGTGCAGTTCCCTGCACCTTGTTCAGATAGGACCTGTAATTGTCCCCAAAAAAGTAAATGAAGATACCATCTTTTCTTACACAGAAGGGATGGGGATCCAAGGAGGCATATCACAGACAATACTAGAAATGGCTCAGAGGATTCTTGGGTGAAGGAAGTGATCCTGAACAGTGAAGATAGGAATGGAAGAAGCTTCTGCTGGAAGGCAAATGGTTACTTCAAGGGGAGAAACCCTTTTATTGTAATTTTTTATTATTTTAAAATGTAAGAAGAATATTCTGCTACATGTTTATATTAAAGAGGAGTGTATCAAAAAGCCTGGTGGGTATGTGGAGGAGCAGATGGTAAAGAAGATATTTATCCTGATTTCCTATATCCTAATTCACATTTTGTGCATCTTTGGAGTACACACCCAGAGCTCAGGGGGATCAGACATCATGGCTCACCAACCTAATATTTTACGGATGAAATGATAGCCTGTTCNAGTGCCCAACCAACCTCTGGGTGAAGAACCTTTTCCTAATATCCAGCCCAAGCCTTCCCTGACACAGCTTCAGGCCATTCCCTCAGGTTCTATCACTGGTCATCACAGAGAAGAGACCAGTGCCTGCCCCTCCTTTTCCCCTCACAAGGAAGTTGCAGAGTGCAATTAAGTCTCCCCTCATTTTTCTCTTCTCCAGGCTGAACAGACCAAATGAGCTCAGCCACTCCTCACAAGGCTTCCCCTCAAGGCCCTTCACCATATTTGTGGCCCTCATTTGGATGTTCTCTTAAAAAAAAATTAACAACCAAAATTTCTCCTTAAAAAAAAAAAGTGATTTAGAAATAGTGCATATTTATATATTTATTTAATANGTGCAATTAAGTCTCCCCTCATTTTTCTCTTCTCCAGGCTGAACAGACCAAATGAGCTCAGCCACTCCTCACAAGGCTTCCCCTCAAGGCCCTTCACCATATTTGTGGCCCTCATTTGGATGTTCTCTTAAAAAAAAATTAACAACCAAAATTTCTCCTTAAAAAAAAAAGTGATTTAGAAATAGTGCATATTTATATATTTATTTAATATCTTGTCCAAGCTAAACCCCTGAAACTGATGATGTTATTTTGTTGAACTGATGTGGTTCATTCTGTTAAACATCAACCCATGATACACTGAATTCTCCCAACTAAAGCAAATGCTGTCTGGGGAGTTCCTTGTCTGATGCCCCTCTGTCACAGCTCTGAGTGTAGCTCAGTGGCTGGATTGCAGCTGTCAGCCTGCACCTATGATCAATTTTTAGTTAGAAGGGAAGAACTATGACATGAAGAGGAAGGTAACTCACAGGAACTTGACTGACAGGACAGACACTTGTGAGTTCAAAGAAGCAATGGTCTGATGGGGAAATGCAATTCAAAAATGTGCTGAACTGAAGTGGTAAATGGTGTGGACAACAAAGCCTTGAAGGAACAATCATCCTTGGCTCATCCTCCCCTAAAACAGAGGTTCCCAAACATCTCCCATTGCTCATCTAGGAACATGCAAAATAACAGGAACGGCACAATATATTTCATTCTATATATACCACTAACCTCCTTATAATCTTGGAGGCCTCTGTGATGGGATGAAGATCTCTCTATGCTAAATGTCATGCAAAGAACACAAAATATTTTCCTTCCAAATAAAATTATGATGGAGACAAAGAGTGGAGGCAGAAGAAGGTTGTTTACTGATACAAGTTGTATGTACTCCCCCCTTTATTAGCATCAGCACTACTACTCACTGTGTGTGCAGTTCCCTGCACCTTGTTCAGATAGGACCTGTAATTGTCCCCAAAAAAGTAAATGAAGATACCATCTTTTCTTACACAGAAGGGATGGGGATCCAAGGAGGCATATCACAGACAATACTAGAAATGGCTCAGAGGATTCTTGGGTGAAGGAAGTGATCCTGAACAGTGAAGATAGGAATGGAAGAAGCTTCTGCTGGAAGGCAAATGGTTACTTCAAGGGGAGAAACCCTTTTATTGTAATTTTTTATTATTTTAAAATGTAAGAAGAATATTCTGCTACATGTTTATATTAAAGAGGAGTGTATCAAAAAGCCTGGTGGGTATGTGGAGGAGCAGATGGTAAAGAAGATATTTATCCTGATTTCCTATATCCTAATTCACATTTTGTGCATCTTTGGAGTACACACCCAGAGCTCAGGGGGATCAGACATCATGGCTCACCAACCTAATATTTTACGGATGAAATGATAGCCTGTTCCCCTCTATATGTAACCAGAATTTCCTATGGGTTAAAGGTTTCTTCACGAATCTATGACCTTGGTATAGCTCAGCCATATGATGATGAAGACAGAAGACACGGCCAAGGCATTCTCTGCTAGGACAGCCTCCCAGCTGCCCATTAGTGGAATGAAGTGTCACTTGAAACTGTTTTTGAAGGTGGCTGGAGACGGAGTGTTCTGCAGGCTGGATTAATTTTTTTGTTAGTTTTTCCTTTGCTACCATCTTTTCTGAAGTCCCCACAGCCCTTCCTTCCATCAAGTGACAAGGAGGGAGATCAGCACATGACTCAATGTTATTCCCCATGATGCCACTGCATATGTGCCCCTCCACATGATGTGGGATGGTGGCATTTTTGGCACGTGGACTCTCTGCATCTGATCATATGACAGGAAAGCAGAAAAGGGAGAGCAGCTCTCCCATATGAGGCTATGTAGCTGGCCCCACACTTCCCCTATTTAAAACTTCACCTCGGTTATCTGATAGGGAATGGAGAGTGGAATTTTGTGAAGCAAGGTAGCAAGGAAGGCTCCTGAAGGAGATGAAACATTCTCTAGGAAGAGAAATCAAGAAGCTGTTTAATTTGTTCAGATTTTAAAAACCTATTAACGAATGCTCAAACCTCCAGTATAAATACAGAAAGCATAAACTGGACCCCAGTGAACTTTTTAAAATTTCTTCTGTATTTCTTCTAAAACAGAGCTCTTGGTTTTCTCAGAAGATGTATGAGAGAGATGGTGTTCCTTCTGTAAGAACCTGACAACAAAATCAATTCCAGTGGTACTTTCAATGTTCTCACTATGAACAGAAAATCTGTTTGATACAGTAGGCCTTCCTACAACTATTTCCGCCTCAGTTTACGTGAGGCATCATTTTACCAGTCTGCCATCTAAAGAAAGGAACAGTCTTCAGCTCACAAAGACACCAGATTTCTATTTTGATTACTTGTGTCACATGATCTGATTTACTGCTGGACAGAGGCTTGATTGAGATCAGCACAGATCAGTTTAGCACCATTCTGGAGAATTCCCTCCCTTCCCCCACCCTTACACAACACTTCTGGACAAGTGTGACCTGCTTAGCATGACAGTGAGTCATCAGGTTGGCTCAAATTGTCTCTCCATACCTTTGAGATGGATGATTAAGATCCTATTGCAGGCCAATTGAAAACTTAACTAACTTCAGCAGTGCCAGTGGTTAAAGCTGAAATGAATTAATCAGTGAAGCATCCAAGGATTCTATCAGGGGTCATATATGAGTGATCATTGCTGTATCAGTTTTCCACCCAGACACATTTATTTAAGTTGTGACTACCTGTCAGAAGGAAATAGTAGCAAGAGTTCCTAAGGCATCCTCTGCTAAGGTTTTGGTTATTCTGAAATAATATGCCTTTCCTCACAGAAGAGCCCTAAATGGAACTATATGCCAGTTTGTTTTTGCAGAAGGCCAGGTTTCAGGAGTACAATACTAATGAGAAGGTAATCAACATCTGATGTTCGGAATCAGGAACTGGGAGCAAGGCAACTGGGCATTTATACTTTTCTCTAAGTCAGCATGAAGGATGCAAAGGAAATTATGTTCTTGAGTTTACCTGTCTATGGAAGTAGCAAATAATGCCTCTTTATTATGTATTAGTTATATATTTGTTAGTCCCCACCCTACCACTCTATCTACATCATTGCTTCATAACATGGTGAGTGTTCCACTGCAGCCCTCCCTTCTCAGCATGCTCACAAAATAATTCTGATTTCACTTCTGCAACTGTGTAGAAATGTGAAAATAATGACTTGGTCCTTTTCACAGAAATGTCAGAATTTCTCACTTGAGGTCAACTTACAGCATGGGATTACGATTTATGGTATTATTTGCTTAAAAAAACCCAGGACTCTCTCCCACTATGTCTGATGAGAATAGAAATATGGAGGAAACACAAGAAGATGAAAAGCTAGTAGCATGAAATTATCTCAAGAAAACAGGGTTTTTATTCGGGCTTTCCTTTGAAAGTTTGGTCATGAGGTGAGGAAAAATCTGATATTTTACTGGGCAAATTCCTCAAATTACTTTTCTATAGCTTGAAGTTTCATGGTATCTGCAGTACCAGCAGGGAGACCAGGTATTTGTCATTTGAATAGTGATGTGCAAACACAAACAATTATCATTTACCTGTTGCACATACTGTGAACACTGGTAAGAGACATCCCTAGGACAGGCAAATATAACTGTGAGCATCTGGATAGAGCCCAGCTTGGCAATAACAGACCAAGCAGGCCTCATATGTCTGGCACCTTCCTCAGAACTTAACTAAATCTAAACTTAAATTGCAATACAGTGAAGTTATTCCTCAAACTTCCTGTGAGGTGAAGGATTTAGACCTGTCATTGAATGAGTGAACTGACTTTGTGGGTCCAAGAACGTCTGAAACACACAAAAGAACGATCAGAATACTGAGACAGTTCCTGCAGCTGGATGGTGAAACTTGTTTAAATGCTCTGTGGTATAATGGGGAAGTTTTCTTTGGCCATCACTGATGCTTCAGGAGTTTCTTGAAGGGCTTCTTTATAGGGACATCTGGGTTGACTGTAGAAATTTCATCATTGGCTCTCTTGCAATATTTGCAAAGCTGGTTGTCTCCGTGGTTCCAGGATGAGTCATGTAAAAGAGTGCTGAGCTCGTCCTGTGTCATAGCCTCCCATGTGTGACTGATCCCCCTCTGCTAGCTCACACACCAGACTCCATTTCATGGCTTTTCCTCATCTTTCATGGTTTAGTCACATCACAATATTCCTTTACTTGCATGGCAAAAATAACATCTGCAGGAGCTTTCCAACGTCCTGTGATTGAAACTAAGATACAGCAGGGTTTCTGTGTGAGTCTAACATGCATGTGAGGATAACACAAAAGAGTGCCTTCTCACAGCTTTCCCAGCAGGTCATTTTGATTGACATATTTGTAGAGGCTTCAGGGTGGATTGTAGATTCAGCTGGCATGTCAAACCAGATGGGAGAATTCCACCGAATACACAATGAAATGAGGAGTGCTGTTGTATGGCTTTCTCTGCTTCTAACAGATGGATGGGAAAATAAAATACCTCTTCATAATCTCCTTTTCATTATGAGGTCCACCTCTATTCCTCTCACCACCTTCCTCTTTTCTCCTTGCCCTGTATTTTCCTTCTCTGTGTATCCCTTCAGCTTCTCCTGTCTTCGGACTTTCCCACTGAACCATTCTTTTCTCTTTCTTTCCCTTTCCCAAGTATTCTTTGTTGCTCTTATTTTTCTATGACCAGAGGTGTTCCCAGCACAGAAAGAGCAGACAATACACAACAATTTGTGCAGTTCCAGAAGGGGTTAGTGAAATTTTCTATCCCAGTGTGGAATGAAAAACACCAAATCAGATCAGGGAATGAATGGACCTTGTGGCATAAGAGGTTTGGTAGAATTTTCTTGCTATTTTGGGAGCTTGTTGAACTAGATGGAGTCAATAAGTCTTTTTCTCTTGTAATTTTATTCCCTTTTTTTTTTTCTTTTCTTCTGGTGATTCAGTTAAGGAACCCAAAGATGTTTTCCTAGCCCAAAAGAATCTTTTGTGTTTGTCAGGGACAAAAGGAATCCTCCATTTGCTGGGCTGGTACAAGTAGTTACCCTGTATTATAGGTTTCAAAACAACAGAAGCTATCATCAAGGTTATGTTTGGACTTTTATTATAATATCCCATTTCAGTGCGTGGTCTTAGCTGCGGAGGTAAAATGTTTTAGAAAGTTTGACCACAATCTCATTGTATGTTTCTTAGTTATGCAAATGAAAAAGGTTTCCCATCACATGATGTGTTTAGATGCTTTTTAATCAAGGAATACTAACAAAAAAATACAATAAAATGAAGGCATTTTAAAATATGAAGTTAATCCTAAATCACACTAAAACAATTCTCTACAGCAAAAGCAATTACTGTGTTCTAAAACTTAGCCTTCTACCAACTGGATGCTCTTCTGTCCCCTGGCTGCTCATAATCGTCCATATAAAGAAGGTAGCTGAAAAAAGCAGTAAAAGCATCCTTCTCATTTCACAGAGCTGCACACATTGTCTACAAGAGGCAGCTGCCCTGCTGCAGGGCTGTTAGTGTGTCCAGCACATTTTGCTTTCAAGCTCGGACTCCCCTAAATGTAGCATTGCAGTCCTTCAAGCCGTGCTCAGGAGTTTGACTTGTAGGAGTGAGGCTGTGCACAAATTCAGGGGAACACACCATCTACCAGCCATTAAATGCAGCACAAGTGAAAGAAAAAATAAAGGTATTCAAACAGTCCTGATCATCAGGGCCAGAATTGTTCAAAATTGGGATTTCTTTGGCTAGAGACTAAACAGAAGGACCCTATTTACATTATTTTTGGCAGGGTGGGAAGTGTATGGGAGAGCTGACTTCAAGTCTTCTGGGAGAAATGTAATGCACAGAGGTCTCCTTTGCCTCTGGAGAGCCTCAGTGGCCAGCTGTGCATCAGGAAGGATTTAGAGAAGACGGTTCCTTTGGGCTGCTGAGATGCACATGCTACAGGTTGTGAACTCTCCTCAACCAAGCACCCCTTGGAGCTTCCCATGGTCATGTCCTGCCTTACTTCCAGCTATGGCTGTTTCAAAAGCTTCTCCCCTCAGCCACTATCCAGTCCTTTGTGGCCATTCCATGTTTCTTCTCCAAAACTGACCAAGGCCCTCAGGGCTTCTTGTCACGGGGACAGCAAGAGTCTCTTGGCAATGCCAGAGGGAGGGCTTTGGTGTGTGGTGGGCACTGAGCCGTGTGGGCTGTGCTGGAGCAGGATCTGCACGTCCATTGAGATACCTGAGAATCTTTTACGTGTGAAAACCTGAACTGTCTCTGAAGCTCAGACATCATCCAGACCCCCAGTTTTCATTCACAGAGTGCCCTCTCTGCTCTTCATATCTGTTAAAAGAGAAAAGGTATTTGTGAATGTCCAAGCAGTTGTCATAAGCATGAATAGGAGGCCGAAGTTCCTCTACAAGCCGCCACTGCCCCCAGCTGCCCTTGGCCACACACCTCTCATGACACTGAAAGTGCAAAGAGTGTGAGATCAGGCGTGTGGTGACAACATCATAGCCATCCTTATTTGTTCTGAAAAAGGTTTAGTGATGCACAGCCACCTTGCTGTAGCTGCCCACTGATGTGGCAACAGCTGAATCTGTTTTTTCGGGCTAACAGCGTTAGAGTGAGGCACCACTGACTCAAACTGTCTGTCTGCATCTTTTTGGGGATTTGACTCCAAAGCTAATGGCTGTCCCGAATGTTGTTTAATAGTTTCCACGTCCACTGCAGAGCAGTCTCAAATTCTGATAAGGTTTTGCAGAGTTTGTAAGCTCCAAAGGAGGGAGTCTTTACCTATACTTAAATACCACACCTAGTTACTGAAGGTATTTGCAACCTAAAGTGATGATTGGTAAAGGCTGATTTGTGCTTTTTCTGCAAAAAAGTGGTGGATCAAATGGGGTGCACCCTCTTTGGTCAACATGGCCCAGGTCTTGGGATGTGAGCCTGGCAAACTTTGGAAAGCCCATGAAAAATATTTCACATGCACATTGTAGCATTGCTGGTTCTTTTCCAGTGAAGTGCCAAGCTCAATTTTCTTCTGGAAACTGGAAAGTGATTGCTCTCCCTTTTCCCCCCACGACTTTATGAAATTAATTTAACTTTGTCGTGTGTTATGTAAAAGAGAATAAGAAGACCCCAGGTCTGGGTAGAAGAGTGGACTCCTGAAAATATAAAGAAAACCAATAACCACCTACAAGATAAAAAGCAAAGCTCCTAAATATGGACAGCCCAGGATATTTCTGAGAAGACAATAGGACAGGAAAACACATAAACTCATGAGGGTAGAAAGCATTTGTGGTTGGCAACATTTGACAGCATGGCCCTGCCCTGAACTGGGAGGCTGAGTAGTGCCAACCACTTCAGGTGTTGCAGGCCTACATATGGTGACAGACAGCTCTAGTGGAGGGATAGACAGCTTCTTCATCCACCCCATAAGCGAGAGTTGATCACACAGAATCCTTTCTGATTCATGGATGGGACAATTTAGATCAGAGTTGTGAAGGTGGAAATAAAGCACATAGACTTACTGTGAAAAAGAGGAGGCAAAAGGTGCAGGAGTTAAGCTAGAGAAGGGTACTGCAAACAAACAATGTGGCGTGCAGGAGCCAGGAAAGACAACTGCAGCCTGCAGTGCAGTTTGGACAGGGAATAAGTGGTAGCTTTGAAGGACTTCTAAGGCATCCAACATAGACTGAGAACCTCCAGGTAAGTTTGGCTGGGTAATGGGTCCAAAGAAAACAAAGAAACATTCCTTATGAAACACTCCTTATGAAACATTCCTGTCTGCCACGTTTGAAGTTTAAAGTTCCTGGTGGAGAATGCTTTAATAGTGCTGCCTCGATACTTCTGATTTGAGACAGGGAATAAACCTACCTGTTTTAAGGGCAAAATTCAAATCCTGTCATTTTACCTGAGTTTCCTTTGCCTTTACTGAGACAATAGTAATGGAAAATTCATTTGCATGCACATTCTTGCTGTGAATCAGAGAAGGACAGGAGTAATCTTAGTGGTTCATAAACTTATTAATCAATAAGTGCAAAGGAGATTTTCCATTTCTAGTTCCGCTGAGTTTTGGATAAACAAGTGGCTTTCTTTCCAGATGTTCAGAAGTTCCTTTTCTACTTGCAGCTTGGCAATATATGTGTTATATAAAAACACTCTGTTTCTATTTTTTGTGCAATTAACAACGGAGTTTTCCATACAGAGAAATTATGGGGGCTTGACAGTACAAAACAGTGTTCTTAGAAGGTTTCTTAGACAAAGCTTGGAACAGAATAAGACAAGAATCCCAGATGCACAGTCTGGCAGCCCCTGCAAGAATGGCTCCTATCTTATCTGCCTACTCTGACAGCCAAGATTTTTCTTCCTCAGGCCTTCCTATTGTACACTCTGATAACTAAGCAGAACAGAAGTGGTATTTCTCTGCCTAAAAGGCCTCCCCTCCTTCCTGTCTCATTTCTCCACCTGCAGCTACTCTTCTGATAGGCGCTTCTCCATTAGCAGAGTGCTTTCTATCAGATCAGGTTTTGTTGGATGCCCCTGAGAGCAGTGTAGCCCCTGCCCTGTGCTGATGGATTGAATAAAGCCACTAATCATTAAGTGAAAGTCACACCAGACTTTGTATGGAGTGAAAGTGGGGGGCACAGTCTTCAGCCTCTAGGGCTTGGCGGATTTCACAACAAAACAGCTGGCTGTGAGACATGGGTGCTGATGGAATACATTAATTACTGTCGTCAAGGTTTTAGACACACTTGTGTGTTGCTGGTAATACCAGCATGAGGGATTATCAGAGGAATCACTTGTGAAAAAGAAAAAAAGGTGGAGAAGGGAAGAAAGGAGATTGGAAAGAAGGTCATCTGACTCAGGTCCACACTGCATTTGCACAGGCAGTCTTGTCCAGTTTGACCAGAGCATTCCATGGTTTCTCCAACAGATGCATTGCATTTCTCTGAACACAGTGATGCAACTCAGCCCTGTTACAACCTGTAATGGGTTTCACAAACCAGACTGTGGCTGTTTGAGGGACAAATTCCAGAGCATTTTAGCCAAACTCAGTTGCAGCTTGTTCAGTAGTGATAGTAGGCTCTAGGCTTCCTCCTGCAGCGTGGTAGAACTTTGTATTTCCATCTCATTTCTACTGTTGTCTTGAAACAACGGGGAAAGTGTGTTTAACTTCAGTCTACACAGAAGCAAGTGGAGGCAAGGCTACATTTGCAAAGCAATTGAATCAGCCAGTGGAAGATCTGGGACTAAATGTCACAAGTTGCTGGCATTCAGTCCACTTCTCTGTTTGCTAGACAGGATGGCTTATCTTTGAGTTCAGAGGTGAGTGATGAATCTCACTGTTTTCCAGCACAGACACAGGCACCTGGTGAGGCTGAAAGGAGCTCTTAGCTTCGTAGTTCAGGGCCGAGGTGCCTCTGCTGCCCTGTGGACTAGTTCATTATTAAGCTGAGCCCCGCCTCTTTTTAAGCCCCACCTGCCCACATGCAGTGGGATGGAGGTCACGCCACAAAACTCCAACTAGTCATTAAGAGAAAAAGTAATTGACCTTTTTTTTGCTTGCATTAACTTTGCTGATCTTCAGCCTTGAAGTGTTTATTTTGCGAAAGATTCCATCACTGCTACTGCACCAAGGAGACAGAATAATGCCGTTAATATTGTTTGTTTTGGTTGGAGGAAAAACACTCTGAACCTCTAACAAATATCCTCTTGTTAGCAATTGGAAACATATAATTAAGACAGACTCTCCTGTTATTTTAACGAGATTTCAGTTCCTCTCCCCCGCCCCTTGCTGTTGCTCTCTTTCCCATTTTTAATGAGATACCAATTTCCTCCCTTCTCATTTGCAGATGCCTTTCCAATAAAACAGACAGCTTTGATTTTCATCTTAGTGTGCATTCTTAGCCTTAATTCATTCATCTACTAAGTTGCCCACCACACTCTCCATGTGCTAAACGGCTGTTAATCGCTGAAAAATTAACAAGGTGTTTAACACCAAAAAAAAAAAAAGGGCTAAAAAACCCCTTTTTCTTGTTTGGTGGAAAGACTTGTATTTTTGTCACCTGGCTAAAGCTCAACTAATTCTAGGCATGGAGGGCAACACAGGACATCTTTTTGCAAATCCACCCAATCTCTCTTCTGCTACACTGCTTCTATTCTGTATCTACTACTCTACCTTTCCCCAAACCTCTCAGCCAGTCTTCTTTCCTATAAGCTGTAGAGAAATCCTCCACTTTCCTTTTGTAAAATTGACTGTAGGCCAGTATATTTTAATTGCAGAAATGCTGTCAGCTTGTGGGCAGCCCAGGAGGCCCTGGAAGATTTGTAGGTGTTGAAGGCATGAAGAGAGGGACCTTTCTCAGTGTAGCTGATTCAGTGCAGCCAATTCTTCCCCTGAGGTTTGTGGAGATGCAGCCTTGGCAAGTTTGGTCAATAAACTATTTATTTATGAAAAGTTATTTTTATTTCATTTATATAGCTCTTTAAGACCTGCAGAAATCCTGAAACAGCACAGAGTAGATATCACCTTGCAGCAAAGAATCTGGGCTTTATATTTTAGTCAGCCCAGCTACCAGATGATATTTTCTGTAGGTCTTATATGTCATTTCTGTTGTTTGATATGGGCCATAATGGAATGCTAACTCATTAGTTTTTATCTCTGTAGAACTGAGGTGGCTCCATGTTTGGATTTTGTCTCATGTCCAAGGGAGATGGCAGGNATCCTCTTGTTAGCAATTGGAAACATATAATTAAGACAGACTCTCCTGTTATTTTAACGAGATTTCAGTTCCTCTCCCCCGCCCCTTGCTGTTGCTCTCTTTCCCATTTTTAATGAGATACCAATTTCCTCCCTTCTCATTTGCAGATGCCTTTCCAATAAAACAGACAGCTTTGATTTTCATCTTAGTGTGCATTCTTAGCCTTAATTCATTCATCTACTAAGTTGCCCACCACACTCTCCATGTGCTAAACGGCTGTTAATCGCTGAAAAATTAACAAGGTGTTTAACACCAAAAAAAAAAAAAAAGGGCTAAAAAACCCCTTTTTCTTGTTTGGTGGAAAGACTTGTATTTTTGTCACCTGGCTAAAGCTCAACTAATTCTAGGCATGGAGGGCAACACAGGACATCTTTTTGCAAATCCACCCAATCTCTCTTCTGCTACACTGCTTCTATTCTGTATCTACTACTCTACCTTTCCCCAAACCTCTCAGCCAGTCTTCTTTCCTATAAGCTGTAGAGAAATCCTCCACTTTCCTTTTGTAAAATTGACTGTAGGCCAGTATATTTTAATTGCAGAAATGCTGTCAGCTTGTGGGCAGCCCAGGAGGCCCTGGAAGATTTGTAGATGTTGAAGGCATGAAGAGAGGGACCTTTCTCAGTGTAGCTGATTCAGTGCAGCCAATTCTTCCCCTGAGGTTTGTGGAGATGCAGCCTTGGCAAGTTTGGTCAATAAACTATTTATTTATGAAAAGTTATTTTTATTTCATTTATATAGCTCTTTAAGACCTGCAGAAATCCTGAAACAGCACAGAGTAGATATCACCTTGCAGCAAAGAATCTGGGCTTTATATTTTAGTCAGCCCAGCTACCAGATGATATTTTCTGTAGGTCTTATATGTCATTTCTGTTGTTTGATATGGGCCATAATGGAATGCTAACTCATTAGTTTTTATCTCTGTAGAACTGAGGTGGCTCCATGTTTGGATTTTGTCTCATGTCCAAGGGAGATGGCAGGGGCTGCAGTCAGTAGCTGGCAGCATGCTGTACACATCTCCTGATACTGCCTGATGCTGGAAGCATTGCACTACAGAAAATGGTCTTGTTGACCCACACTGGAGCATTTTCCCTCTCTTGCTCAGTTAGAAATGGAAAAGTGGTTTGTGCTTATTGTTTCATCTCAGTTTTACTCAGATGTCATGCTGCTATGACATCAGAAAACCTTGTGCTCCCTTCGCAAGTAATCTTTTGTACTAGTCCTTTCTTGGCTGGTATGTCTTAGTCAAACAAGAGTCACTGGACTCTGCCAGAGGGTAGCAAGGTCATGCAATGAAATCTAACAAAGGTCTCTGTAGGAGGTGGAGGAGATCAGAATGGCCTAATTGCTTTCTGGTCTGAATTCTGTGATTTTGCATTCATGTCCTCCTGACTTTATCTTAAACCAGAGGTTGAATCAGCTGAGGAGGTGAGCTACAAGCAATCTCTATACTTTGACCAGTTCCCTTTGTGAACAATGGATTTATTATGCAAGCCTGTTACTTAGACATGATTGTCCTGTTGCTTTAGTTAAAAGTTGGATCCAGTCTCTCACTTGTATCCATCCTATCCTGTGGAAGATAGGGTGCTAACAGTGGGACAGGATGGGTGGAGGAGGCGACTGTGCCACTGCATGGCCATTAATGCACAGTGTGATCCAGGCCAGCACAAGCTGCAGGTGGTGCTTCTGGGAGTCACCTGTGGTGAGTGAATCCACACCTCTTTCAATTGGTGTAGCTGAGTTCTTTACTAGAGGAAGATAATCTGTGCCAAGATAAGGATGAAATGTGACTGTACCAACAGCTGAGGCAGTAATTCAAAGGTAAAAATAAAGTCAAGCCTCAGTTTATGCTGGTACAGAAATGTATGTCCAACAAGGCCAAGTGTGTAAATCACAGTGAAAGATTGTTATTACTATTGTCAAAGTTTTTTAGGTGCTTAGGATAAATTCCCTTCTATTCTGCATGTGAAAAGGCTTTTGGGAGGAGCCCTTAAAAGCCAGGATCCTATTTACTCAGAGTTGGTGTTAGTCTGAAAAAGGCATATGTAAGTTTCCATAAAAACAATTTAACTTTGTAACGATAGTGTTCTGGGGAAAATGGTTGCCCTCTCCTCCTTTCTAAACTGGTGCATAAATTCCTCAGACCCTTCCCTTCCATGAGAGCTCCCTCTATTCATGAAAATGAACCCTGCATATAATTGTTCCTCTTAGCACAGATAATTTGGATCTTCTGGATGAAAAGTGTCACAAAGGTAGAATAGGAAAATTGGTAATAATAACTCATTCAAATTTAATTTTCTTTCTTTTGGTCATTTTGATGGAAAGACCGGAGGCTGGAAAGACAGGGGGCACAAAGACAGATCTCTTATAGTATGGGGACAAGGAGATCCCTGTCAATCATAATGAATGTCATTTGCTGGGTAGTTCTGGGTAATCTGGAGATCTCTGTTTCTCTGAAGACTGCAACACCATAGTCAGACAGCATAAAACTCACAACTAGTATAAGCTAAATGAAAATGAAGGTATTACTCAAGCAGAGTCAAAAATAGAGAATTCTTTAATGGCAAAAATTGTAGCAAGTGTTGGTGACTCAGAGTTCAGGTCACTGAAACTCAGAATTAAAATTGTAACCGTAAGAATAATGATCTGTTGTAGCGCTTTACCCAGGGACATCATAAATTCTCTGCCACTTGAAGTCTCTTAATGGGGACTCATTGTCTTTTAAAAAGTTATGCTTTGATTCTGCCAAAAATTAGTGGCTGAGATGGAGCAACTGCTTGACATTTTTTTTTCTATGTTATATAAAAGTCAAACTAAATCATCACAGAGTTCCCTTCTAGACTCTATAAATCTACGTGAGCCATCCACGTGTAATTCCAGCATCAAACACCAAAGAGGGTAAAGTATTACAGTTTGACTAATGAGATAAGAATGAAGAAACCTAAACATAGGTGGTCTACTAAGGGAAAAAAAAAATCTTCAGTGACATTTATTAGCTGTGGAACTCCATCTACAAGAGATGGTGAAAGCCAGTTCTTGAGTCATTTGAACAGTGATGCATTTAAAAGTAGTACAGAATTGCTGAATATAGGAAAAGGAGTTTGCCTTCTTTGGTTGCAACAGACTATTCGAACAATGGACTTTTCCACTTCTACCCCCGTGATTGTTCCACAGTGTGGAAAATTTCGAGAGTATTAGTGAAGAGCTAGCTCATGGGAAAATTGCTGCTGGTGACTGAACATGTTCATCTTATGCCTGTAGTGAACCTTTGTCAGCAGCATAGAAGTTAATATCATCACTGGTTTAGTTTATTTTCCTTCCTCATTTCATTTGCCGCAGTAGATCAGTGAATGCTGCTGGTTACTTGACAGTTGTGGAAAGACAGAGAAACTGATCTCTCATTCTCTCAGCAGGTCAGTACCTGACACTGGCAGGCATAACCTTGTAACTGAGGACCTCACCACATCTAACCATTGCTTGGTATCTAGAAATTAACTGGCTGAATTGAGGCTATCCCTCAAGGCAATGTTAAAAGGGATTCAGATGGTAGACTTCAAGTGACTTCTGCACTTTACAATGTATTTTACAGGAGATGATAATTTCTAGGTCTGAAAACTTGGTAAACATGGCTAGTACATTGATGTGGAGAGAGCAGAACAGCAGGGTAGGATAAGAGGGTAATTTTCAATGGTCAGCTAAAATTGTACCTTGCATCTCATATTTTGGAGGCTTTTTGGGCACACCAGAATCACTACAAGGAAGAGAAGTATAATTTCTGCAAAGGTGGCTTCAAGCCTACTTTTTTTTCCAAGAGTGATCCTCAACTGATTGTGTCACTTTAAGTTGTTCTGTGCTAGTATTGGAAAGGCCCAGGCTTTTCATTAACGCTTAATTAAGCCACAGTGGCCCTTCCTTCCCACCAGGGGCTGCCTTCATTTGCAGATTTAGTTAAAGGTGTTCTGTCAAGTTGGTGAGGCTTATAATGTGACTGATCTTTACAGCTGCATAGTCCAGCAGGAAATGCCCAGAACGCACCCCTAGGGCTCTGTCTGTCTCTCTAAACTAAAGCCCATCCTTCAAAAAGCACAGAACTACTGTTTTTCCAAGAAGCATTTTATAGCCCTTCGTGTGAGTCGGGATGTGATGGATGCTCACAGGCTGCACCCTTGTGCTCTGAGGGCAAGCACTAGCAGTATTTACATATGTATGATAGGCAGGCCAAGCCTATGCTTGCCTTTCTTATAAAGTACAGAGAAATACTGAGACCTGAATGGGACGATCTGAAAAGTAATCCTGCAAATGCGTACAGAAGACACAATAGACACAGTTTTATTATTACTGAGTGGGTTTTCAGGCATGTAGCCACATGCAAGCTTGGTTCAGGCTGGGATGAGAGTGGCAGAGGTTCAGGAGATGTGTCACCTGAGTGGGTTATTCACTGAGTGTACTGACACAGTTGGAGCTGCAGGCAAGGAGCACATCCTCTTCCTTTCTGCTGCTGGTTAATGCTGGCAGAAGAAGTGGCCACATGGCTACCTCTTTTGCAGAAGTTCATACTTCATATGCCTCTGTATGCTCAACTGCTTAAAAATATTAAAAGAATAAGAATTCTAAGGAGTTATGTATTCAAAAGTTAAGAAATCATAGGATTAAAGTTGCCTACCCAAGCTTAGCTCAGCCTTTTTTGGAAGTGTGTTGTCATGTTAACTTTGTTAACTTAATTGTGACTCTGCTTTTTTTGTAGGTTACCTGCTTCATTGAGTGCACAAAATAAAGGGTGCTTAGGGACTGGATCAGGGTGAGGCTATTAAGGAGGTACATATTGATGCAGCTTGGGCCTCCCTTCTTATAGGTGGTGGAAGGTGCACGACAGATTTCATAGTCTTCCAGATCAGGCAATAGAATGTTGTTAAAAAGGGGAAAGCAGGTGTGGGTAGGCGAGGAAGCACTGCACTAGTGAAACCAGGAGTTCACCTCAAGGTTTGGGCAAGGATTGACAACTTTGTTGTTATCTGAGTTTCTGGTAAGTGGTTTCTGCTTCCTTCATTGTGCTTATAGAAGTTTCTTTCTTACTTGTTCTGTGCTGCACAACCAGCACAGAAAATTATTTTTTCAATCAATAGCCAGTATCACCCCTAAATCCAAGCAACCCCTTGCAATTTTAAATCCTGAGCTGTTTCAAATCATGTGCAATTTAGGGTTTGTAATTCATCAGAGCACTCTTTGCCAACACTTTTTACATGACGGAACAGAAGACTGACTGCTGGTGGTTCTCTGAGCACATAGTGGAAAAGGGGGATTCCTGGGAAGGCAAGAGTTCATGGACACACACTGCTTTTGGTAACAGCCAGTTAACAATGTCCTTCTCCTGTGGTGGTGAAGATAATCACATCCACTGGAATCCACCATGCAAGAAGCGCCATGCAGTCAAATATGTGAGTGGCAGTACTGGGTGCCAACAGCACATCCTCCTGCTACTCTGCCAACCTTCTATGCTGTTTTTTAGGCTACCTTCTTTTCACCTCCATGACCTAAGGGTTTGTTTAATTTGTGTCTTTTGCATTGATCTGCGAGGACTGATAATTTCTCTAAGAATCACCCATGCATCACAAAGTTCCTAACTCAAGTTTGCTACAATCCGTCTGATGTCATCAGTTATCCTAACCTCGAGCAATCCGGGAGCATAGCATGTTGTTTTCCTGGCAGCGTGTCAGCAAATTAGCTCAGAATGACCAGAAAAAATATTTAATAACATAACAGTGGCCAATGTGCAGTTCTGGACATTCATCTTTTAGTCTATAAATCACACAAATGACTTATCAGCCATCCTAGACTTAGTATTTTCTTTTTTTTTTTTGGTTACATATAGGTAGCACACACATATAGAAAATCTAAGAAGCTTGACATTGCTCTGATGATTTGTATGAAGTGATAGCTGTAGGACATCTGTGCTATCATATGACAATGTGACAAGCTTGAAAGAATTTTTCCCCATAATGAAAGAGCATACTTCATAAAAAATTTGTGAATGCTATTTCAAGAAAGAGAAGTGAACTTGCTAAAGGCAATATAGTGGGTGATAGAAAAAAAGTAAAACAAACCCCTGCACTCTCCCTTACTTTGGAGGTGTTGCAATGGATAGGGTATTGTCATAGATGGTGACATGTCACAGCCATTCCCATAAAATAGCTGTAGTTTGAGATACACTCTAGTAAGTGTTCTTCCCTCAACTGTAAGAAATCCTGGCCCATGCAGTTCCTGAAAAGTGCAGGTATTTCACTATAAGTGTTAACATTTCAGTGTAAGTGGGAACATCTCGTGTTCACAACTGGTTTCTGTGTGGGGCTTTGTCTTAAGTGACATGTACCAGAAACCTTCACGTAGATCGATACCAGTTAGAGCTGAGAGACCTAGCAACATCTTGTGATTTTTGTCAGATGTGATATTAGAAACTCAGAAGGTCATACAAAGCAGAACTAATCCTTAACATCAGGACTCCTGGGCTGACATAATGGAGCTGGATGAAGGCCATCCCTGCAATTGGTAACCTCATACTGGCGTGTGCCTTCTCCTCTTTCTCACCCCAAAGTGCCCTCCTCGCTCTCAGAGGGTCACCCAGCACAGCTGTTTACAAAAACTGGCAAGGACAGGCCTTTCTAAAACTGTTTTCTTTAGTGCCAATTGCAGCAGAAATATCTTTTTTCTTTTCACTATGAAAACCATATCCAAGTGATTCAATATTTTGGACTTGAATGTAATTTCCTCTTTTGGGCCAAATGGCTTACCACATCATCAGCACGTTTGTTCTCTGTACAAATGGTATTTTGAGATGGAAGCAAATCTAAGGAACTGTTATCTATTAGAAGCTGAATCCCTTTTTTCCTGGCTTGTTCAACAGCCTACTTTTAGGGGATTTAAATTCCTCTCGTCCTTATGTTCCTGTCACTGTTTGGAAAAAATATGTAGGAAATTATGAGTGACAGGTAAAAGTTAGCAAAGAGCAGATCTCAAAACCAGTGGCATCCTTGGCACTGGCTATTGATTACTCCATAAAGAGTCCTGCATGAATGCTGGGACAACCTGATAGTTGTGGTTCATGGACATTAAAATGAAATAATCAGTGATGTAACCATTGGAGCACAATTCTCCCATGACTTCACCCTCTTCATTGACTCCTGACTTCAACAAATTAGTACCGTCTAATGATTCACTTGCAGACTGACATGACATCTGTCTTTTCTCTCCAGGTTTACTAGAATTTATTCCTTTAAACAGAATTATTCTGCTTTGCCTGTATGTGCACATGTACTTTCCTGGCTGATCTCAGGGGTGCTTTTTGAACTGAGACTGTAAGTCAGACATGGTGAGTGTATCTCAGTATATATCTCTTTCAAATGATTATTCTTTAACAATCAGGATGGTTCCTAAAACACTTCTTTCCTGAATTAGCTTAATTAATGAAGAAGAAATCAGCCAGATTTGCCTGCAAAGGTTTATCTCAAACTTCCTAATTACAGAAACACGTCACTTAAGGGAATGATTATGGATTTTAATAAGTGCAAAAAAGATTTATATATGCTGCGTCTTATTTTTTTAAAATATTTGACTGGACAGAGTGCCTTATACAAGCATGAATGTTATAAATAAGCACCCTGTAGCCTGCCTGGAGAGAGCTGCTGTGAGTCTGTAAAAAGATTTTTTTATTCTCAGTGCAAAAAGGGATGATTCTGAAGTGAAAAGTTTTTTCTTGGTTACTGTTTTATTTTCTCCTCTTAATTCTGGAAAATTTACTGTTTCATGGTGTTATATGTTTTTGAGTTTCTTTATGTCAGTGCAAATATCATTTGACAGTAGCAGAGACTATGCAATGTGTAATCACGTAAAACCTCACATTTGTGTCTGCCTGTTTCTTGAATTCATATTGCACACGTGTGACTGTATTCAACCATTTCTAGATATATTTCTTATTCACAAAAAGGCTTATTCACACTTTTGACGAAACAATCTCTGGTATTTCTTCTAAGCTGTACTTCCGCAGATCTCTAAAGCAGAATCAATTATTTTTAAATGGGAACATTTTTTCAAAAATCTATGAATTACAATGTAAGAATGTCTAAGTTTGATATACGTTTGTGTAATCTTCATGTTATTATTAGCTCCATTCACTTTTAGAATTACTTGTAACATCCTTTTGTCTCTTTTTTGTAAAATTACTGACCAACATTTAATGTTAAATCAAGTTTAGATTATGGTGTTTTCCTCTAGCAAACATTTTAAGACACATCACAGCCTGAATCCTCTGAGTGACTAAGTTTGGAATTTGAAAATTAGTACAGACACTCTGATCATTCAAGGGGACTACAGTCAAGGAGCCAAGACGAAAAACAGAAGCAGTTCAAATGGTTTTGTTCTGAGGTGGTGATGAAACCTCTGTGTAGTTTACTCCAAAGTTTACTCCTTAGGTGCTATACTTGATCTTGGTGTTGGTTCACAGAATAATGTTGGAATATTGAAGAAGGTATGAAAAACAGAAAGAAAGAATTCTGGAAAACAAGCCTTAAAATGAGAGACTAAAAGAGCTTACTTTGTTTAGCCCATGAAAGGGAACATTAACAGGTAAATTAAGCATCATCAGTAGAAGTCTGCAAAAGGCAGAGATGTATGTAATTTTGAGACCCTTTAATCTATCTGATGGTGCTATAGTAAAATGTGGCATCTGGAAACTGAGGTTAGAAAAATGCAAATTTGTATAAAATATACAGCTTCTCAGCTTTTAGTATAATTAATCAACTTATCAATAAAAAGCTAAATTTGTAATGGATTGGAGACTTCAAATTAAGAATGTATGTCTATTTTAAAATTACCTTCCAGACCAGTCCCAGCTTGCTGGGCAATTCCTTCATGAAAGCCCTGTCCAGGCCATGGAAATGAGACATTTTCACCCATTTCAATAGAGGATATTACATAAGTAAGGAAACAAATTTTCGAGTGAGGATGTGATTTGCATTACATCAGATTCAGCAGTAACAGGCCTCTGGTGTTAACATCCATGAAGTATCACAATAAACAAATTGACAGAAACATATTTCATTTTGCCCAAGTTTAAGTTTTTCCAGTTCCGTTTATGTAACTGTTCAGACGTAACCCTTTGCATAGGCTGTATTTTGGAGGAAAACACCAACCATTTTTTGGAGCAAGGAAGAAAGGATGTTCCCACTTTTACACTTTTATTGCAAATTTTCCTCACATCTAAAGTACTCACCTGACTCTGAGATGTGATGTGAGGAAAGTAACTAATGTGGTTTACAGTGCTACGGTGAAATTCTGTTTTGGCTGGTCCACAGAATCATCTTCAATAGAAGTTTGTCAGAGTGGCAGTGCTTCACATCCTGATGCCATGTTCTATGTGTGGGTCTGGTCTGTCAGTGTTTAATCTCCAACCCCCCACCAAAGCCAGTGCAAATTGATTTCTGTATTTACTGATGAGCACTTAATCCTGTAGGTTTCCTTCCTGCTGAGTCTCCTTGACTAATGACATAGGGAAAGACATGAGGAAGCAAGAATATTGGACTTAAAGGCTGATTCTTCCATTCATTTATTATATAAGCAACTACAAGAGATGTCCCCTGTATGGTTTTGGTTCCTTCAATGACCATGCCACTTGCTCAAGATGCTTTTGATTCACAAAAGCTGAGAAATAACGTGTTCTGTATTTCATCGTCTTGCTCTCATGGTCATATACTATTGTGTGGACAGCATCCAAAACTCTTCATGGGCTTCTTAAAACACAGAAAACATCATTGTAACACAGATTAAATGAAGTATGCAAAAAAGAAAGTCTAATCTTATGTCTCCCCAATTCTAGTTTATGTATAGCTCAGTCTACGATGTTTATGAAGTAGTAGCTTGTTTAACTGAAGATGTCTTGTCAGAGACGTTTGGGGGTTTTATTTCTTTATTTTAAGCCTTAGGAATGTCATGCATACAAGTTCTTGTTTTTCCTGCTTGCTAAAATTCCTTGCTGGAAATACCCAGAGATGCTGATTCAAAATTCTTAATAGTGAAGATATGTTGAATTGTTTTCTTTGAGCTGACAAAAAGAGCACTTCAACAAGGTGGCTGCTGACAAAATCAAATAAAATATAATCTCGTATAGCCTGAGTAGAAACTACTTGTCCTTTCACCCTTCATGCCCAAGTATTTTAAGTGCTGCCTTTGCTTGGCAGCTGTCTCATGTCAAGCCCCACAGCCACTTCATGGGACGTGAGGGCCCACCCTCATCTCTTCCGCTGTGCCCCGCTGGCTGTAGGACAAATAATTGACCCGTTTCCCCAAGCTGGAAAGGCCCCTGAACAATGGGCTTACAGCTCCTCATTCTAGCACCAAGCTGTGACACTGGGAGAGTTACAAGACACCTGTGTTGGACGAGCACTCCTGCTGTCCCTAAAGCCCTGCGTAAACAGGGGGAAATGTGCTGCTACCACTGTTTTAAGCAGCATGTCAATTAGACTTGTTCCAAGCAGGGTTCAATGACATGGTACATAAATTGGCAGTAGCAGCTGGTGACATAGCTATCCCAGGTCTCCACCTCAGCAGTGAAGCAGGACAGATGTTTGCAAGCATTAGTCCAACCTAGTGTTCAGGGCATCATTTCTCTCCCTGGTTCTCCTACTGTCACATCATCATCAGTAAAAGACTCAAGGCAAATATACATAGTGCCAGAAATGAGCTACTGGTCCAGTTTTTAGGGGATGTGAGGAAGCCCCACTTTGAGCCTACATCCAGAAACATGGAAGCTAAAGATTTCTGTCCAGATAGAAGCTGTTGTCCCTCTCTCTTTGTACCTTGTTCATAGCTTGTAATCACAGTTTGCAGGATACCATTTGTTTTCATTTGAATCTTTGTTCCTGCCTCAGCAGGAAAGGTTCTGTTGAAGAGGCTTGTATGCCTTTCTCAGCTCAGCACAAGGTGAACATCCATCCCTATTGCTCTCACAAAGTGTTAATCCTTCCTACTGCTCAGTGCTGACTGATCTGTCAGCTGCTCCTGCTGTGCTGCTGGCCACCTCCAAATCGCTCCTGCTGTGCTTCAGGATTTTTCTTGGAGGTGAATGAGTGACAAGCAGAGTCCTGATGCAACAGAGACACAGCAAAGGTGGTGCAAGAGAAACTAACAGAGGAGGCTCTTTCCTGTGAGTTTTCTCTCTGCAGGAGTCCCCAAGTGTTAAACCTCACCACTTAAAACCCATTTCCTCTCCTCTGCTCCTCACTACTACCTGCTTAGAGCTGCCACCCCCTTGATTAGCAGGACCAATGAATGGTCAAAAATGGGGTGGCAAGTCCCATAATTTCTCCCAGGAGGATGCTCTATGCTGTGAAGGAAGAGGAAACAAATTACCTAATTTTTACCATGACAGGGAACTGCCTGATAGGGTCTGGGAAAAGGAAACCCAGGTAAGCACTTAAAAAAATAATTTACCTGGTGCTCCCTCATACTCTCATGGCAGCCTTAACTGTTCTGTTTCACCATGGGAACATGTTCAAAACCCTTATGCATCCCATAGAAGCCCAAGTGTCCCTCTAGGATCCCCAGCTCCAGGGCAGGCTGAATGCCTATGGAGACCTGTGATCCAAGGAGCTCTGACAGATGTGGGCTTTCATTGCACAAATATTTCCCATTTAAACCAAAGTGAAAACAGCTTTAATGGCCATTTCCTGGTATCTACTTTCTCCCAGTTTTTCTTCTCTCTCATCTTTGTTGCAAACCTGTGAATCTAAGTCAATCATATTTCTCTAGGACACCTTTAATTTATTAATTCTGTTGCCAGAAATATGCAAGGGCCCTTGTTCTGGTGAAGCTGTGTCTGTCCTCAGCAGAGACATTTAGACAGACTCCAGCCCCTTTCCCCATACTGCAGCATACCCAGTGCTTATGGAACACACATTGCAGAAAAATATCCATTTTGTTGAGGGAACAAGAATACATAAATGCTTCCTTCTTTGTCCTTCCTTTTGTCTAACTACCCTCCAGATGTTTCGGATTCTGTGGTTCACACATAGCCAAGTAATGCTCTTGTTTTTGCACAGCAGGAAAGAGAGGGATTTTGAAAATGGACACATAACAGTTCCTTAGGTCTGCTGCTTATCAAATATTTCCTGGCAACTCTCTCTAATCCCTGATCCCTCTTTCAGATTTTCTCTCTGAAGCAATTGAAGCCTTCTGTTTCACAATCAGCTCCCCTTCCATTTGATAAAGTTCAAAACAGCCTTTAGTGGAAATCATTTCACCTGGTAAAACCAGCTCTGATGTGGCACTCTGCAAATAACATCTAACCCTACAATCAAGCATGTGATATAAATGAACTTCCTAGTTCATTCACTATTAAACATCTTGTCCTCATCCAATTTTAAATTTTTTTCCCAGTGGTATTTGCCAGTATGTATTTTTTTCTTTATGAAAACCTCTTACAGAAAAGGCACTATAACTACATTTCTTATTTTTGAGATGAGTACAGGGCCAGATCACCCACTAGCTATCTTTATTCTGTGTTGTTCACTTTCTTCAACTATAGAACCTCTGTACTAGTTCAGTCTAAAGCTGAGACCATGATGAACTGGAAAAGTTTGTGCCGGTAAGCTGACAACTTTGCCTAGCTACCGATCTGATTTTGCAGATTTTATTCCTTTTGAAACTTCCCAAACGTTTGGTGATACAAACATACACATACATAGGTTTAGAGATTTACAGTTTATGGGACACGGCTCAGAGTTTTGCTGTGTTCTTCCTCATCTTGCTTTCAGCCTAACAGCAAAGAATATACTGATTTTGTGCATGACACATGCCCGAGAAGCACTGTGTATCCTTACAATCCCGGGGAAGTTTGAGACCAGTAAAAGTGATAATTTTAGAATTATAGTTTCAGAATTTAGAAATCATAGAATGGTTTGAGTTGAAAGGAGCCTTAATGATCATCTAGTCCAACCCCTGAAGATCAATCCTTTCCAAAGTCTTATCCACTGTGTGGAGTGAGTAGCAGCTCACAGACACACTTGATTTTTATAATTCAAACCCCTCAGATTTTACCACTGAAAAATGTTGGGGGATAAGAGTTTGTCCAGTTACCAAAATAGGATTTTATGTTTTCTCTGCTGGACATGAAATGCTGATTTAGAATCCTGTTCTCAGACATTTACTGTTGCAGAAGCCATATATATTTTAGGCCTTCTTAAATCGCCAATGTCTGCCTTTATCCAGCAACTCCAATGTCATTCTTCATCCTCTCAAAGTATTTGACTGACATTGTCTACACTTCTGGTATGTGTTTTGATTCAGCATGATATCATGCTAAGATATTGCAATATTTAGGTTTTATTCAGTCATGCCCACATAACATTCAGTATTGTCATCTAGAATTTTTATATAAATAGTCGTGCTACAGACCATAGTTCCATTTTTTTTGGCACGTTTATTTGGAATAAAATAGAACACAGGATAATCTGTTCACATGTATAATATTGGGTAATAGTCTCATAAAACCTATTTTGGCTGACATACGGAAAAAAAATGGCAAAATTTCTCTCATGTTGAACTGACAAATGCAATGGGCTTTTTTTCTTCTGCTCTTGTTTTGATTGTTCATTTGAGTTTTATCTGTGCTTCCAGGGAAAAAGACCATCCACTCTTATGTTTCTGAACAAAATTTTATCTGTTTGACACCTGGAACTTTTTTTTCCCCAGGATGAAATTTCTCCCAAGAGAACAGTTTAATCTGGGCCACTTTTTGTTCAGATATCACACCTCTGGGACATTTCTTTGCTCTGGAATAGCTTAGTGAGTAATTTCTGCAACTTTGAAAGAATTTTAGCAATTTTAACAGTGTCCCCGTTTGATTTGATGGAGATAATCTTTTTCACGGATAATTGCCAAAACCTTTCTGAAAGAAAACGAAACTATTTTGCCTTTTAGGTATGCCATGCCTGCCGAAATACCTCTTTGCTTAGTCTCTGATTGCTACTGTTGTAATGTCTGGCAGTCCATTTAGCTGCCAGAAGTCTATATAGCCATTAACAGTAGCAATGTAGTTTGCATGGATTCCTGTGGGGGGAAAAAATAAAAAAAGCAGCACATAGCACATTTCTTCTTTACTGCAGTGCTCAGAACCATACTGTGTGTTTCCTTTTCTTTTTCTTTTCTCTTTCTGCATGAATTGCATGTTTTTACACTGACCACAACTCTTCAACATGTAATACTTGTATTCTTATTTGCTCACTGTGTGGAGTTTGTGACCAACTTGTTTCTATTCCTGAGTTATGTGCTCCCAGTCTGACTGTTCTTTTTCTCTCAAGCACTGTCTGCTGTGTGTGTACCTTAAACTTTTATATGTTGTCATAACACAGTGACCTCTCCTGGAGATCTACTATCACTCTGTCATTGCCACTTCATTTCTGTGGAAACTTTTCCACTGTCACTGAAGACTGAATTTTCAGCCAGCACATGGAAATACCGCATTACATGTGATTCCAGTTTTGTTTAATCTCCCTAGATATTAATTTTAATAACCCAATAGTAATTTTTCTCATGTTGTTTAGTTGCTGCAACCCCCAATTTGTTTTGTTGGTAAATACCTCAGTATTCTCGTGTCTTTTCTATTAAATGCATGGTAATTGCTGTTATTTGACATTCAGCAGCTATAAAGGTTATAGTTAAACCAATTGCCTCCTTAACTGTGTTTAGGGCACTTAATCTGCTCCAGAGAATTTGGAGATTTTCTCAAGTTCTCCTAACACCTCTGGCTGGGTGTAAAAACACATTATATGCGAAGTCTGCTGCATCAGGCCCGTGTTGTCTCAGCTCCTTGCAAACTCCCTCCAGATGTTAGAGTAACCTCCTGCTTCATAAAACTAATCAGAATCCGCAGTGAAGCACGTTCCCCCTGCACAGGCTCCAACTGTTGCTTTTTGTGCTTGAGTGGCCGATTCCCTCCCTCTCCCCTGCCTCTGGTGTGCAGCCTGGCACAGGTAACAAATGCTTCGTCACTGACCCGTACTGGTGTGAAGGCCCCTGGGTTCAATTAAATGGAGCAAAAGGCAGTAAATAAACCGCATGGGCCAGGGCATTAAATCACTCAGAGCAGGGAAGAATCAGATGCCGAGGAGGTTTGGGTTGGAGGTGGGCTGCGTGCACTTGCACCCACACTGAAACTTAATACCCCTGCTGCAACTTCATGACAATTGCAATCAGGCAGGGTGATGTCCCCTTTCTTCCTTCCACTCCCGCTCTTTTTACATTCCCAGTGCTCTCCCCAATAAATTAAAGCCTTTCTCCCCCTGCCCCTGCAGCCCCCTCCCTCCTTTTCCTATTTTGTTTTACTGCCTTCAAGCTGTTCTTCTTTATTTCCAGCATTTTATTTCAAGGAGTGGGTTTGAAGTGCTCTCAGCCCATCTGAGCTGGTTTGGTTTAGAACAAGGACTGGAATGAGACAAGGGCTTTTGGAAGTCATGAACTATTTATAGCATATTTGTTCTTTCACATTGGCACTAAACTTTGTTTATAGAATCACCTGCAGTAGAACCTGAGCCAGGGGACCACAGCTCATTTGATCTAAAATTGGCTTTATTTCTTGGGTTTCTTAACAGAGACCACATGTGTGTGTCCAGTGTGGGCTAAGGTGTGTTTGATTCTCACACACGTGTCAAAAGCACAGACATGAAGTGCCCATGAGTGCCTGTGTGTGTGTAAAGTGCTCAGAATGTGTCCTTATGAAATATTCTTACAGATCATATGTGTATGTAGAATAAGAAGTGAGTTGTACGTGTGTGTTACCACTGTCTAAAAAATAAAGGTTCCTAAAAGAAAACTTGAATGAAAAAATTTTCATTACAATTTCTCCAGTCGGTTTTCATTTTCTCCAAACCGTATTTTTGTCTTGGGTTGGCCCATTAAAACACAATGCTCATTTTTGTTTTCATTCTGCGTTAAATATTTTTTTTTCAAAACAAACCAACAATTTGAATTGAAACCGAAGCAAATCTGTCATTTTAAATTGTTATTTTGACGTAAAAGCGTTTCATTTATTTTTCTAGCCAAAAATCGACATTTTAATTTGAACCCAAACAAAATTTTTCATTTACTTTCAAAGTATCAATTACAATTGAAAATATTTTCGTTGCTTCTACTCAGAAAGTCAGACTGTTTTGTGCTTCCAAAATTGTAGGCATGCGGGTTTGCAGTGTTTTTGTGTGCATAATTGTGGTGGTGTGACTATTGTGCAGGATGCCTGTTGAGTATTTGCAGGTGTTACACATACATACTTTTGCAGAATGTGCCCTCATCCGTAGAGTTTGTACATCTACATTTGCACAGTGGTGGTAAGATATGCACACATACGCTGAGTCCATGCCAGTAATATCTACTTGTATTTATGTTTTTAGGTTTTCCTTGTGAATGTGCTTTTAATGTGCATGGGCTTGTTGCAGTGCTGCCAACAGTGTTAAAAATAACAGAGCAAGACTGAGTAAGTAAGTCATAAGTTTTGAGAGACTGATAGATTTTGGTTTCTTTTGACCACTTTCCCTTTTTTTTTCTTAGCTTGTCGGATTAATGTTTTCAATCTGATCTTTACAGCTTTGATGACAGAAGAGCAACGTTTTCGCTGTAAAAGTAGATTTCTGATTGTGCAGTGATCAGTTTAAGGAGAGGCATGAAGAAGATAAGCAAGACCTGCGTTAAATTTTGGGAGCTGGTAAAAAGGGTTTCTCTTTCTGTTTGCAGAGTAAATAACTGGATATGTGCTTGTAATAACAATACTATATACTCATGCTTTGTGCTTGCATGCATCTGTAGGTTAGCTAAATGTTTATGTGTTTTTGGCTTATGTTGGTGTGTATAATGTGTCATTTTAGCCATATTAAAGTTTAGTTTCTAGTCTAAATCTGTCACTTAAGTACTTCAGAGTAAGTAGAGAGAAACTCTCAAAGTAAGGAAGTCATTCTGTCCTAAGACTCATCTCCTTTATTGGTGGGGGCACTTTGGGCATGTATTTGGGCTGGCCATCTGATTTTTGGGTATGCTGAGTGTATGTGTGTTCAGGATGTGTGTTTGCTTGTGATTTGTATTCATGTTGGAGTTTATGTGGCAGCTCTGTTTCTATGTGCAAAATGCACATAGACACTCATGCAATGTCTGTGTATGTATATATCTGTGTGAAAAGCAGTCAGCAGGACTTTCTGCAGTGTGAAATACTTCACTCATCCTTCAGCCTGGGTCAGACAATTCTGCTGTGCTCTGCTTACCTAAAATATTTCAGAGCAGCTTGGTACAGCGTGAGGCTGAATGCCAGTGTTATAATTTAACCTGATAACCTTTTCCCAGAGCTAAGCTCCCAGAAAGTCTCCATTTCATGCAGTGCCATCCAGATTTCTTGTTGCCCTGTTCCTGCCTTTCCCTGAAGGCATGAGCCGGCTGAGGAGAGGGAGCACAGTCTCATCAAGGGGCAGGGCCTTTTGAAGAGCATTGAGCATGTTCATTAGGGTACCAGCCTGCAGTCCCTGCCAGGCAATTTACCATGATGAGGCAACGTAGAATCACAACAGCATTGATCGGCACAGAAGTGCTTTGATTTGGGGAATACTGATGTGATATGTCTGCACTGAAGGATATGAAAACACAATGTTCTGTCATTTTGAGTAAAAACATAATTTTCTCTCTGACAAATGTTAACATTTCAGGTTTTAAGCTGGGATAAAATAAGAAGGTGAGATGTCAGAATTTTCTATTGGATAAATATTCTGAATTTTGCTTAGTTTTGCATTTACACGTAGTCTGTGCATTCGAATAGGTGTATGAATATTCTATATTTAATGGGAGTGCTTGTGCTCAACACAGTGAATGCTTTCTGTGAACTGAATAAAAGATATGAAAGTAGCATGTGTCTAACTGTCTAAATTTCTAGTTTGTAAATATTCACGTTAGCATTTTAGGGATCAGATCCTAAGGAGATGAGGACTGGTGTAGGTCCTCTGACTTCAGTTGCCTCTCGATTCCTGCCAGGATGGATCATGGCCTGGAAAACATGCTTACTATGAGAGATTAGAGGGGATCTGTTTGTTTCACTTGTAAAAGAGCTTAAGAAACAATTCAATCATATTCTATAATTACTTATGTGAAGAGGAGATATTTGATATTACAGGGTTCTTCGGTCCAGCAGACAAAGGTATAACAAGATTTGACTGCCAAACCATTCAAACCTAATACAAGGTACAGCTTTCCAATAAGTTTTTTTTAGGTGGATGTATTTAAGCTTTGGGATAGAGAAGGTAAATTCTGAATCACTCTGAACCTTTAAAATAAGACTGACTGATTCCCTAAAAGATGTGGCTCTGAGCTGTTGAGTCAGAAACCAAATTACTGGGGGAAGATTCAAGGTGGCTGCTGAGCCAGTGAGGACTGAAAGGATCAGGCCATGATTATCAGGCATAAAACCCCAGTAAGAGCCAAATGGGTCTTATAATGGGTTAACAAATATCTGATCAAGATAATCTATTGCATCAAAGGAAGAACTGATTATCTGTTGCATCAAAAAAAAAGAGCTGCCCCTGGCCCCTCTGTGTGTGCATGCACACAGGGGATAAATAATAAATTGCATCCATGCTGTTTATTCTGGGCTGTGACGTGTGCGTGGTGTTCACTGCCGGGAGCCTGGGGTGTATATTTCGGGGTGCTCCCGTACACAGCGTGTCAGTGACAGGGAGTGGAGAGGAGATTTATGCAGTGCCTCCAGGAGTCCCCAGTGGGGCCCCTCTGGTGAACTTTGGCTCCCCGGCTTGCTGCCAAGCATTAACTACAATACTCACACTAGTTTTTAACAACAGCATGCAGGTTGTATTTCACCAATTGCTATTTTGGTTTGGGAGTTATGGCAGAAATGTCTCTGGGTTCTTGGCTGGTATAAGCGGAGCAGGAGATTTACTCTTATTGTGTAATGTCACCTTTCAGTCAGTGCTTGGGACGAAAATTATGGAGTGTCATTTGCTCTCTTTATTAAATTTCAAGGGCATGCACCTCTTGTGTGGGAGAAATATCTGGGGAGAAACTTGGCTTGATTACGCCTAGAAGGGTAGCCTCATCTATTGAACACCTTTTAAAATATGAATTAGTCCTTTTTTTCTTTTCTTTTTGTCAGTAAGTTGGGGCCAGAGGCAGCAGCAGTTGCCATCTTCCAAACTGCTGCCTGTGATGATGGATGAGTTCGACCCTGGAAGCACAGGGAGATACTGGACTCAGCACAACACAGATGTTGCAATGCGGCCAAATTAAGCTTTAGTGGGAATGTGCAAGTTGGGTCTTAGTCAGAGTATCTCATGCCTGCCTGCTCGCTGAAAAGCAAGAGCGAAATATTAGCAGCTGACCTGGTGGGATATACACTTGCCCAAAATATTCTGTTACTGGCTGCAGATGAACCAGCATCTGATCTGCTGTGTGACTTTCCCCAGGATCTCACAGCTGTGGGGTGGGGAGGCAAAGGAGTCCTCCAAAAGAAATATTGATTTCTTCAACCTTCATTTTCCAATTCTCTGTAAATCACGACACAAGATAAACAAGAGATATTATGATGACAGGTCATGTTTATTTCTGGTTCAGTATACCACAGGAAACAAATCTGAACATTACGCTGTGAAAAATATTCCTGGGAGCTTTGGGGATAAAATAGAACCAGGTTGCTTAATTAATTATGAAGATGGAGATTGTAACTGTGGTTATGACATGAATTGCCAGTCTACACAGCTAGAAATACCAACTGGCTGAAGTTATTCCTCTAAAACAACGCACCAATAAAACTTAATGAGGAAGTGTCTAGAGAACGCCAGCTACAGATGGTAAAAGCTGTCTCTAGGTGAAGGTCCTCTGCAACACTTTCAGCCTAATAGCTGGAAATAGAAAAAAACAAGAAGTAGACAAAGAGTTGAGTGGGGATACAAGGAAAACAGTATCAGGAAAAGATAAAAATTTCTCAATAATGGCTTCATGTTGCAGGATGATAAACATGAAATGTAGTAAAGATGGCAAAAAAGTGAAGGATGAAGGGATTAATATTCTTCAGTTTATTTATTGTATCAGGCTCTCCATAATCTTGAGATTGTAATCAATATATTCTTGATCTTAACATGACAGGATAAACCAGATTTCAGAAGTGAAAGGAGACAAATATGTCTTGCAGTCTTTCTTACAAATAATTTTAATTTTTATCTAGCTGAAGATAAAGAAGAAGGAATATAGAGCTTGAGATTTTCCCCAACAGAGGAGTCCAGTGTTGTGAATATCAGTCAGAACCTCCTGATAGGATATAACTGAATTGCAACAGGAGGGAAGAGGGTATCTAAAAATTGCCTGAAAAAAAATTCTTCCCTGTGACCAACAAGGGGGACAGACTGTAGACAAATAAAGTTTCTGGCGGGCGCAAGTTAAAACTAGATTGGATTGCCAAATACAAAACTCTGTTAGAGAGTGTGTAAATAAAAAAAAAAAAATACAAATGAGAATGTGCTAACAGACATGTAATCTTTTTTTTTATATGACCTGTCTGTGATGTGACTTTGCCACTCAGCATATGTGAAAATAAAACTGACGGAGATTTAATTCTGATACACTCCTAACACTATTATGCACATTCCTCTTTTAAAAATACTCTCCTATTAAAGAAGTGAGTGCGTGTGGAGGGTAGATGTGTTTTCTGTTTGTACAATAAAAAAGTGTATCTGCTATAGGCATCAGGAAGGACATTTCCACTCATGCTGGAGAAAAGAAGAGTAGCTTTGAATGTACCTTGTTTTGCTTTGTTTTGTTTTTCTTACTGCAAAAACATATGTGTGGATTAAAGCCGTTACACAAACAGCAAAACTATTTCACATAAAAGTCCCAAATACAAAACTGCTTTTCCTTCAGGTGAATAACATCCAAATGGTTTACAGTTTTTAATATTTGTACACCTTCTTCTATTTCACCCAAAGAAAATTTTTTTGCTGTTTTTAATTTTAATCACGGAAAGCAAATACCATTGAGAATGTCAATGCTTTTATTTCACTTTTTAGTTTTTAATTTTGGTTCATATGGCTTTTTAGGAGACATCAGGGGGAAAAAAATTAGTTTAAGAAGGAAAATAATTGAAACTGAAACTGCTAACATGCAACTTTGCCAGCTTTGAAAAAGAGCAGCTAAATTGCAGATTTTTCCTTGTAAATTTTCCAGTACCATGAAGAATCTGAAAAGAAAGAAATACTGAAGAAAAAAATATACATCAAGAAAAAAAGAAAAGTTGAGCAATGTAAATACCAACAAAGTTTTAAATAGAATCCACTCTGTTGTAACTCATATTCCAAGGGTTCGAGACATTTTGATTTGAAACATTTGGTTTGAAACATTTGGTCAGACATCAGGGGGAAAAAAAAAGCTTTTAAAGAAAGTTCTGCTTCTAAGAAAGGGTTATTTTTTGCGCAACACAAACTTTCAATAGAAATTTCTGACTGGCGAGAATTTAGTGTCATGTTTAAAATAGATAAGACAAATCGAAAGATCATATTTTATTCCAAAATTCGTGTTTTAAAAGCAGTACCCACCTAGACTCCAGAAGGGGAATGGAATGCGTGAGAATTGGGTTTGATTACTCTGGTACAGGTTTTTTCATGGGCTCATAAGACACCCCTGAGCACGCAGCGATCCGATGTGGTCTGATGTGACAGCACTCTCTCGCATTATCCACTCCTGGGGAGCCCGCTTCACTGTTTTTCTTCTTTCTCCACTTTCTTCTTTCTCACTCTCCTGCCAGGTTTTCCCTTTCAGTCTTCCTTCTTGTGAGGTGGGTATGAAAAAGCTTAGTGTACAAAAACTCACATAATGATACTCTGAGGGCAAATTATGTCCTTGCTTCCCTAGGTAGCTCGGAGTTGCCTGGAAAATAGAAAAACAACGCAGATTTAGGCTCTAACAGTAATTTTTATCGCTGCTATTTACGAAATGGTTCTGAAGTCTCAACTTGGCAGGTCTCTTTTACATCCATCAGCAATGCAGCATAACCATACCATCAGCACTAAGCACAAATTCTCACACCCTGCTGGGGACTCAGAACAAGCCTCCCACAAATAGCTTTCCATTTCCATCCTGAATTCAGCATTAGCCAATTTAGAGGCAATATATGGCTCTAGAAATAGGCTGTCATGTACAGTATGCACAAGACATCTCTCCCCTAATCTCATCTAATTGGCAGCAGGAGTGGCTGTCATTAGGCACAGAGTGTGAGAGGCATTAGAGTCATTAGTGGTTTTGCAGGCTGTCAGAGGGAGGTCAAACATTTGGGGAGATTCAGACACCTTCCCTAGGAAGATTGTTGCACTCCTGAATTACTGCTTCCACTAAGTGTATTCCTGCAGAGAATTACACATTTGCCCTAGTACTATGCTCATGAAAAAGTATGAGAAAATAGAGAGTTTTGGCTCAAAAAGATAATAGCTTTGGGACATGTGGAAAATGCAGTATCTTCTATATTTTTTAACGTAGAAATCTAGTAAGTCAGGATTCACTCCTCTGCCTCTGAAATATAGATACTCCTGTGAAATAATATGCTAGAAAATGCTAATTTCAGATAGATAAAAACATTTCATTCCAACATGATCTTTTAAAAATGTTGACATATACACTGCAAATAAAAACATTACAGAAAGTAAATTCAAGGTCACACCCCAAGGCTTCATTCAGGGCAACCCTGGTCTATTGCTAGTGTTGGACAGCTGTCTCCTCCAGCTTTATCTCTGAAGCAAAACTTCCATGACACTGTCACAGACTTGTAAAACAATTCCACTGCAACAAAATAAATTCTGCAGTGGCAAACAATTCTGCTAGACATCTTCAACAAGTGACACTGCAATTTGAACGGTAGTTCTGGTACCCAGACAGGTATAAAATGCTGACTTGGCTTTTGAGAGAGGCCCCAGGACTGCAGAAAGTAATTTCCAGCAGAGAGTACGGTTTCTGTGTACTTCGTCAGAGAAGGTTTGGGTTTGTTCGGCTGGCAGAGCTCCTGCCTGCCGGTCGAGGGGGTTGACACTGAATTGCCCTGTGTGGCAGTACCAGGGACATGCTCCTGCAGACCTGACCAGGGCCTGGGAGGTGTAACAGCCATTTCTGCTCTGGCTCAGAGCCATGGCTCATCTCCCCATCTCCAAGGCCCTGACAACAGCACTGCCTGTTTGCAGATGTCCCTCCTGCTTCCCTGAGCATCCTGCCCAGCCTGCCTCCTGGGTCGCTCCAACCTCCCCATCCTTGCCCCATGAGGCTTCTCTTCACCAGTCCTGCAGAAATCTCCTTGTCGCTTTGGTTCTATTTAAGTGGAGACTGTCTCACCACGAACACCTCATTTATGCCTTTCCTTTCTCTGGATAATTTAGAATTCATGCAGGGTTGTGGTTCGAGGAAAATCCAAGTCCAAGCAGAGTTCTCGGTCAGACTGTGGCTCAGGCAGGCAGTCTTCACTCAGCAGTAGCATTTCATCTTCCAGGCCACAGTGCCTTCACAGAAGCAGAGAAAAATGTGCTTTTCTGTGAACATAGCATTCCTCCACCATGTTTTTGTTTGCACCAAGATCTTTCATATCACAGGCTGTGAACAGAAACAGCGGCGGAGTTCAGTTTGCTGCTACCAGTAAAGGTTTGCAGCTGCTCATGCTTCTCCCTCATCCTACTGCCAGAAGTTCCTTCAGGGCTCTGTGCTGTACAGACAAGGTGGCAGTAGATGAAAAGTCACTGCAGGTACCAAGATACTACTGAAGAGGGATAAGCTGTAAAACTTTCCCTGATGATCCATCACCAGGTGATGGTGCTAGAGCAGATAATGTGGGCTGGAGCCATCATGGGAAATAGCTCTGCTCTTGTCAGTGTTGCAAAATTAGCCTGCAGATGATAATAACAACAACAGCAATTGGTGTTGAGAGAGATCACATCTTGGACAAATGCTGTTGTGCTGTGTGTCGTGCTGTGACTGTAGATGTCGCAGCACGTTATTGCAGACAGAAGCAAAGGGAGTGCTAAGAAAACACAGTGAATGTCCAGTTGGTGTGTTTGCAGTGCAAGACATCTGAGGCGGGTGAGCAGTGGGGGACTGGTGTTATTCCATACCAGCCCTCCCAATGCCATTCCCCCAACACGGAAGTAACACAGACAAAGTACCACTGAGTTCCTGGTCCCTGAACAGTTTGCCTCCAAAAATACCTCCCATGAAATCCCCAAGTATGGCAGGCAATGATGACTTTAGCATATCAACTTCTAGCTTTTTTCTCTCCATTCTTTGCCTCTTTTTAGGTGAATTTTTAAATAAATCATGAAGTGCTGCTTGGCCAGCACATCTGGGTAGTTAGCTAGGACATCGGCCATAGGCGATGAGAGTGGCCAGTACCATACTGAAGATAAAATAGATGGATGTTTCCCCTGGTGCTGGCTAAAAAAACATTTTCCTGACACTCCTCATTAAAATCTCATACTAAAAATGATTAAAGAGGCGTATTAATGGTGGGGCAAAAAAGGCACAGGTAGTGTTCATTGGAAAGGAAGCTATCTAATTATTGGAGTGCCCACAAGGCTGCCCTGGGAGGTGTGACAGGTGCATAAGGCTGTGCTGCAGATGTCCTTCAAACAGGCCTGGGGCATGGTTTCCACACTCACTTTACAAGCAGGCATTGAGCCAGCCCTGCTTTGTCCCTGCAGAACAGGAACTGCCTTGTCCTTTTCCTCGTATCCCATCAACTAGTAGCCCTGGTTTCTTTGCCTCGCTGCTTGTGAGGGTGCACAGACACACAGAGTAGCACAAGGAGGGGCACGGGATGGGGAGTGGATTTAGCAGCTGGCAATGGGACAGCTGTTTTTGCAGCAGTGGCAGTTTATGCCTATTACCTAAAGAATCAAGAGCAGGTTGATGGTGCCACTCCAGGCAACAGCTAAACCTAAGACATAGTAGTCAGGGAAGGTGTTTGTGGGGAGCCTGCTTCCTCCTCCTTGCCATAAACATCTTCCCACTTCTGTGCTCCTGCTGTTCCTTTTACATGTCTCTTGAGCTAGTTTGATCCGACAGTGTTTAAACACCATAATACTGATGTTACAGCTGGGCTAGTTGTGTGAATCAGCCTCCAGTGGGATTAGGTAAGCACCAAGGCAGGAGTAGGTGACAAGGTGTTGGGGTTGGAGCAGCCAGGAAAGGGAATTAGGGCACAGGAGATGAATGTCTTTCAGTAGCAGCTAGACAGACTGACCTGGTCATAACATGAAGCTGCCTAAATCTCTGATCTCCTGTGTTTTGCATGGGGAATCCTGCTTTTGAGTAAGGTCTTTCTCCATTCACTGATATGCTGAACAGCTTCTTCTGTTGCCTATCTCCGACTGTCTTGGCTCCAGAGGAAATGAAGGTGGCATTCTTTTTCACTGCTGTATCTGCACAGAAAGAAAACCAGCTACTGGGGATGATGTAGGTGGAGTTGATACTTTGTGAGGCAGGGGAATGGAGAAGATGATCTCTGGAGATCCCTTTAGGGACAATTTTCTGGAATTCTCTGGTTGTGCAGGGCAAAATAATGAGCTGAGACTAGAAGACCTTGAGTCTATCCTGTTTGATGTCTATGACATTGCAAATAGTTTTCATTTGTATGAAGTGACCTATTGGCAGCAGTGTGTTGTATAGCTTAAAGTGTCTGGCAGAAAGAATTTTAACAAATATCCTACTTCAAGAAGTGTTTTAAACAGCTGAAAATGGTGTATTCTAATCCCAAAAAATAATTACAAGTAGATGAAGCAACATGTGAGTAGTAAAACCACTTCTCTTTTTAAAAAAGGTACCCATTATGCATTTTTTTCTTTAAAGGATATGCACTATTGCATTGTACAGTGTACCTTCCCTGTGTGCCACAAAGTACTGGAATAGGTGGAGAAGACAGCAAAATCACATGTTGTTAAGAGGTTTCCCAGAGGCTTCAGTGCAGTACAGAATCTTGGTGTCATGCAAGATGAGCAGAGTCTGTTCAACTCTCAGTTCCTAATAGCTTGCCATGCAGCTGAAGACATTGGAGGAAGGAGAACAAAGGGAGCATGAATGGGACTTTGTGCTGATCCAGACCCATTTTGTAACCTGAAAAATGTCTTGAAGAACAGCAATTCCCACTAGCTTCCCCGGGCATCTTAGCTGGCCATTTATGGTGGATGTCAAGGTGGATGTGGAACTGGAGGTGAGATCTTCCTCTGAATCTGGATCAGGGTTTAAGGAAATAGGCAACTCTCTGCTTGAGGTTAGGATTTCTAAGAACATGCCTGAATGTGAGGTTGCCACCGATTTGATAATTTCAGCACAGTTAAATTGGCGGAGCATTCTACAGCTGTGGATGCAGTTACTCCAGTACAACTATACCATATGTCATAGTTTATACCACAGTTGTATAGCTTGTCCTTATACAACACCTGATCAGGGGTCTAAGGCATTGGTGTAGAGCACCTGCTCTATAGGGACTATATATAAATCTGTTTGTTGCAGAAGGACAGAAAAGTGCCAGGAGGCAGGACATGGTACTGGATCTCATTTCTCCTGATGAAGACGTCAGTCAGATCATGTGCACAGAGATCATGAGACACAGAGCTGGGGAAATGACAAGATAACCAAGAAATAGATGTATTGTAGATCACTGAATCATATTATTCCTGTAGATTCTGCCGTTCCTTGGCATCTGGTAAATAGTAAAGAGCGTTTATCCTGCTGATATAAATCAGAGCAGAAAAGAGCCCCAGGATTCTGCCAGAATGTGCTGTGTGTTCCTATGGGAATCTGTCCCAGCATTGCTTTCATTTGAATCCTCCTTTGTTTATTTTGCAAAACAGAAAAATTATCCTGAAGGACTTTTGGCTTCTCCAACTCCTGCCTTGGATATTCCAGCTTCCAAGGAAAATCAGACACCCTCTGGCTCCAGACTAGTAACTCCCCACTGTTTTCCCTAACCACTAAGAGGTCTAGCACATACAATTTTGAACTGAGTATCTAAACACAAAGAAATTTAAAATACTGTGACAGACTTCAAGTTGTGTTTTTTTAATCGCAGTTATAATTTTTGTATCCTGTTACTCATTAGATGTGTGGAAACTTCAATTTAAGCTTGAAGAAAAGAGTTAAAAATTATTGAGTGTTATGGGTCTCCATATAGCATGTAAGACATTTGAACTCAACTGGCAGTAGAAAGCAAGATGAAGCACTTTTTAGACTGGTAACTATTGTCATTATGGGCCAAAAACCAAGGCACTGAATTACCAACGAGAATAAATTTGTGGATCAGCAAAACAGCTCTCCTACTGACCTCCAAAGTGATGTAGATTAAAATGTGATCAGCAGGGAATACTTTGCAGAGGACATCTAATTTGTTTGGTGAGAAAAGAACAGTGTTGGGAACTTAGAAAGAAAACTGTGGTCTGCACCTAGATTTCTCAAGCAAACATGTGCCAGCAACCAGAGGAGATGCAACCCTGACTTTCTGATTCACCTGTATGTCTGACACATCCTTGCCTGTCTGAAGCCTCTTAGTACTGCTTGCCAGGACTGAAATTTTTTAAACAGATAAGTCAGAGGAAGAGACTGCAAAAAATGGGGAATGGCAAGGAGAAACTGTAGCCAAGAAGTTTCCTTTTCATCATCTTTCAGGGTATTTTTGGGTCAGCCTCCTTCCACTCAAGGGAAAGAGGAGCTATCAAAGCAGAGGAAATGTCCCAGCCATTTCAATCTGGGGGTGGTTTTGGCCGACTATTCTATGCTCTTTTTGACACCCTAGGACAAAGATATCCTGCAGATAATTGAATTCAGAGGTAACTTTTCTTTCCTCTGGCCAGAGCCCAGTCAGACTCAAGTTTGCTTATGAGTATGATCCTTTTTGACACCTTTTTCAATGTAAAAATCCCTCAAATTTCTAGTCAGGCAGAGGCACAAATCCACTGAGTCTCTCCACACAAACCACTCCATGTCAGCAATTCATGTCACTGCTACAGAAAAATCACTTTCCCTTCCAATTTAAAATCTCACTTGTGTTAGCTGCACTTCTTTACATACAATTAATCAATACCTTGAATTCAAGTTGACTATAACTAATTTTCCAGTTCTTTAGGAGAGCATCACCATTCTGGTCACTCAGAGTCCATCTGGACAGAGCCTGTGACTCATGAATCCCATTCAGACCACATGCACACTTTGCACAGTGTGACAGGGATTTGAGCTTCCGTGCACAGAGATAAACTCATCCCGGTTCCGTCAGTTTGCATTTCTGTGTTCACAGACTGCCACTGTGATCATGTCACTTTTTGTTTGCAACCTTCCCCTGCTTCCTCTGTACCTCCTGCATTAAATTATAAAATCATTAAGGTTGGAAAGGACCTCCAAGATCATCCAGTCCAACTTTTGACCAATCACCACCCTATCAACTAAACCACAGCACTAAGTGCTATGTACAGTCACTTCTTGAACACTTTCAAGGATAATGACTTCACCACCTCCCTGGGCAGCCTGTTTCAATGCCTGACACCCCTTTCTGTGAAGAAATTCCTCCTGATGTCCAACCTGAACCTCTCCTAGCACAGCTTGAAGCCATTTCCCCTTGCCCTGTTGCTGGTTGCTGGGAGCAGAGACCGACCCCCACCTGGCTACAGCCTCCTTTCAGGGAGTTGTGGAGAGCAATAATGTCCCCCTCCATGAGCCTCCTTTTCTCCAGGCTAAACAACCCCAACTCTGTCAGCCACTCTTCACAGGACTTGTGCTCCAGATCCTTCACCATTTTTGTTGTTCTTCTCTGGACTCGCTCCAGCACCTCAATGTCCTTCTTGCAATGAATGTCCCAGAACCAGACACAGCGCTTGAGGTGTGGCCTCACCAGTGCCACGTACAGGGGGACAATCCCTGCCCTGGTCCTGCTGGCCACACTATTGCTGATACAGGCCAGGTGCCATTGGCCTTCTCGGCCACCTGGGCACAGCTGGCTCATGTTCAGCTGCTGTTGACCAGCACCCCCAGGTCCTTTTTCTGTTGGGCAGCTTCCCAGCCACTCCTCCCCCAGCCTGTGGTGCTGCCTGGGGTTGGAACTGGTCTATCCTTTCTAGCTGTCTACAGTCAGTTCTTATACTACCTATCATCTCTCATTTACTTGGACGGTATTGGATCTTTGGCCAGACTATACTGCCATACTGTAGTGCCTGCATGTTATATTTTCAGATCTAATGACCATATTTTCTCCTTTTTTGCCCCTCATTCCTGGAGGCGTTCCCTGTAATAGGAGACAAAATCTACTCCACCAGTCTCTTTCAGGCTTCACTGGCTGGAAAAACTGTGATGGAAGTGTTTTTGTGGTTGCTGGCATGTGCCAGTTCACTGCAACTGGAAGGTTGTGCAAGTCTCGTGAGGGCCAGCCCGCCAGGAGAATGTCCCCAGCAGGGGCTCCGTGCCCCTTCTCACTCAACGTTGCAACAGTTCCGGTTTTTGTTCTGGCTGGACTGTCACCAAGTGCTGAGATGCAAATTCCTCTGCAAATAAAATGCCTCTCTTGGCTCAGTTCTCTTTCCAATTGTTTTCCTTCCAGTGATGCCCACAGTGACAATGGTTAGGTTGCAGCCCATCGCACTGACCAACACTGTCTCTCTGTGTCTGCGTGCTCATTCATCTGTCTATAGCTGCCCATTGTGTTTTGCCTTATGACCATTTTGAGGGGTGGAACTATGTTTTCCTTTTGTCCTCAGACCTGTGGGACTTTGGTTAAAAAACAGACATCTTATGCCCTATGGTAACACAAGCAAGAAACAATGGGATGGTTTTTTTCAGTAAGAGGACAAATGTTAAGTCCTAACTCAGGCAAGCCTCCTTTAGCTATAGTGCAGCTGAATGCTCTTTGAGTAGAAACACAGGAAGAAGATAAGGATTTGGTTCAAGAGAAAATAAATAAAAATGCACACTCTCCTCAGCCTTCCGCATATTGAAAACCTTGCAATTTCCACACTGGCATAATGAAGAGACCTTTCTTAGCACATTGTAAGCCACAGTCAGACACAAAGGTTGTCTGCTCATGGGCAGTAAGTGGAAATAAACTGCATCGTTTCAGTTGTGGTTTGTACAAGATGTATTCCAGGGCTGCATGTCCTGATGCACCTTCTGCCCGGTCACAAGATGAACCAGGCTGTCGGTCTCCTATGTTCTCAGGAACAGAAAATGAGAGTGATAGACAATGTCAATCTTTAAAAATAAAATGAGCAGCAAAGGGGAGTGGTATGCCGACCACTGCTCAAAATGCCTGTGGGAAATTCTCGCTGGCCTGTGCTGCCCTTAGGCTGCGCCTTGGCTTTGTCTATGAGGGTCTAGCTGGTTTGGGGAAGCTGTGTCAGGGTGTGTGCCAAAAGTTAACATTACAGATGATTGTTGACTAACCCTTGAGCCCTACTTAGTTTATTAGTAGACATACAGTTTATATACCAAAAGTACATAAATAAAAAATGGTGAGGATTCAAAAGAAAAATGCAAATGGACAGGCAAGAAGTGTGCATAAAAACCCAAACACCATAGATAGGAGCCTGGATAAATGGATTAATTAAATGACTGGTTTTGAAATTCATAGTGTCCCCATGCCCTGTCCGAGATAGAAATGCAACTCTCCTAGGTGCTTCATAAATCAGTAGTATTGGATATCCCTTGTATGTGACATCTAACTGTCTGACTACTTTATAGATTTTACAAAAGGGATAATAACACCGCTGTAGCGTGGCTATGATGAGATAGCCACCACTCTCACAGAAGTCTCCCGCCNAGAAGCAGAGAGACAAATGAGCAATTTAAAAGTAAACCCAGTTATGCTCAGTTTTGAGTATAAACACATTCATGCTAATCTTTTTTGAAAAACTCTTTGAGAATGAATGGATATCTCATTAGACACATTTGTGCATTCTTTTTCAAAAGCAGCTAAGATTAAAAAAACTGTGGCAGGATGAGTCTAAGGAAGCAATTCTGTAATTTTGGAGTCTGGGACCTATTCATGAAGAGATGTCTCAAATCAGAAATTTCAGTGACTTGAGAATGCAGATGATCTCCCTTAAAGCTTGAAAGCTTGACCCTGAAAGTGCTGCTTTTATTTCATGTATCCCTGAAACAGGCATTGGGGTACAAATTCAGTGACTGGCAAGGTTAGTACAGGTCAGTATAATTAATCCTTAAGTGTTGATCAGCAGCATAGCTACAAAGGAAAGAATTTGCTTTCAGTGTTTGCAAGTAGAAAGAAACTTAAAGTTAGATCTAATTCAAGTTTACCAGAAGGTGGAGCTGGATAGTAAATCTAAACAATAACTTGAAATGAATACATTCCAAGGATTATTCCAGTACAGAAAAATGAATGTTGTTGATGTGCCTGTAGTTTGCATGCACTGCAATTCATATACTGCAACTGCTAGAAGTTGGCACCTATTACCTGGACAGAACACAAATGATCAGAGTAGCCACAAAAGTGTTCATTAATGATATAGTGGTAATATGAAAAAAGACTGCAGAAGTATGGTTTGAAAATAAAGAAAATGAAATGCTAATTTTAACTCCAATCCTTCAAAGTGTTGAAGTATATGCATATACAGGTGAAGACCACAAAGTCTTAAACTGAGGCTGCAGGGGAAAGTAAATCTCAGACACTGAAACACACATACCAAGATAAATAGCCTTATCAGCTTTATGATGGGCTATCTCTTAAAATTATATTCCAGTGTATTTCACATTTCCATACTCCTATCCCCTGTAGATTGCCATATTTCCATACAAATATTTCTTTGGGTAGATGAGGCAGACATTTAGCTTCATCTTTTTCACCTGATTCATGAAAAATCTCCTTGAAAGAACATTCTTCACTTGGGATGGCCAGACTGCCTTTGCAGGACCTTCCCAAAGGTGGGCTTATTGCATCTTACAAACTGCCCTTGCTGCAGGCATTCCAGTAGAGTCTGGAGGTGAGGTTGTGATGACATGAAAGACCCATTTTCCTTTTGAGGTTATATTTCCCCAGCGGAAAGCTTTTTTTGCCTGAGTTGTGAGTTTTTGCCAATCTCTCAGTATCAAACTCAGCTTAGGAAGAGTTCAGCTGGAGTATTTGCCACAGGTCATGACCAAATGTGTCAAACTCTTGGGTTTGTCAGTGAAATATCATTTGAACAGGTTTGAGGGGCAGGTGCACACTCTGGCTTCCTCCTTTTGGAAAGATTTCCTTAACCACGCACTCTTGTCCACTGGTGCAGGACATCAGAGCAGCCCACAGTGTGCCCCTCTGTTAGTGATATTTGCAATGATGGGTATTACTGCCCATCAAAGATAACAGGTAAATACCAGCATCAACCACAGATAAAGCCCAGAGTGAGAAGGACTGCAGGGGAGATGACACTGAGGTGTCCTCACAATGGTCCTATGCTTTTTCTTGGGCTCATCTGCAGATCACGACAGAAGCCAGTTTGGCTCGGGAGATATCTCAAAAATAATGAAGAATTGGCACCAGGCTCAGGGCCTACATTAATTCCATTCTGACTGCAGTCTGTCTCAGAATAAAGAACTGTGTAAAACAGGCAAAAGATATTTGCAGGGGTTGTTCAGGAAAATGATTTTCCACAGGCAGAAACAATATGGTAAACCTTTTTAGGGGAAGAAATAATAAATACAGAGCTCCATTGTGTTCCATCATAACTGACACAAGGCTCATATGATTAATGATTAATGCCAGCCCAGTAAAGCCCTCCCAGATATGCCTCCCAAAGAAGTAAGAAGGCAGAGGGTTTAGGTCTTCAGCTGAGGTATCTGAATTAATTTAAATGTGATTGTATCTCACATGCTTGGTCTTAATTGTCTCCTCCTGAAAATTCAATACCTGCATTCATGCTCCTGGGCTCCAGGGATTCCAGAGCACCACACTGTCCCCACTGAAAGGAAATGAAAAATCGGCTGATGCTAACCAGACCCCTTCAGCAACTTTACCCATTTAAGTGCTGTATCCTGCGGAGTGATTAATGATTTTTTTCCTTCTACATCTAACAGCAAAGAAAGAAGGAAAGAAAGAATGTGTACTGTCACTCACCTTCTAGCCAATAGACTACAAAGGCATAGCTTGCCAGGATATTCACTTTCCTCCTGAGTGTGATTTATTTTTCATGTGTATCTGACGTTGCCTCTTCCTTGGATGTGGTTGGAACCTGCAGCATCTTATCAGCAAAAGGTTTGGCTCACTCTTGTAGGTGACTAGCATTGTGCTTTCTTTGGGCCTTTTTAAAACTGCAACCTGAACCTGTTCACCAAGCCTTTATTAACATGTGTTTTATGGTACAGGTGTAATAATTAATCCAAATGGTTAGCAGATGTGGCTGTCTATCTCTGGGCATATCAGTTCCTACACACCACCCCTTAATCAAGCAGTGCCCAAGCAATGCCAAAGTAAATGAAAGAAAATAAATTCCACCCAGATATTTATGAGGGCCACCTGGATAGGGAAATACCTTGGCCTTTGCTGGTCCCCTGCTCCAGGTGGCTACAAAAGACTGAAGTCTCTCACTATATACGAGTCAAATCAATCTTGCAGGGAGCTGAAAATGAAAAGCTGTGCTTGGCTCCCTAGTTTAACAATAATGAAGTTTTGTACATGTGCTCTAAGGAAGTCTTCCCATTTCACCTTATTTATTTGAAATTTCCCTTCTTTTTACCAGTGCCAGCACCTGATGGACTTCACATAATTCAGGTTGCTGGTTCTTGCCTCTGTTTCTGGCAAACCAAAACTAAGGATCTTCTTTGTGTTATCAGCTGGATTCCGGGTGTTGCTTTGCAAATCACGAAGGGAGATGCCAGATTTTTACATTCCTGCCATTTCCACTTTTTTTTCCCCAATTATTTATAGCCTTCATATGGGTAGTTCCTGGCAGATTTTCATCACATTCAGTTTCTGCTGGGGCAAAAGGCTTTGCCTGTGAAGGAGTGGTTGTTCCATCTGCCTCAGGAGGATCCCATCCCTGGTGGAAGCTGCAGCCTCAGCCTCCTTACAGCATCATGGCAAAATGCACCTCCCACCCCATGGGAAACTTCCACACATCTGCTGCATCACATCCAGATATTACACTCCAACCACCTCCCCAAGAACACCATGGATGAAAACCCAGGTGTCCGGGGCTGCATCAAAAGCAGTGTGAGGTGGGTGATTCTGCCTGTCTACTTGGCACTTGTGATAACCTAACTGGAGTAGCGCATCCAGCTCTGTGGTCCTCAGCTCAGGAAAGACATGGGCCTGCTGGAATGAGTCCAGAGGGGAGCCACAAGGATGGGTAGAGGTTTGGTGTCCCTGCCATGATGAGGGGGTTGGAACTAGATGATCCTGAAGTCCCCTCCAACCCCAAGCATTAGATGATTCCCTGGGGTGGAGGGAAAGATCGATCCCAGCTGGATGTCAGATGCCCCCCCAAAGCCACTATATCACTCCCTCCTCAGCTGGACAGGGGAGAGAAAATACAATGGAAGGTTCACGGACTGAGATAAGGACAGGGAGAGACCACCCACCAATTACTGTCACAGGGAAAACATAGTTCATTTAGGGAAGTTAGTTTAGTTTACTACTGATCAAATCATAGTAGGATAACAAGAAATAAAACCAAATCTTAAAAACACCTTCTCCTCAGACTTTGTTTTACTTCTCGTTTTCTGTATCTCCTCCCTAACAGCAGCTCAGGAAAATGGGGAGTAGGGATTGAGGTTATAGAACCATTGAATGGTTGGAGTTGAAAGGGACCTTAAAGATCATTTAGTTCCAGCCCCACTGCCAAGGGCAGGGACACCTTCCACTACACCAGGCTGCTCAGAGCTCCATCCAGCCTGATCTTGAACACTTAGAGGGATGGGGCAGCCGCAACTTCTCATCCAGGGATGGGGAGTTCTCAGCCTCTGTGGGCAGGTCAGTCCACACATTGTTCTCTGCTTCTCCTTCTTCCTCAGGGGGAAGACTCCTCACACTCTACCTCTGCTCCAGTGTAGGGTTCCTTTCATGAGAGACAGTCCTCCACAAACTTCTCCAGTGTGAATCCTTCCTCAAGAAATGCTCCTGATGCCTTAGGTTTCAACTTTTATATTTTTTCAGATCCTGTATTACTTAGTGTGTAACTCTGAAACTTCATACAGCCTGTTAGCTACTGTTCTCTCATGCTGGTTAGGCATAACAAACCCTCTCTAGGTTTGCACTTCAAGGACACCTTGTTGTCCCAGGCCCCAGAATATGTAAACTGAGCCTCTGAACGGGGGGGGAAACTTGGGGTAATTACTTCATTGCCTGAAATTGTAATTGGAGAATTAACCCTGATATGCAAATGGACCAAACTTATAAAAGTGTGAAGAACCCGTGACCCAGGGTCCATCTTGGGTGTAGCCTCTTGACTGCCCAAGGTGTACCTTTGAAGGCCCTTCAAATAAATACCTGCTTTTATTCTCTTAATCTTGTCTAGCCTCTGTTTTCAGGTCGCCTCTCCAAGGCATCACTCCAGTATGGATGCTTTCCACAGGGTGCCATCCCCTCAGGAATGGAATTCTCCAGCATGGGGTCTCCCTTGGGGTCCAGGTCCTACCAACAAACCTGATCCAGTGGAGGCTCTTCTCTCCACTGGATTCTCTGTTAATGAGAAGCAGTCAATGCTGGGAGAAAGCTGTGCATGGCAGAAGAAATCACCTGACATCCTTATTAATAGCTGTAAGTCCTTTTTATCCACATAACAAAAAAATTGAAGTTACCAGTGCAGCTGGTTCCATCACAGGCATTGCTTAGCACTTAACAACTATGATACCAGGCCTCAGAGGTAAAATTGTGTGCCAAATGTAATATAGAAATACATCAAAGCTGATAATGGGCAGGTACCTTGCACTTTGAGCATGTAAGCTCATTTCCTAATCAAGATATATAGGAAAAAGTTTACTTTAGGTTGCTTTTTATCTATTTGGCAAGTCTTGCCTAATAAGCCTGTATCTTGAGTGCTGCCATAGATGAAAAGAAAAAACAGGTGGATTGGAGTGAAGCTTAATGCACTGATCATCCTGATGCAGTTTAAATATTTATTGAAAACTTACAGGCAAACACAAGGGGTATAAAAATCTTGTTCAGTTTGAACTATTCCTGCTTAAATTTCCCCAATATTTAGTCATGCTAGAGAGAAATTACGGAACAAAACCAAGCACATGATCCATGATTAAGTCCATGAGACCTACTAGCTATCAGCTTTCCATTAACCAGTCTGAAACTCTATGCCAAGAAGTGTCACAGTTTGCTTAGAACAGCAGTGGGGCCAGCCTCAACCAATGGCAGCAGCAAAAAACTGCCAAACTATGCTGATTTCGTAACATATCTCTCCATATTTTCATCCCTGCTATACAAGGTCTGAATGTTGGAATGAATTGTCTTTGATAACATGGAGGTTAATAGCCCCAGGAGTCTGGAGTCTCCTCTTTTCTTCTTATAGAGGGTTTGGAATATGGATGTGCACAGAAGTGTGTTAAATGGATTATGCTTCCATTATTTTAGCTTGTTTATTTGCAACATGAGAACAGCATGAAGTAAACACCTGGGAAGTTTCAACTGGAAAAATTCAGATGTTCTTTGGTTATGAAGGCACAAAAATAGCATCTTTGTAGAACAAGCACCAAAAAAAAAAAAAAAAAAAGCAATTCAGAAAAGCCATATGTTGTATAACATGAAAACTGACGTTTTTCTTGTGGCTTCCAAAAATATCCACTTCTGCACCGAGACTAATGCCTGTTACAGTTTAGCCAAAACAGGGTCAAAGCAGGTGGTTTAAGATTAAAGTCCCATATCAAATTAACTGTGATATTTGATATCTGGTAAATACTCTCCAGGGCAAGTTGAATAAGAGCCCTTATTATACACAACAGATTGGAGTAAATAAAAAGTGCGAGACAAACAAAACATCCCCTCTCTGTAATGAAGCGTTCCCTCCACCGCCCAGTCTCAAGGGAAGAAAAAGAAAAGGAAGACCAGCGGTCAGATGAAATACTTTATTGTGAAGGAAGCATGTGTCTGGCAGCTTCAGACATGCACATGAAAAGTAGACTGTTGGAACCAAAGGGTTTCTCCATATGTTGAACTCTGAGTCTCCCATTTCTTCCAGAAATGATTAGCTAAGGATATTTTCCACTTTTCAGTCAAAGAGAAAACAAAATACTGCAGGGAGATGTTAGACGTTCCACTGGGAAATGTACATCTTCTTATCTCTCTCTATGAGTATTTCTTCCAATCTCTCTTCTCCACCTGCCCCAGACCCTGGGCTGCTAAGCCAAGTTTCATGGGGATTATAGTTTCCTGAGCCTTCCTGTTGATCATTTATAATTACAGGCATGAGATTGCCTTTTTTTTCTGTGCAACACCCTCAAAAACCTGAGATTTATTTAAAAGCTATGTCAGTGGCTCAGAAAACTCCTCAGCCAATTCTTTTAAAACTCCTAACTGCAGTAGGTATTTGTTCTTTGGTACCCTGAGGACAAAGCACAGATGTTGGAGGTAACACACTTGTCACAAAAGCAATGTGTGCAGCTCAAACAAGGTCTGTCTATCCTGTGTTGATGGTAGAATACACACAAGTCACACAGCTTCATCCAAATTTGCATCTTCACTCCATTCACAAAGCTGTCAGTATTGCCTGCTTTGCTTGTTCTTGCACTTCTGAGAAGAGGAGGAGGATGGCTGAAGATGTGGTTGGACACTTCGCTGGTTGCTGTGTTCCCATATTTCTACTTGCTTGGTTTTTTCTTAGGCCTCGCTTTTGGTGTTTTTGCTCCCCATTCATTCATGTATGTGAAATGCACTTTGCAGAAAAGAGGAGAGGGGTGGTTCTGTCTCTGGTCACTGCACTCACCAGACATGCTGGTCCTTAAGCGCCAATGCAGATGTTCCAGACTGTTGAAGCTTTGTGCTCTGCATGAAAGATCGAAATAATGCAAAAACCCCTCCTTGGCCAAAGGACCACAGTAAAAAGCCTTGAAGATGAAAGGGAGAATTTTGGGCTTTGAAAACAGGGGCTGCAAATTCTGGCAATCTTTAAAAATGTAAAAGATGTACATATCTGTGTAAAAGCTTTCTGACAACACTGTTCATAAAGGGGAAAGTGGAGTGACTGAAACAAGCAGATGGCTATCTAAAACTGGTATGTAAAATAGTAGAGGCTGACACAGAGCTTCTGAAATCAAAAATTAGTATTTTGAAAGTGGATTTATGTAAAATAGATCTTGTCCATGCAGCCTGAGATACAGGGCAGATCAGGTTCTAAATACAGAGCATAAAGATTAGTATGTCAATAAAATAACCTTTAGTATGGAATTTCATTTGGTGTCACTATGTGTTTTCACTCAGAAACCAGTCTAATAAAAATTAATGCAACTTATGTTAAATATTTAAAAAATTAAATAACAGATTGGAAATACTATAAATCTGGAATCTTTGTTAAATAACTGAGTTTTATCTGGAGCCCTGCATGGTTCAGTTTTCAGAATTAAACTATTTAGTGTTAGTATCAATGTCCAAGAGAAAAAAAAATGCAGTTACCACTGACAAAGACTGGATATGACACAAATATTATGGAGTGGGAGAAAAAAAAAAAAGGCAGGAAGATAAAACAGTGATGCAGACCAGATTGCCTGGTGAAACAGATGCAAGCAACATATTAGGAAGTAAAGGCATTCTTCTGAAAAAAAAAGAACAAAGCCACACAGACAAAATATACTTTCTGTGTACTCTGGATGGTACTTGGCACCACAGCAGGTACACAGTCCACTAGAGGTTCCCTGAAGACCTCCGGAAAGGATTCCAGAGGTGAACTAGAAAGGAGAAAATGGAATACAGGTATGGTATTTGGTGACAATGTGGCCATAACATCTCTATTCACTGGTGTCCACAATCTAAGCTGGACAGTGAATAGCAGAAAGAGTCTCATAGGAGAATCTATAGGATGGTTAAAAGGCTGGAAAACTTGCACCAGGGCAGAAGACTACAAAAGAGCTCAGTTTCTTGAAGAATTTTGTAAAGATGACTTTCCATATCTCTCCACATTGAGAATTTTGTTTTGTTTTGTTTGAGTTTGGGGATTTTTATCTATTGGATAAAGACATCAGAGCATCCAATGTCTGGAAATACAAATATGGTAACTTCAAACCAAAAATAAGACACACATGTTTTTACCAGAGAGGGACAGTCATCAAAGGAATAGACGTGGTGGCTATACAAGTTTCTCTATCACTGGCAAATTGAAAATAAAGATTGACTGTTTCTCTTAAAGATATGTGCCTTACTCCCAAAAGGAAGTAATTCAGGGGAGTAGCGGTCTGGCCTGTGCTTTGCTGGAGGTCAGGATCAATGTGCAGGCTGCTCCCCTCTGGCTTTATGAACCTTGAATCTGTTCCTTAATTCTTTCATGGGGAGGTCTATTCTTTTGGGCTTTGCTTTTCCTATTGAATTGAAATTAGACGTGATTGCATTTGTAGCATTAATTCTCCCAGACAACCAATAAATCAGACACATATTTTGCCTGGGATGTTTAGTTCACTTTAGCCACAAAAAAACTAAGGAGGAACTTGGATTGGAACATGGGTATTACAAAGAAAGGAAGAGATAGCTTTATGGACTGTGATGAGATGACCTCATCCAACACTGCCTTCCTTAGATGTCAAAACCCTAATTGTTTGGGATTGTTGTTCTCTATTTGTTGTTTGCTTGTTTTCTTTTAATTGAGGCTAAACTTAAAAACAGAGTGAAAATTCACAATGGAGCCAAACAGAGCAAAAAGTCACAATGGAGCCAAAGCAGGATGAGCATTCTTTTTTTTTTTTTTTCCCTGGAATTATCCCAGAGTTTTAACTTCAAGTGGGTTTAATCTAAGGACTCCAGCCTCCCTGTAGCCACATGTTGAATCAATTGAAAAGCAACCAACAGGTAAATATCTCTGGCACGGCACTGCTAATAATGTAGCAGACCTTTAGCAGAAGAGGAAACCCTTTTGACCCCTCTTGTGAAAGCTTTTCTGTGGCCTCGAGTTTGGTTGATTTTTTTGTTAAGCTGTCATTACAAATGCAAGAAGCAGACACCTGCAAGAAGCTGATATCTCTACATACATCAACAAGGAGGGAAAGCAGAGGCAAATAGGTTTTATTTGGCTTTAACGGAGCACCAGGGAGAAATACACAGAGAGATTGACTGACGGGGCTTTGGTAGAAACCCGTCAGCTCGTAATGTGAGAAAGTGCTGGCAAATGAACAAAAAGCCCGTGGCCCTTTCCAAAACTAGGACACTTTGCCTGAAATATTCTACTTTTTCTCCATTGTTTCCTACCCTCCTGTGTTGAGGTCTAACCACAGAACAAGGCACCACTGAGCTGCAGTGCCGTTCTGTGTATCCATCTGGAACATGTCAAGCCTTGGCAGCCTGCCCCCATGCAAAACCCTGAAAAGGGAAGGAGGTAACCGTTACGTGTTTTTAAAACAAAAAAAATTCTCCTGTGGACTATGATCCTATCAGAATTTGCATTCTATAAAGAGACAGGACATAACTAGGGAACTCCCAAGAAACCTTGAATTATTTGAAGAGTGTCAGAAGAAGGTATCAGGAGCTGAGAAGGTGATGTGCTCTTCATGAGGCAACAAATAAATGCATTAGGGTTATTGAAGATAACCAATTTGGACATAAACCACTTCTCCTTCCTAATTCTGGGAAAAAATATTCATTAATGATGTCATTTTTTCACATCAGACAATTAAAGAAATTATGAAGAATTTTGTTCCTACTGCTTGAAAATATCTAGCCCTAGAAAAAAGTGAGACTGTTGAAGATTTTACAGAGCTATTTGCTAAAATTAAAATATTAACCCAAATTCTCAGACAAATTTTACCTCTGATGCCACCTCATGTTCTAACTTTACTCCTATAGGACTGGGGATTTTTCACTCTCTTCCTTATGCTGTTTTAAAGGGCTATGGTGTTTCATTTGATACCACCTTGTGCTTCTAACGACAGAGAAGCATGTCCTTCAGGAGATGAAGGTAGTACCTGTTTTGTTTAACATCTATACTGTAATTTTTATTTATACATAGTATAAAATTTACATTGTGGCTGTTGTACGTATCTTCTGTAAGTCGTCTCCTGCTTAATGGAAGTCTGTAGGTTTCTCTCATGTCCAAAATCATGTCGGAAATGACAGTTTCATTGTTTCAGTAATGGGTAAGCTCAGGACTTAAAGAACATATATCTAAGATAGCAATTTTTTGCCTTTTTTTTACCTTTTGTGCCTAGTGTCTTGGGGTGATTTTATAATGTGTATCCCCTATCATCACTCTGTGCCCAGACGTGATTCCTGTGCCTTTCTGTGCCTTTAAGCTGAGCCCGGGAGAGGAGAGAGAAAAAAGGCCAGACGAACTTTTCAAAGCAGTCTGTGCCTCAAGGTCACTACTCCTGCGTTTTGCTGCTGTGGGGAGAAGAGCAGAGGAAGCACCCTTCCTGCTTTTTCCAGCCAGCTTTTTCGGCTCTTTTTCTTCAGAGAGAGACGGAGAGTTAAACTTTGTTTTTCTGGGACTTTGGTTTTGTTTCCTTCTCCTTTGGACTTGTTCAAACCACCAGAGCATCTGAACCCCACCGGGGGACCTTCCCCCGCCCTGGAGGGGGCTCCCACATCGACCCAGCTCCAAGGAAGAGGAGAGAGACCACCCCCACAGAAGGACTCCAAAATCTTTCAGGTTTTCTCTCCACAGCGAGAGATTTCATTATTTAGCATTATTGTTCTTTTCCTGTGTGTTTGTTAAATAAATAGTTCTTATTTTTCTCTTTCACATTCCTCCGAGGATTATTTCTTTCCCAAACCTGGTGGGGGAGGGGCGGCTATAACCTGCCTTCCTTTGAGGAGACGTTCCTTTCGGAAGTTTCCCTGAATTTGGCCGAAACCGGGGCACCTTGTTTCATCTTGGTAGTAGAAGAAAAAGTGCTTCACATGTGTTTAGACTTTTTTTAGTTGCTTGAGTTGCCTTGTTTCCATTTGCTGCTGCAATTCCATTTCTTCACCAGGATTTACCACAACCTTAAAAGTCAGAGATATCTAAGAGGCAGTACATATACAGAATTTTAATGTATGAATATTGGGATTCTGTTCTCGCAGATTACCACAGCTGCATAAGAATATTCATTTAGCACACATTAAAAATCATTTCCACAATGCCCCTAAGCATCTCTACAACAGCTCTTGGTTTCCATAGAACATCGGAAGAAATAAGGACTCTATGAGCTGATCACACTTCACAGGTACTCTCTATCTGGGGGAACTTTTCAGGAAAAAAATAAAACATTTATCATCTTAGCATTTTTTTATACATAAAAAGTTACACAAAAAGAAGTCTATCAAAGAGGCTGAGGTAATGATTTCACATTTTATTCCAATTCCTGTTTTTAGGGTAGTTAGAATTACAACTCTTGAATCTGTGAGAAGACACTCAGATTCACAAGACCACAGCAGTCTTTGCACCTTAATTTTTTTGTTTGCTTGTTTCTTTTATTTAAACAAAATTATGTTGGGAAACATCATTATATTATTGACGACAGTGAAGTTATGGCATTTTTAACCAGTTGAGGTTTTGCTCCACAATAGTTTTGGTTATTTAACAATATAGCAAGTGATGTATTGTGCCAGGGTACAGTGACTGTTGTTCTGTTCCTATGAAGGAAAAAGAGATTTCTGAGCCCCAAAGATTAAGACTTGTATCATTTTCTCTTGTGGCTCAATGTCCTTCCAAGATTTTACCTTCAGTCAAATAAATGGCTTCGTTATGTTGAGTTGCACTCATTATCCAAATGACGCCATTTCCCCCATCCCATCCCCTTACCATTGACCAATGTCTGAAATCTGTTTCTAGAAAGTAAACTGCTGTATTTTCATATTTCCATGAAAACTGTTGTGATATTTTCTGTTGCTCAGCACCCCCGAAAAATCATATAAGGTGAATTGAGAGCTTTTACTCTATAAACTGCAGGGGCATATGATGAAACTGATAGCACATAATTTTAAAACAAATGAAAATACATACATTTTTAACACAATGGATACAAACTTCTGGCGTGCGTTGCCAGAGGAGGTTGTAGGGACAGACAGAAATCAGGATTTAGGCAAATTTGTGGACAGTGAGTCCATAAAATAGACTAACAGGGCTAGTAAGGGATGTACTCATTAGCATCCTTAGTTCAATGATGGTGTGTCCTGAGGACCACAGGTAGTGGTTAGATTTGTGTCTTACCTCAGAACTGCATATCCTGTTGCCACTGCCACGATCAGCTACAAAGTCAGCTTTGCTGAGGGCCAGATGGACCTCAGCTCTGGCCTCACAGGCAAGAATTTTCTCCATCTGGTCTGTGGACTCAGAATTTATTTCATCCAACCTTTAATATGGAAAACTGAAATTTCCCTCTGGCTTTTTTTTTTTTCTGTTACTGTGGACAGCTCAATATTTTATGTTTTCAGCAAAAGGTGAGGGGAGCCTGAGAGCTGTTTGCTGTCAGGATGGAGAAGACGTAGAGAAGAGCCAGGGCTCCCAAGGATATTTGCTGACTGTGAAATTAGTACAGCTAGAAGACCTAAGACTATATCAAGTTGGAACAAGGAGAAGAAGCAAACATTTCTCTGCTGCTTGCAAACTTCTCTGAAGCTTTTTGCTGCTCTGTGTCAGCTGTGGCTTCCACATCCATGTCTATGGAAGGAAGGGACATAATGGCTTTGTTTTCAGAATCTCATTCTGAAAGTGATAAAAATTTTCATTTGTTAGAGTGCTTTCTAATATATTCCTATTCTTTTTATAATTTTCCATCTGCTGGCTGTTTTGTCAAAGCTGCAAATCAGGTCAGAGAAGAAGCTTCACAAATAGCTCCCACAGTGCAAATTCATGTTTTCAAAGACCTTTTTTCTTTTTCTCTGTTGTTATTCTCATAAGTGAAAGGCAAGTCTGAAAGTCTAAAAGACCGGATAATATTACAATGTTTGGATTAATTTCGTTTTTTATAATTTTAATGGATTTGCACCATATTGTTTGTCAATTAGTGGAAATAGGTCAACTTTCTACCAATTCTGAAAGCTGATCATCTTCTTTCCTCTTTAAGAAAAGCAAAACCAATTGCATTTTCTTGGATAACCCAGCCAAGCGTTCTTGTCTTCCGATAAGACTCTCCTTGTTTAAGTGTTTACGCCTATTTATTGTACATGCTTTTGCACTAGTGGCCAAATGTTAGTTCTTTATCACAAGCATAATACAGTGAGTAAAATCTGTGATTGTAGGGCTGGGATCTTTTGCATCTCTAACAGATTTAAGGACGGAAAAGGAACATCTGAAGGGCAAGGAACAGGAACTGCTCCTCTCTGATGACTTCTTCTGCACCCACTTGGAAAAATGGATGTTAGGGCAGCGCTTAAAGTATGCTTTTGTCCTGAATAGCACCTGCGTAAAGAGTGCTCATACAGATCTTATTCCTCTGTGTGTCAGAGCTGTATGTGCTCAGTTCAGATGCACCTTTTACGGTGAGGTTTCATCCTTGCTTCCAAGCAGTGCCAGCACAGCCAAGATAGCAGCCCTTGGAGCTGGCTCCTCCAAAGGCAGCAGCTGAGATCTTTCTGGTGGCATCTCATCTGCCCCCAGCTGCTCATGGGACTGCCGATGTGTCCCTGAGGGCACAGCTGCTGTGCTCTCTCAGGCACCCTGGTGTGCAAAAACCGGTGGGCAGGGACTAATAAAGCCTAGACTGCAGCCTTGCAGGATGCTCTGGAAGGACAGTGGCATTTTCCTGATGCTGAGTGATAGGATCTAGCAGTATCTGCAGCCCTGTAGTGACAGGAAGGTGTGCAAGTGGTGCAGGGTAGTGAAAAGGGTTCTGGGTACCCCTGCTGCAGGGTGCGTGCTCAGACTTTGGTCTCCTGTGCTCTGGAAGAGGTTTGCTGACCCTGTGACATGCAGCTCAGCATGTCACACACCTTCTGCTGGGAGCAGGACCCGGGACAAGGGGAAGCTTTGGGGCCATACAGTACACTGTTTTGGCAGCCTGCACTTTCTTTTTTAACAATATGAATTAGTAGTTGTTATTAGCATAAAATCACCAGTTAAAACACTCTCAGCTCATTTTTTAACAGTGGAGCTAATTGCCCTTAAGTGCCTGAGCTCCAGCAAAACGAAATGGCACCTTTGTGCAGAAACCCCCAGTGTTTCCCTGGTACATCTATAACGACCTTTAAAATAAGCCATTACAATTCTGACATGGTACCAGCCTGACACCTTGGGCTGGGATTTAATTTTGAGTTATAGCAGCGTTAGGAAAACATATGATGTGGCCGTTTGTTTGCAGAAAGAAGGGGGAAAAAATCATAAAACCCTCTTTTTTTATGAGCTGTCGCTTGATTCGTTCCTGGAGCCCCAAGTAGCAAGCGTCTAAATCAATGCACACAGCTGTTCTTGCTTCTTGGAGCCCAGCAGGTGTACTGCCCAATGTGCCTGCCATGTCCCCCCACTCACATAACAAATAATAATGTCTTACACACACCAGCCATCCATCACAGTTATGGCCAGCCCTGGTGAGGCCGCTGTTCTCAGGGTAGCGTGGAGATTATTTTTTTTTCTCTTTTTTTCTTCCTTTTTTTCTTTTTTTACTGTAGAAATACCCTGCCCGTGGATTATTAGTCACACTTTCTGGAGTCCTTTAATTGAATAACCTTTGGCACTTGTGGCAAAGGAAAAAAAAAAAGGAAAAACAACAAAAAAAATCAATCCCGAACCCCCCACACCACAGTGTTTATTTGTGTTAAAAAACAATAGGCATATTGTGACTGGCGAAATCAATTAGTCTTCCTCTGCAGTAAGGGCCCACATCTGGTGTGATTTAAGTTAATGTAAGGGAAGGGCCGCAGAGGCCCGAAGACCCCGAGTTCTCATTTCAACAGGTGACAGAGAAGGCATAAAAGGCTAATATATACTACAAGTGCAGAGGCAAGGCTATAAATACTGGAAGGTTTACTTAGGAGGTAAAACAAAGCTAACCAATAATGCAAAAATAAATACCTTCCTGAGACAGGCTGTCACCTGGCATGTGCGGAGGCAGGAGGAGGTGACGGGGGAGGGACGGGAACGGCTTGGGAGGCACGGGGCACTGGGCAGCGTGAAGGAGCTTGGCTTCCTCTTTGGCTTGGGACACCTTCCCTCCAGGGGGAAGATAACAGCAGGAGAAAGACAACAGAGTGTTTGTTCAGCTCCTGCATGATTTACCTCGCTGGGGTCTAAAGGGGCTTGTGAGATCCCCTGGCTCTGTCTGCATCTGCCAGGGACCCAGGTAATTCCTGCCAGCCTATCTCAATCTGATTCTGTCACTTCAGTTGTCCTGTTCATTTTATCTCACTTGCACTACAGTGACACAGCACTTCTCAAGAATGGTTGTGTGCTTACTGAGAGCTGGTGCCCATCACTGAGAGGTAAAGAGTATCAGAGTATCAGATAAAGTAGATTTCTTAATTTTTTTTTTTTTAGTAAACTGATTATTCAGAGTTCTAGTTGGATCTGTAAGCCATCTAACTTCCCAAGCCTGGTTCTCTATGGATTTGTATCCAATATTCCTACAGTTCTTCTCTTATTCTGCTGTTGCCCGAGGCCAGCTCCCTTGGCAGTACCTCCAGTCCTCCCAGGTTCTCCTAGACCTTCCCCTCTTCTCTCCATCTGATCACAACATTCCCAGCTCCTTTCTATGCCTTTCCATTACTGAAAACACGAATATGTCCCTTTCTCCATTCTTCAGCTGTCCATTAAAGTAAAATTTTAAGGAACTTAGCTCAGAGCCATTCAACTCTCCCTCAGATTTGGTTGATACTGTCCTTATGATTCAGCAAGTCTTGGGGAAGGGACTGACCTGTTTAAGAGGATGGATGCTGCAACTATAAATGCTTTTCACTCTGCAAAGTAGACTGAAGGGTGTTCTGTAAACATCATGTGTGGCTGTGTAAATACACATTTCTGCACAATTCATATGAGGCCAGAACATTCAGACTGATGATTTCGGCCACTTCTCTCCAATACATTTCTGTAATGCTTGGACCATTTGCGTGAGTCTCACTGTGCATCCTGGGACAGTCACCCCAGTAATCCTGGCACAGCTGGAAATTGAGACTCTTTGAACTGGGAAGCCACCCCCAGGGTGGGTGCACACTAAGACAGCAGAGACTATAAAGCCAGCTAAGGAGTGTCAGGATCCTTGTGTTTGCCTGGCAAGGGAAGAAGGCACAGGGCTTGTGGAGCACCACCCTCCTCTCTCCAGCCCTGCTGTATCTGTACAATGTACAACAGCACAATAGATCGACTGGATTTGATATATGAGGGGAGATTCCCTTAACAAAAAGATGCTATTATTATAATTATTGTTCCTGAGCTTTTGATACTCCCTTATTAACAGACACCTAGGAGGAAATATGTCTATCATATGGTCTCTGAGTATAAAGACTACTTTATAAAGAAAACACATCCTCAGTCTGAATCAGTGTTACTTGGTAGTGGGGATGTGTTTTGGTTCACTCACCCTAGTGACTTGTCCAAGTTGGAAATCCAGTGATTTCATTTTAATTTCTTCACAGCAGTGATAAAATCAGCCTGCAGCCACAATCTCCATTGCCCTCCTTACAGAGACTATAGGCAGGTACTGAGACTTGAAATAATATCACAATGATAATAAAGGGTTTTGTTGTGTTGAGTTTTTTTTTTTACATCAGTTTCCAACAGCTGGTTGCCAGTTGCCCTCTGACACAGACACATAAAAGGGAAGTAGTGAGTCCTTTACCAGCAGGGATCACTGGAAGAAAGGCAGCCCTCATAAATCAAGCCAGCACTGTTACATAGCTTTAGTACAATGAAGTGCACATGTGCAAGGGTGACTGAAGAGGGACCCCACTCACTGGATGGGAGCAGAGCATGGTCTCAGGAAAGGGGTATCCCTGCCACCATGGCGAACAGCAGGGAGGATAGACTTTGGATAGGACAGGAGTCCTGATGGCAGTACTCTGAGGAGAAGGTTCTCAGGGGATTTCCTATCTTTTGCCAGTTAGCAAGACACAGCAGTGGAGTTCCTACTCTCCCCATAGAGGTGTAGGTTGCTACTTGACACACCTTCGTGGCAGGATGGGTAATACCTTTCATTTGCTTTAATATGTCCCCTTGCTTTTACTCATGCCCACATAAGTCACCTTTTAGCAATGGTACTTTCTCCCTATAATCTTTGGAGCCTTGGAGGGATTACTAGTGTCATCTTGCCACTGCAGCAGAATGAACCAGACATGTTTCTTCCTTCAGTCTTCCCTCAGGTGATTCATCAGCTTTAAAGCCAGTCCTGAACAAAACACTGCACAGCAGTAGCCAGAGAATGTCAGCCCTAACTTCTGCACTGAGCTGGATAACTTGAGCCTCAACTAGGCTAAAGATGCCTATCATTCCCTGAACAAAGAAATCACAAACTTTTTTCCAGGAGTAGGGAATCATACAGAGCTGGGCTGGGCAGGCCTTGTAGGTATAACATTTCCTATAGTTCAGCTGTCCAGCTTATGCATCCCTTTCATTCATCTTGCCCGTTTCTTGAGTTTAAATGGCCCCTAGTAAAGATGGAGGCTGGGAACAGACTTCCACCTCAAGAGGAAATGATTTAGGTTTTTTCCCAGGTGACTTCTTCCATGAATACCATTTGATTCTCCCACATCAACCTCTCTGTAAGACAGAAGTGTGTGCATGATGGAGGGATCATTCTGGCTCACTCATCTAGAGTAAGCAGCTACCACCAGTTTACCCCACACCCAGGGCACATGACCATCCAAGGCAATCCCTGAGCAGGTTGAATTTTTCAGGTGCTCCACCTCTGATCCATGTCATACATTTTTGAAAGAAACACAGCAGTAACCTAAAGACTTTGGGAGCTGAGAGTCTTCTGCATCTTATGCTCATTCCGAAGGTTAAATATTGTGTGTTCCCCTTGCTTAAATTCAAATTACATTTGCTGGATTTTTTCATTTTCTGGTTTAATTAATATCAGACGTCTTCCATGTTCTTGTTTGAAGCCCTTGAATAATTAATTCCCCCGTGTCAGGGAGAGAGGTCGAATTTAATAGGGAAGGTTTTGAGTGTAGAGATCAGTTATACAAGAAACTCTTCAGTGGTCCAGTCAATGCAATTAACAGGGGTGACACAGTAGAGTTTATCAGCACAATGTTATGGAGACCTCGATTTGGGATAAGTGTTTAAGGTTTCACACAGCCAACAGTTGCATATCAATAGCATTTCAAAACAAGTGTTTTCATTTATTTTCATCCCAAAATGTATTATCAAATATTGCTGTGGGTGGACCCTACACAAGCAACCCCACAGCCACTCACTGCCCCCCACTTCCGTGAAGAAAGTGAACTACATCCCAGCCAGACACAGCTCAGATATGAAGTTCCACCTTTGACACATGATCTCTCCGTCTCTCTACCTGGTGCAGATGGCAGAAGGAGTCTTTCAGTGGGTGTGGAAGTGCATGGAAGAACAGAGACTTCACCTCTGTAAGGAACACTGGTGAAAATGGGATTAGGATAATGCTTTCCAGCTTCCCTGATTTTAAATCTTTTCAAAATTGACAAGAAAGCACAGAAGAGTTGTACCAATTGTCTGGGTGTTATGGAAACTTCAGTTACAGAAAAAGTGGAGAAACTTTGAGATTCCATTGCTCTCTTCCCTTGAATAGACTAGTCAGAGGTGAGTGTGAGACACTGAGGAAATTATTCCATGGAAAGAAAAGAAACAATAAATGCTTTAGGGGTTTTCCTTCATCATAGGAAGACTTAATTAAGACTGATGACAGAAAGATAAAGCCAATCAAGTCAAAATTGAAAATAGACACATATTTTGACAATAAAATCATTCACTGGAAATTACCAGGAACGATGTTGGAAGTCTGTCTCTTCCTATCTTCACATATATGTATTAATAAAAACACATAGGGTTGAATTTCAAGGTCTCCTGCCATGTCTCAAGTGAAAGGATGAGACAAAATAGCCTTAAATTGTCCCAAGAGAGGTTCAGATTAAATACTAGAAAAAAAAAAAATCACTGAAAGGGTGGGTAGGCATTGGAATGAGTTGCCCAGGAAGGTGGTGGAGTCACCACGTCTGGAAGCATTTAAGAGGTATCTGGATGTGGCACTTGGGCACATGGTTTAGAGGTGATTATGGTGCTTCTGGGTGGAGGGTTGGACCAGATTGTCTTCAAGGTCACTTCCAATCTTGATGTTTCTGTGATTCTGTAACTCTCTCTTGTAGTAACCATGAGAACTGATTAGATGTCTGAATGCTCTTTAGTTTTCTGAGTCTGGGAATTGAATAATCTCTTAACTTTATTTTGGTAAACTAAATTTACTATAGCTTTTTTCAGTAAGGCATATTGGAATAGACATATTGCAAGATATTGGAATACCTTAGCTGTGAATTGCTGCTCTCTTCTCGAGGTCTGTAACATTAGTGAGTGCAGACAGATTCATTGTATCAGTACAGATGCCATGTGGATGCTCTTAGGTTTCCCAGTGGTCTTTTGAAGTGGGGACACCAAAAACTTTCCATACCTCTGTGTAACACAATGGTTTATCATTCCTCATAAAGCCTTGCAGACCACTTCCTCTTGTCCACTAAAAGTTACAGATATATTAATTGCTAATTTAAATTTCTCATTAGCTTTATTTTTCTGTCCGCTTATAAAGCCTCATATGGTTTTTGGGCTTGTGCTCTCACCTCAATGTCACTGAAAATCTTTCCCAATGAAATAAATGACATTTGTTAAAAGTCAGGATGTCATTCTCTGCAAAGCTCTCAAAAAATCCAAGCTCGGTGGGCCATACATTTTGTCTTCATGACTTAGAGCTCCTGGAAGTTTTCTCTTCTGTGTTCTGTTCAAGCTCAGGTGCATTCATGGATTTGTAGAGTATGATATATTTTGTTTGCTTTGTCCATATTGTCTCCCTTTCAAGATGAACTCTGAGTAATTACTTCGTGCAAGTATGTGAGGTACAGTTGAAATAGGTGCACAATACTTTCAAACTAAATCTGTAACAAATGCCTGTGCATGTGTGTGCCCTGGGTTAAACATTTAAAGAAATGAAAAGTTGCTGTACAACTAGATGATGGAAAATGACTGGAAAGGTTCAAGAGACTGTGGGACTGCATGGTGGGGGGCATTGCAAATACATTACATTGCAAATACGTTACATCAATAACCTATCCTTGGGATCTTTACCTTTTGGCTTGCCATGAAATTGTATTACCTCAAAAATCAATTTCAGGAAAAGGAATGAGTACTGGTCCCATCCTGTGGTTTGTCAGTGTGTATGAATATAAAGCTGTGCCTATTTCAAGAGTAATCACCCTCTTTCCAGAGAACAGCATGTGACTTCAAAACCTAATGCAAGCCTGCACGAGAGTCTGTAACTAGTAGAAGCACCTTTTTGTTTTTATCTTGATTTAACTTGGGCTACATGCATGCTTTTCCAATTATTATTCCCCAAGAGATGCTGACAGCAGTGGTTTGGAAGCTCCCAAGGTAAAACTGCCTGTGTTAGGAGAGCTGAGCTCTAGGTGTGGATGATCACACTGTAACCCTGTGTTGCATGCAGGTGGCACTCCGCAGTGTTGGAGACTGTAGGCTTTTATTTAATCCTTCTTCTTCCCTGTCTCCTGCAGCAAGGGAGGGTTGCAAAGTGGTGAGGGCAGAACCCTGGCAATGCATCCTCCCTTCTGCACGCTGTAATTGACAGCTCCACAAAGCCATCAGGTGAGACACTGAGCAGGTTTCTCACCTTCTTCTGCTGCTGCTGGCAGCACATCAGACTATCCCTCACTCCACACTGGCACAAACTGCTCTAGCAGTGTTTCATCAGTGATGCACGAAGCACACGGCACTCCAAGGGGTTTGCAGACATTAATCAACTGACTGTGATTTGTAGCACTTAAGATGGAATATGATCATAAGAAGTGCCTCCATTTACTTATCTATAAATTACCTACAGCCATCCCCTGTCTTTCCACATCACGGTGACGGTGTGCAGTTAATTGATTCATGGGGGTAAAGAGCTTTCAGACCACCCGATGAAAGATGTTACAGAAGTAAGTGGTGGTGAGCAGGAGTGGTGTTTTGGCAGTGTGTTCCATGCCGTGGGGATGGTGTAAATGAGGTATTTGCTTCGCATTCTTGGGCTCCCTTCGTGTGTGGTGCAGGGAAAGCGGTCACCCTCTGTGAAAGCAGGTTTTATGTTGTGTGACATAAACGCTAGGGACCACTCTATGTGCTGGAACACATGATACAGCTGACTTGTGGGCAAAATAATATAACCCACACCTCTCTGCCATGTCGGGATAAATCCCAGAGTGCACCTCTCAGAACAAGCATATCCTGTCGTGAAATGTCAAGCAATCAACATCAATAAATAATGAGTTGAAAACAGCAAGGTGGCGTAAAACTGCACAGTCGCGCTTGGGAAGGTAGGGAAGCTGATTAAGTGTTATTTCCTGATCTGTAAATCATCAATTCCAAACTTCTTTGTGTGTTGTCTATAAAATATTGGCTGTGGGCCTTTTGTTATAAAAAGGTAACTAATTTTTATAGCAGCCCCGTAAATAGTAATTAACGTGCCACAAACTGAACAACATCCTGCTGTAAAAAAATGGGAAACGCTGTGCCTATTTTTCAAGAGACCTGCATTTGTGCCTGGGTAGGGATGGATACTTGCTTGCCCCTGTATGGGTGGGTAGGTGCACATGCGCTACTGTGTTGAAAAACTCAAGGGAAACCCCTTGATTCTGTCCTACCGTAGAAACATCCCTGACATGGACTGGGAGGGAGCAGCAATCTGAAGCTCACGGTCTCTTTTTGGTGTCTGCTCTATCAGAAGAGGCAGAAAGGAGTGATGAAGTAGATGATTACTGAATAAAGCATTTTTCTTTCCAGCCTCTATCACTTAATGTTTAGCTTATGCCCTGAAACTTGAGAAGGACTTAGATCTTGTCTCAAAGCATTTTTTCCAAGTCTGTCTAATAAAACTGTATATGCTCTCATTATCCATAGAAATCCCTAATCCCCTTCTGAACAGCAACAAACTGTTGACCTCAGTGGTACAGTGAATCCCACAGGTTCAGCATTCTTACTTAAAAAGAAGAAAACTGACTAAAAACAACTCCCTATCTTTTCCCCCTACTTCCTCAGTTTTAAACTAATAATCCTGTGGCTGTAGTGAGTGCCCCTTGTTCCCTAAGGAGTGGGTAGGTGGGCATGTCAAATTTATTGTACATTACACACTCCGCACATGGACCATGGCAGGATCTGGAGCTGGGAGGAATGAGAGGACTGTGCAGCCCAGCCAGACCCATGTTAGACGACCTGGAGTACGTGCACAGCTCCAGGAGGTGTTAATGGCCTGCAGCCATAACGGCCCTGCTCCTTTTGCCCCCCACTGCCTTCCTTTAGAATATTTGCACCTGGCCACATAAATGCTGGGAGCAGAGACCTTCAGATGCTCCTGTTGGCAGCTACAGCTTCATGTCGCAGTGATGGAGATGAACACAAAGCACCCACCTCAGCTTTTGCTGCCTTAAGCCTGCACTGCTTCAAGAGAGTAAGGAGGCAGCTGGGCTGCTAAATCATTACCCTGGATTCTGGATCTGGCTTTCTGAGAGCCTTTCCTGATGCAACTGCTTCACCTGGTTTATTTAAGGTTCTGATCCCACAAGGGCTCTGATGGGAGGGGGCACATGGGGTCCTCTGATGGGACATGGGCAGTCAGCAGCAGGTGCAAAACTCAGACGCGGTGAGTGAGCATGGCAGAGCATTGAAACAAGGAGTAATGGAAGAAACAAGGGTTTCAGTGAGGTGGGGAGTACAACAAGGGAAACTAACCCAGGTAGAGAAGAAGGACTGCTTGTTAGAAGATGCAAGGTCATGATTCTCCAGTGCAAAGGAGCATATGACCCTTCTGTCCCCCTCTGTGCCACACTGTGCCCCCTGTGTTCACCCTTGCTTTCACAAACATTCTTGTCTTCACTGTGGATTAGGGTCAGTCACACCATCTTTGGGTCAGATTATGTTAGACATTCACACAATGAGCACAGTGTGGTCTGATTCCACTCTTCCAGGGATGCTGCTCAGCAGCTTGGACCTGACATACCATTTTCCTGTTATTGTGGTAACTGGTGTCTACAGTTCCACAAGGTACAAGATTTCCAATTTTGCTGAACTTTTTGTAGGATTCTAACTGTGGTACCTCGAATCATTCATCTTTAAAGCCATATTTCTAAGTAGAAAACTGAATAATATCCTCAATTAAAATATATAAAGGCACATACTGATTTCACTAGAAACATTGATGATTAAAAATAGTTTCCTGCCCCCTAAAGCATGGGACCACTCCACAACCACTGAATTGCTCTTGAAGTCAAAAGGCAGCATAAAAATCTACTTTGGCCACTAAGGCCTGGGGTCCGAAAGCGCTTACTAGCTCTCTGCTGAAGATTGCAGTGGGAGTGGTAGTCAGGATCCCAAGTACCTATCAGGAACTTAGCCCACGTGTCAAGATAATGCCTCTTTGTAACTCTCCAGCCTGATTTATCCACTTCTGACAGAGTTCTGTGAGCAAGGCCTGGTTAAGAAATATGAACTTGTTAAACCTTGCTGAAAGGTTTGGGGAAAGGCTGCAATCTCCAGTGAGCAAAGTGCATCTCTCCCAGAGCAGGCTGCATGCTGGGGCCATTCATCACAAGCCACAGGGAGGGGTCTGGCAGGGAACAATTGATATGGTTTTGCCATTGAAGAGACAGTTTCCCCTTAGAACATATGGAAGACAGATTACACAGCCCCATCCTAATGTGAATGGAGCTCAGATGGGGAGAATACATGGGCGAGAGAGGGACATCAAGGAATTAATATCATCTGACACCTGTTTTCTGTTTCCAATATGCAGACCTGTGCCTGGCTGCCTCTGGAATTGTCTTCCTCTGCTTGAATTTCAGTTCTCCCTGCAGATACATCAAACTGTGTCCTAAACACCAGGGTCTTTCATCTTGCATGTCCGGTGGCAGAAACTAATGGAAGAGGCCTGCCCTCCCCACCACACCTCCATCTTTCTGACTGTCCCTAGCAGGCTTGCCAGGTTTTCAAATCTGGACACAAAATTTGACAATTTGACAAATTTGGACACAAAAAATGTTGGCAGGATGCCAGGGTAACTGGCTGGGTACATAACAGTGAGGATGGTGGGAAAATGCTTCTCCAAACACCGTATCTACTTCTACCACAAGCCTGGTTCTTCGCCTTTATTTTTTCATTTCCCAACACACAGGAACCAGCTAGAACCAACCCTAACAAAGCACTGCCAGTATGGTTTTTTATGAGAAACATATGTGCCATAAACAAGGCAGCTAAGGGGAAGTAAGGAGAATCTAAGTTAAAATATGGAATCACCCTTAAGTAAGCAAAGCAGCTCACAAAGCAGTATTACAAAACAAATATGCAAATTGCAATGAGAAAATAGAGAAAGAAAAGGAAAGGAAAAAAAAAAGAAATTAAAAAAAGTAATCTGTGTTAATAAGTTCCTTAAGGGAAAGACAAAGTGTAGAGTAAATGCCTCTTCAGAACACAGTCTTTCCTGGGGAAAATTTCATCATGTTGTGCAAAAGAGAAAAAAATTGATTTATTAAGACTGCATGAAAGTAAAAAAAAATATATAGCAAAGTTATGTAGAGCAAAATATGCTGAGAGAGAAACCAAGCAAAAATAAATGTTGCTTAGGATTTCTGTGGCAAAATGTGATAACAACGTACAGTGTTACCTGCCTGTCCTGTGTGAGGTGGTGCCTTGACCTGCAGCCCATTTGGTAAGGAGTTCAGATGAAAGATGTGTGTCCTTTTTCAGACAAAGGGTGAGTAGGGAACCCAGAGCAGTGGGATTGCAGATGAAGGGAAGTATGAATCCATGGAAAGGTTGGTCCATGGTAGCAGTGGAGATAAGTCAGGGTTAGTCCCTTGCCTTTTAATACTGTAGAGAAGAATAGATGCAGGAGAAGGGGTCCAGGGAAATTTCTTAGAGACGTCAGTGAGAGAGAAAATGAAAGGAGTAACATTCCTCTTAATGCAGGACAATTCCTTATCTGGTGAGAGCAGAGACTGTTGCTTTGCAGGCCCGATGTTTCACTGTGGTTATACATCAAAATTAAGAGCTGGGTAGTATACCAGGCTCGAGATGCAGAAGATACCACAAGTTAAGATACCTGCAGGTATCAGGTTCGTTGAAGCATCGGGTTCATTAAAGCCCCAGAAAACTGAAGCAAGCTGATAGATCTTGCAAGGAAATGAATAGTTCAGCTCAGATGAGATTTTTTTTAAAAAAAAAAAGGAAAAAAGACACAACAAAAATTGTACAGAAATAGTCTTTGTTCATCTTTGTGGTGTCTTGGCATGGCAGGGGATCATCTCTCCCCTCCACTGGCAGTATCTGGCTTCCACAAGCCTCTGCTGAGGAGTCCCAAGCCTCTTTCAGTCCAACACAAAAGAGACTATACATCATTGTTATTATTATTACTGAGGTTGTGTGCTGGTTCTGCAATAATTCACTGACGCTTTGTGTGGGAAGTACAAAAACTGCAGCCTGGGGACTAGAGCTCACTGTTGGGGAGTTCCCCATAGAGTTCATTTTAAAAGTTATTCACTTTAAGTTATCAAGATATATTTGTCAGTGTCCTTAATGCACTAATTATAGAATCATTGAGCTTGGAAGAGACCTTTGAGACTGTCAAGTCCGACCCAGCACTGCCAAGTCCACCAGTAAACCATGTCCCCAAGTGCCACATCTACGTCTTTTAAATACCTTCAGGGATGGCAACTCAACCACTTCCCTGGGAAGCCTGTTCCAGTTCTTGGTAATCCTTTCCATGAAGAAATGTTTTCCTAATATCCATCCTAATTCCTAAACCTCCCCTGGTGCAACTTGAGAACATTTCCTTTTGTCCTATCATTGGTTCCTTGGAAGAAGAGACCGATCCTCACCTTGCTGTAGCAACCTTCTTTCAGAGAGTTGTAAAGAGAGATGAGGTCCCCTCTGAGCCTCCTTCTCTGCAGGCTGAACACCCCCAGTTCTCTTTTACACTCCTCGTAAGACTTGTGCCTTGTCAGTCCTGAGCAACAAGGTCACTCCACCCATCAACACTTTCCACGGGCCCCGCACTCTGTTTCAGCTCAGGAACCTATGAACCTGTGCTGTAGCCTTATATCCAGTCTCATCTCTGTCCCCCTTCTCCAGTTGTTCCGCACTGAGCTCCCCAGATGGACTCTGGACAGGATCCATCATCCTGCCTTGCTTGGGGGTCTCAACAGCAATGGCTATCAGCCCCCTGGCACTACCCTCCATTTCCATGACCCCGCATGGGCTGGGATCACCCCTGGATCTCCACTTGTGTGGCAGCCCCGCTCTGACTGCTTCCTGACGATCTCACTGCTTTGTGACCTTGATTTGGATTAGTGCAGTCCTGTCCCCTCTCATGTCACTACATAGTGGATGCAGGGTAAGATAAGGAAGGAAAGGGAAAGGTTTACAGCAGATGGAAATGTGCTGTTCAACACAATGGCCCTGTAAAATTGCAGAAGGGCCTGTTGATATCACTGTTGGGCTACTCTTTACCTGCTTGCTGAGACAGGACATTCATTGAAGGTTTCTTGAGAGAGAAATTTCACTGGGGTTGTTTTGGTTTTGTATTTCAAGGAATGTTTTGCCTCTGGGACAAGCAAGTAATGAGTCTCTATCTGACAGAGCTTCTTATGGGGTAATAAACCCTGATTAATCTAGAAAAAGATGCCAAGGTCATTTATTTTAAGATTAGCTAAAAAATTGCAAAGTCAGAGAAAGAAAGTCTGAGTACACTTAAGAGGACATCTTGCATTTTAGGAACTAGCAGGCATTGGGGAAATGTGGGAACATACCAAGGAAGAAGAGGAGTGGGGTGTCTTGGCTCTGGGTGGCCACAGCTTTATAGAAATTACTTCTTGTAACAGTCTTCTTGCACTTGACTTTTTCTACCCTCTAAGCTGAGCACACAGACCCTAAAGCTGTTGCACGGGCTACGTTACTCTCTCAGCATGGGCGTGTTAGAGGGAGGCTGCTGCTGGCTTTTCTTACAGCCAAGAAATAGATGCTGGGTGTGGGAGATTTACAGTGTCTGTGAGAGTCACGAGGGATTAAAAATGAGTTACTTGATGGAGTGAGGCTCATGATTTGGGATTAGCCTGCATGTCACATACTCACAGCTGAAATAGAGAACATTTGGCAGGAATGGGAGGGCCCTTCACAAGACTTAGGCTGCATATCACTGGTTAGTGGCCAAAACTATGGACCTGGAACTTATCTTTAGTGATGTTGTTTTTAGTGGGGAGAAGTTTGTGGGAGGCTACACCAGTAAAAAAAGAGACTGCTGTGGTTGCAATTCAAGATGAGAAAGTTTTCTGGTATAGAGAAAGAAGAAAGGCAAGAACTTCTTCCTCTTTCTTTTGCCTCAGATTATTCAGCTGGATGAGCCAAAGACACAAAGTCTGAGAAGAAGCAAAAAGGGCCGATGGAAGAGGGAAGATTAGGACAGAGCTTGATAATACTTGCTTTTTCTTATTCTTGGATCAGTGTCCCTTATTTCCCTTCTCATCCAGAAATGGGCTTGTTTTCTTCAGACACTTAGCAAAGGTATTGCTTGCTGTTGCAAATCAATTATCTTATTTGTTAAGTGCTTTCTTTTTGTAGGAGCATCTTCACATAAATGGTCCTAGGTGAAGATGCTACCCATCCTCTTCAGCCTAAATGAAGGGTCAGCCTATGTGAATCAATACAACTTTGGTAAAGGTCTCACTATCATGTCTTCTTTTTTTTTTTTTTTTTTT
>VZTH01018814.1:452581-593097 GCA_013397815.1 Aleadryas rufinucha
GTAACCCATGTGTAATTAATACACTTTGGTAAAGGTCTCAATTTTTTTTTTTTTTTTTTTTTTTTTTTTTTTTAAATTCTTGTGCATCCAGAATGCTTCTTTATACACTATAACATGTAATGCCACAAGTTGGTATCAAGCCAATTTTTTGTAGCAATCATATCTCACGAGCATCTACAGCAATGCTGAAAACGTTTGGTATATCAACATCTACTTCACTCCTGATCTGTATACACATCTTAACCTTCAGCTGGCTCTTGAAGTTAGGCAACGTCATTAGTACATTTTTTATTTCAGCATCTGGTAGCTATATGTATATTGCTGTGGTATTCTGTGCGTGTGTGTAGCTGTGTTACAAACCTTGTATCAATGAGCTCATCGAAATGAATGAAAAAACAGTTGCATTTATCTAAATCCTCTGCTAGCTGAATTGCAAGGTCATTGTCCAGCTGAATTCTTTAACTTTATCCCTACTGTTCAGCATGCATTTTGTATTCAGTCATTCCAGTTTTGTTATCACAGGCTTAAGATAATGGCTTGGCCAAGAGATGCTCATTCTCCCTGAGAAATCACCATCAGATAGCAGTTCTGGATGTGCAATGCAGCCTGCCACTTGAGAGCTTGCCAATACAATATTTGCTGTCATTGGAAACTTCTGCAGTGAAGTGCAGTTCCTAGGAATGTCTGTCATTTCAAAAGGGAAGGATTCTTTCCTCCCACTCCCCCCTTTCATTTGAAAACAAATTTTTATCATGTCTTTCAAAGTAGCATTTAGCTCTAAAATATTCTTCAAAAAAATCTGCTTTCAGAATCCAGAAGATGTAATGGCTTCCAATTTTGTTTCATCACGAGGTACTTGATTGTTCCCTTGTGCCTGAAAGTCTCAGTCTGCTGCTTTATTGTACACATTTGCATTTGGGCTCCAGAGCCACGGTGTAAATATGTCAGTGATTGCTTGTGCACAGAGCTTGGGTGTGTTTATGCAATGTGCTCAATCACGTAATAAATATTGTAAACATTGTTGTTTACATCACTGGCAGTTTCACTCTGCTGGCCTTTAAAAAACCTCCTGCTCTGTATCGAGCCAGCTTTTGAGGCTCAGCACCCATAAAACACAAGGCAGGTCTTGCACAGAGTGTTAAAGTCATATTTGCAGTAATGTGGATGAGGAGAATTTTTTTACATTTGTTCTCAGAGCCTGCATATAATGAAACCATGTATTGTTGTATTCCAAAAGGAGGAAGCCTGTGATGAAAAAAAGGCACTGTAATTAATCACCACTGGTGCAGTGCCAGTTCTCTGCTAGGGCCAGCATTTTGCCATCAAAAGTTTAATACTTTCCCTGCCTCATCTTCCTTCCCTCTCTACTCTATCTTCACCTGGAAATTAATTTTCTTTTCATCCCCACCCTAGTATCCTCACCTTCCTGGCCATGCATTCCCAAACTCCTTTCTTTCTTGTCTGGTCTCTGCTTCTTTCATCCTCTCCCTCAACAGAGCAGTCCAGCTTCTCTGCTCCCTTGTTTCACATCCACTGGTGAGCAATCACTCCCCTTTTTTTCCCTCTTCTAGTCTCTGCCCACAACTACCTTGATGCTTCCAGCACCCCAAATACATTCTTCCTCTCCCATCGTTTTCTGTACAGCAGAAAGGGAGACATGTTCATGGGAAGAGTGTAAGAAACATCCAGGTTCTTTGTCTCTCTCTGTGAGCTGCCTAGGGAGGAGAAGAGGTGGCTCCAGCAAGGTGCATCTTTTGGAGTACCAGACTAACCCTTCCAGCTCAGGGTGAGTACCTGAGGACCTATCCCAGAAGGGCCCAGAGTTCTGGTGAGTTTGGTTCTTCATGGAGAAACACAAGGAGAAATGTAAGGCATTGTGTTTCCTGGGCTTGTTTATATGTGGCAATGGAGTGATGCACAGTAAATCAGTAATGAAGGCCCGTGATGAGGAATGAAAAGGTTAACTTTAGTGACATCAAAACTGTTATCTCCAGGTGTTGGAGGGCATCAGTGCATCCAAACTGGAACCAAAATAGCAACTTGGGTTTAAATCTGAGCTTACCAGTGAATCTTGGTGTGACAATGCTGTGTTTTTACATTCAGAATGACCTTTCTCTGTTAAACAGATTTCCATCAGATTTGCACCGGAAACACTGGAGCTGACATAGGGGCCCGTCTGTTACCCATTCTGGTCGTGATTTACTAACAAAATCAGGTTAGTATGCAGATGAGCCTCCAAAATATTTGTCTACACACTTGAACTGCAGGTGTGATTTATAGGACTGGTCTTTTTTTAGTTCCAGCCTATGTATAGATCAACCCTGAATTAACACCATGCTGAGATGAATGATATGGTTCGTACCTCTTGGAGCTGCTGTTCCAGTTGGCCTGAAGATAAAATAACATATGTTCATGACAGAGCTTGAAAAAGTAGAGGGGAAAGGAAGTGTCTTCTCCATACGTGAATACTGTCTCTTGATTTTGGGATGTTTGCTACGAATGCATTCATATGTATAAATAGACTATAAGGGGGAAAAAAAAAGGCAAGTAGGAAGAGGCTCAAATTAAAGAATACAAATACCCAAGGGCTGTTAAAAGGCAATGGCAGAAAGATAAACTTTGACAACCCAGTCCAGAAGTGGAAACATTTTTTTGTTTTATACCTGGACAAAGGACTGAGAGCCGAAGGACCCAAAGAGAGATCTAACCTGTGTCTGAGGCAGTGGTAACCATAAGTTTTTTAACAAACACACCAGGCAACAACTCTCACATTTTTAATGAATGTTAAAGCTGATCCCAGCAAAAAAATGGCAACTTTTTCAAGTAGCTATGTAATTATACTGCTACCTACAAGCCTCATCTTGCCCTCATCAAGTCTCCATTAATTATATCTTTAAGAAAAACTGTGTGTGATCTTCTACGTGATCATCTGCCTTCGGATACAGGGGTATTTTTTCCTGTAATTTGCATCCCACAGTACTTTGCAGTCCTAACCTGCAATCCTTTATGACTGTCTTGAGGCCAAAGCATGGAAATGCAGATGATTTGGGTGTAGATTTATTGAGTGTGTGCTGGGAGATAATTTGCCTGCGTGAAAACTGCTTTATGGAACAAGCTTCTGATGCTCAACGAGGAGTGTTTCAAGCAAGACCAGAGACTGAATTAGTGATGTCAGAGGTAATGTATCTGGGAAGGAGCTGCTTATGAAAATTGCATTTGCATCAAGCCTGTAGCAAAGCACTTAGGACAAAGGAAGAAACCGTGGTTTTAGCGGCCATTAGCTCTTGGTGAATAATTTCTGGCGTGACTTGGGCTCACTCCGATTGGCGCTTCCAGGTACACAGCAATGCAGTGGAATTTCCTTTGCCGTTCGGCTCTTTCAGCCCGTGGAGAAGGGAACTGCACTCTATTAAAGGATTTTTTCCCCCTCTTTTACAAGGTTGTTTGTTATCTCGGAATGCAGGCCTGCGCTGGAGCGTGTAATTACAACACCATGTCCTGGGTTAGAAAGAACTCAGACACTAAATTGTCCATGTCATCACCTGAATTTGACCATGAAATATAGCACAGAGGGACTGGAAAGGCAGCCTGTAAAGAAGTGAGGACTGAATGGGCATTTTGGTGCACTGGGCAAATCCAATCTGCTCAATCCATTGCTGCAGTCCCACCGTGGCCATTTAATATTATTACCTGCTTCTTGCCCTTGAAATTGTGCTTCCACCTCTCTTTCCGTGAGGTGTGTCTGAGTGAAGGAGGTCAGGGTTAGAGAAGATTGCAATAAAACATGACTCATTTTACATGGGTGATCAGAGTCCTACTAAGTTGCAAAAGAGTTGATCTTAACAAGAATGTCTTTTTTCCTCAGTCAATTTTTTTCATGTGCAGACACTGGGAAATAGAGATCAGCTCTACTGTTCAGGGTGTTCAGCGATACCCCCAAAGATGGAATAAAACCACTTGCACTCCTTTTTGCGGAAATTCTTTAGTTTATTCACTTGAGCATCTTAATGTTACCACAAATTTTGAGTTTAAGGCCTTTTCTGTGCTTCCATTATGTGTTGGAGCAGAAAAAACTGTATAGTCACAGATCTGCAGGACCAGAAGACAGCTCTTGCATGGACCTTCTCTGAGCTCAGAAGAGAAAAGTGTGAGGCAGCTGCATCAGCCTGGTGGCTGGTACATGACTGGAGAGGGCAGGTGTCTGTACCTGGTATTTCTCTTCTCTCCCTATGGGTTCCACTTGCTGTAGTGCAAACAGGAAGAAAGGTTTGCAGAAGGGTATGCATGAGAAATACAAGTCTTGCAGGGAAATGTTAGTGCTTAATCAGGCTTAGGGACACAAATCGATCTAGAATGTCAAAAATTACGACAAAACTAAGAGCAGGACAGTGAGAGAAAGCAGTACTTGCAGAATGTAAAGACCACTTTTATCTCTCCCTTAGCAGTTATTCTCTGTAACTCCACGAAAGAAAGTGTTGGTATGAGCATGTGTGTGTGTATATACATGAAATAACATCCTGTGAGTTGTACCAAAATATTTGTTTGTAAATTCCACTCTTCAACAAGAAATATTTAATGAATTTTGGATGGTGATACTCCTGGTATGTAATACAACCTGCGACAACATTCTGGCACACAGTGCCCAGGCACCCTCTCCCCTTTGGATTTTCTGCATTATTCACCACACTTACTTTAAAGGACACTGGTATCAATAAGTGATTTTTGAAATTAATTTATTTAAAGAATATTTATTTGAAAAAGTTGTGGCACATAGTTATATTTATTCCCTTTATGTACTTCCATGATTAACTTTAGTACTTGGAATAACAAAAAAATTAACATCACAGAATTACGTTCTCAATGGATCATTGATAACTGTGTCAAGGTTTTAAAACCCCACAACACTCTCTGAAGTGGCAATTTAGGTTATGTGACTAAACATCATTAACTAAGCATTAAACAACAAGTCATGAAATGCTAATGTGGAGGTTACATCTTTGCTCACTTATTTGACACTGCACAAGGTTTGATAGCTTGCTATGGCTGTGAATATGAATTGGTGCCTGCAGTTTTATTAAAGAAACATGGAGAGTCTGCAGGGCCTTTACAAGCACCTGTGGAATTCCTGTCTGAAGAAGTAAAATAGTTGAAAAGGCAGTTGGGAAGTGTCTTCTGCAACCTGTGTTTTGAACGTATGTGATGTTGTGAAGAAGTGTGTGTTACAGAGATTTTTGCTGTTAAAATATGATTACGGTTTGTTCTTGCCTATGATGCAAAAAGTTGTGATTTATCCTGGCATATGTAAGGATCATTTTCACTGGAGCACTGCAGTAAAAACAAGGTGCTGAAAAGGTAATGCTGACATGCCCAAGTCTCATGGGAATACTGCAAAAGAAATGTCCTCCTTATTGGAAGTCATCTTCCCTAAGGAAAATAAATAAAGGAGGAGCGTAGTGTTGTGATACAGACTAGTCTATCTGCTTTTAAGGAGAAAGTTTTTATCTCTCTTTAGTACAAAGGTAAGTAAGTCATCTTCAATTCCCCAGGTCTTTCTTGGCCCCTTTCAAAAGCTGAACAAATTAACATAGAAGAGTATTTCTAGGTTCCACAAACAGTTGCTATACTTCTGCACAAACTCTGCATTCTTAGAAATACCCATGAAATTTTATATTTTCTTTCCTTCTAAACCCTTTGACAAAGCTATCAGCTCGCAGCAATTTAAATCACTGGAGTTTTTTGAGATTGCTCTGAAACTTCTGCCCTGCAGATCACACTTTTTGTCATTGCATTCATTTGCCATAGAAGAACCTTCACAACAAGAATTTTCCCATTGTTTTCCATGATAAAAACGTGCATAGAACTTGTCTTTGCACATTTTAGCTCATGCCTTCTCCTACTCCCTTATTCTTCTTCTGGGGCTTATACTCTCACTAGCACCTAGGGAATCATGCAATGAAATAGAAAGGTAGAAAAAGAGTACCAGCACATCTGCTCTGATGGGGGTCTCCTGATCCCTTCCTGGGTGTTGTATGCAAGACTGAAAATATGCTGCTGTCTGCCAGGTGTTCTGCACTTGATGCTGACACACAGCCCTTAATTGTGCTTTTGGATTAACAAAGTGAGAGGTATTACAAGAAAAGGACCATACAATATCCTCATGGAAAAAGTCTGTCTGGAGGAGCTGTAACTGTCTGTCTGCTTCCAAACCATCCCCCTTGATGTAGAGTCCAGTTTAACAGTGACAGAAGTCCCAGCAGCATGTGCAAGTCAAAGTGGTCCACAGTTTTGGTGGACCTGCAATAGCCAAACCTAAATGTAATTTCCCTGTAAACATTAAAAAGTCTCACTTGAATTGGAGATAAACTATGTTTTAGAAGAGTTAAAAAGTCTCACTTGCCCTTTCTGTCTAGCATTTATAGGGCTACTTGCCTAAATAGGTTTTGGATTCTGGGATCTTCGTTGTGTTTGTTCATAATTTTTAACTTGATTGAGTCCTGAAAGTTCATTTCCAATATCTTCTAAGGAAGAAATTTCTTAAGAAATCAGTCTGTGGAAATAGCAGTCTCGCTGTTCTCTCTTTTCACAGATAATTTCATGGTCTGTATACATTCCTTCACTTTCCAGTCTGCATTACCAGAACCATCTTAAAACAGCCAGAACCAAAGAAGCCTTATAAATGCTGAGGAAAATTTCAAAATAATTTGAATTTCATCTGTCCTTTACACTGAATAATTATTTGCTTTTAAGAATGGTCACCTAAATATTAATTAGAGTTACAATGCTTTCATTTGCTCATTTTCCATGTATACACTGTTTCAAAACTTGGGGTTTTTTTTCCTCTAAAAATATCCCAACATGTGGCCATACTGATTAATCAACATTGTCAGCACAAAACCTCTTTTCCTGCCCACACAAAAGTGAAACAGCAACTGACCACAAAAAAAAAAAAAGGAATAAAAAAAGAAGGGAAAATTGCAATAATTGAGGAAAAAACACAGTAATAGAATTCTAATGGATGCAGAAGGGAGGTTGCAGTGGCTGAGATGCAAAACTATTTTAAGAAAAATAAGTCCTGTAATCAAAAGCAAACCAAAGAGTTACTCATGTACAGAAAACATGTATGTTTGGGATCAGATCTCCTGAGTACTTGCTGTGGCATATTTTTCAAGTGGGGACATTGTGTTCAAGGTCCTTTAGGTCCAAGCCTTTTGCTGGGCTTGTAAGTATGAGGCTGAAACTCAAATTCAGCATGAATAAGAAAACAAAATCTGAGCAAGAAACAAGAACAAGAAAAATCATGTGATGATTACTGCAGCCTTGGAAGGGGAGACGATGGAGCTGACTGCAGATCAAACCAAGAAAAGGAGGAGTGAGGAGTTACTAGGCAAAAAAGTGTACAAAAGACAAATCTACAAAAATCAAAATGCAAAAGCTGGTTATGTCTTTTAGTGCATTCTCAAGAATTTAAGAAAAAACCCCAATGAAACTACTGAGCACAGAAACCAGTTCATCTATTGCTTTCATAAATGCAGACCTGGAATGTTTCATGCCTGCCAGGTACACCAGTCAAGCATGCCACTATGCTAAAATGAACTGTAGAGGGAAAAGAAATTAAAGAAAAAAAGAAAGAAAAAGCTGGACTGAAAAATAAATATCAAGTGGGGGAAAAAAGCATTAAAGTGCAAAAAATAGAAAGAATACAAAAATGAATGTAGTGTAACTTCCTTATGTATGGAAGCAATAATTGAACAGAAAAGAACGCTTGTCTGAAGTTGTCAACATCAAAATACCTGGTTTTCCCATTACAGCACCTTTTCTTATTTGATGTTTTCCATGCTGTGCTTGCTGGTTGTTGCATGTGTTATGTTTGCTGTTTGTCCCGTTGTGCTGTTCTCCTCATTGCGTGCAGTTTTCTGTTTAATTCAGCATAATAAGCCATTGTAGTTCCAATGGTCAGGAAAGGTACTTAAAATCCTGGTGCCCTGGAGTACAGCAATACTGTTTTTGACTACCCCTGCTTTGGCTGACACAATTTTGGAGAGGTATTATGTGATTGTGAGGATGGCTAACCGCTCTACAGTTGTGCAGTAATTTTTTTTACAGATCTGACAATATTCCACAGGCAGCAGGCACTGTAGCCCTGTCCTCCCAGGGTGAAGTTTTGCCCTGGGAAGGAAAATCTGATTTTTACACCTTTTCTACACATACTTGGAGAGAGTAAAGCCTTCCCCACAGAGCATGCCTGACTTTGGTAGTCCACTGCCACAGAAGATTTATCTTGTCTCAGCTGCTTGCAGCCAGGTTGACTTCTGACTCTCCTGAATGTCAGAAGGAAACACAGTTCAAAACTTTATTGCTGCTCCTGCCAGAACACAATATTTTCAAAGAACTCCTGTAACAAATCCATGGAGTACTTTGAATTCCTCTGCTTTATAATATAAAGAGCCATAAGGAAAAAAAACTACCTCCTCATTCTGCATCTTCCAAGGAGTACATTAAAGTGACAGATTTAAAGGACATTTACAACTCCACTGAGCCAGGAGGACTTGATTGCATTTTTCCACATAGGAAGGAGGTGTTTGGTATGTGTGTGTTCTGGGATGACATGTGGCTGCTGCTGGCCTTTCCAGATGGCCTCTGATGTCATTGTTAAAAATCCTGAAATCTGCTGCATGAGGAAATTCGTTTCATGGCCCTCTGACATGATTTTAAATGGTCTTTGCATAAATTTAAGGGACCAAGGAGATGGGACAGTAAATGGAAGGTGAGAGAAAGGAGCCAAGAGGATTCACATCCCTGAATGGAGCAAAATGGTTTGGTTAGCTTGTCTGTATAACTATTTTGAAAATCTCCATCTTCTGACTGATTAATATGGGACCAGTTCCACAGGAGGAGTCCCCCTTCTTTTGAGAATAGCTGTATTTCTTCAGGAAGATAAGACTGGGGTCACCAAAGATGAAACGCGTGCGCTGGGCCCATATGGTCCACACCTGGAGAGTGTCAGGAGTGCACACACTTCTGGTCCTCAAGGGGAGAAGAGGTCTCAGCAGGTCTGTACCTCTCTGCTCATCATCCTGCCAAGGCAAGCTGAGGATGGAAGCAGCAGATAGGGCTGGCAAAAGGCACCTGTTCCCAGGAACAATCTGAGCAGCTCAGCTGGCAAAGCACAACACATGGCAAAATGCTCCCGTGCTGCTGCTGCTGCATTGGCTGAATGGGCGGGCTTTCTGTGAGGCATCCTCGTGGGAGAGGGGGAAGGGGGTGTCCGTCAGCCAGAAGCAAGTCTCATTTGCAGAGCATTGGGAGAAACCTTGGCAGATATTCCTGCACTGTGGATGAACAGAAATGTCCATCCTGGCGGGCTCCAACTCCAAACCTGCCCCATGCAGCTGAACTCACTGCTTTGGGAGCAAGCAGTGATGCAGAAAGTATACTGGGATGCAATAAATAAACACCCTGCCCCCTGCTCCTCTGCCTTTGCATTCTCTCAGGCAGTCAGGAGTCTTGGAGGAGAACCTCTACAGCTTCCATCAGCCTGGTGGCTGCACCTTTACCCGCCAGAGCACAGAAATGCCAGTGGTCTTGGCCAGAGATCTGGATTACACATTTTAACAGCAGGGTCTCATTTTTGTTCCTTAAAGCCATCTAAAAATGAAAATCATTTAAAGTGCAGATACAAGGGACTTTTGTTTTCCCATGAAATGTACCTGCCCAGTTTCTGATGAGGACAACATACGGAGCACAGCTAATGAGGCCAGACAGCATGAAATTGAATCCTGAATTGAGCTTTGAGTTTTGTGGGATCCTTGTATCATTTTCAATAGGATTTTTTTTTCTTTGTATATTTGGAAGAACAACAGAGGTGCTGAACAGTGCCAAGAAATTTTTGCTTGCAAATATTCTTAATTGAAAAATAATTCTTATTTTTACTGTTGTTGTTGCAAATGTCCTGTATATCTTCAGTTACATCTAGATCTTGCTCACAGCTGCACAGAAATTGATAGGATCATTGCACAAACTGAAACCTATTGTATCCACCAGAAGAATGCATCTTACGAAAAATTAATTTTCCTCATGAGAATCTAACAGGTGCAGGAAAGCATTAAAGAATATGCAACAGACACGCAGCTCTAGACATGATTTGTGAGTCTTTACTGAGAGTATGGGAGTTTGATTTATAAAATTCCAGAGTTATCAGCAAAGCTGTTGAACAAGCAAAACTTTTAAAGAGTTTTTACTGAAGAGAGGAGTAAGAAAAGTACCCAAAACAGTGCAAAACACACAAACCTATTCTACAACAGAACTTAAGGAATGCAAATAAATGGTAGAACATGAAATAGTCTTTAAAAACAGAGATTCAATGCATGGTGTAAGCATCTGGGAATGAGATAGTGAGAAGGGAACAGAAGAGGTTATTGCAGTGGTATGTATCAACAGTTGCAAAGGGAGACACTACCCAGGAGAAGAAAATATCCTTGTGCTCAATGAAAAGAACTGAGTGCCAGTATTAGAAGAAGGGTTTATCCAGTATGTGAAGATGCTGACTCAAAAGACCATGGCCTGGTCCTGTTCCTGCAAAATTCTTCACTGTATTTAATCACCATGCTCTTCTCACATTTTGTGTAAATACTTGCTTTTTCAGACAGTTCCAGGGCTGACGATATTCCACCAGCCACCACAGCAGCCTCCAACCTATTGGGAAGTTCACAAACTTTATTTTTGCTCTGGGCAGCGAAAATCAGGACTTGAAGTTCAGGCTGAAGACATGGAATCTGTAATCCCCTAAGATGAGAAGTGAAGAATACAAGTTTCTTCAACTGTCCAAGGAAGAAAAAAATTATCTCATCCAAAATAGGTCATGAACAGCACTAGAGCGGATGGTAACCAGCCCATGTGGAGATAACTGCATTATATGAATTAAGTGAAGTGCAATCCATGCCAAGTTTCTACTGTTAAGAGATGAAATGGAGTACAACAGAGAGATACTTCCAAACTAAAACCACTCTTTCACTGATGCCTGTTCCTCAAATAAATAAAACTGGAGAATGGTGACCTCATTAGGCCTATTTATTAGCAGGGTTGATTGAATAAATTGGGGAATAGATGCACACCTCTGAACAACTAGTGAAGTGTCACATATACACCTGTATTCCCATACTTCCATATTTTTAATCCTCCTGACACATTTCTATGGGTGCTTTGCATGACAGGCTGGGGCAGCATCCTCTGAGAGGGAAATGGGGTGCAGAGGGGCACAAATTGAGAGAGAAGTTCTTGGTCATGTTTTCTGCTATGTGGTTTTTCATGATTGTGACTGTTTTCATTGTGATTCTCTGACTTCAGAGTCACAGAGTTCCTCCTTCTGAGGAATCCTCACCAGGCAGTTTCAGACAGGAGCTGAGACAGGAACTCCTCTGAATTTAAAGGAGTCTCAAAGCATCAACAGCAAAACTGTAGATTTAATGAGATACAGGGAGCCAGCTGACTGCAGGGCACCTTGCCAACAACTTCCAGGACTCAGAAAATCCATCTGACATACCTGCCAGTACACTGTAATCCTGTTACCTCACAAGTAAATCTGTTTCGTACATTCTGAATGAAAAAATGCTTCCCCATGCCTTTGCTTTCCTCTTGAGACTACACAGTACGATCATGCATAAACAAAGATTCAGTAATTGTTTGACCAAGGAGTAGGACACATTTAAATCAAACCTTTAATGAATTACCCATAAAATCTTACCATACCCCTCTAATAATATCTTGAAACATGGTCTCAAAATGTGAGATATTTGGTACCTCTTAATCAGGGTAGAAACTTACCCCTGCACAGTATAAACCATACATTAAAGGTACTGAAATTGCACCCATACCTAGATTTTGATGGGGTTTTTTTGACCACATGCAAAGCGAAGGACCAGAAGAACTGACCTTTCATGCTTCACTGAGCTGTCTCTGACACTTGAGTACACTGCTGGAAGATAGTGTGATGTCTGCTGCTGTGGATGGCTGGAAATGGGGGGGAAGGGAGCATTTTTTGCATGAAATTCCTTTTGGTGGTGAGATCAGATGCATTTGTTGATAAGGTTGTGGTAAGGAATTGAGAATCTGTTCCAAATTAGAAAAACTCCACTCCCCAGAAAGTCCCATGGGAGCAGAGAGGAAGGATTGCATATGGGATCAGTGTGTCCATCCCTGTGTAGATAATGAATGAGAAACCGGCACAGTTGTATACATAGAAAGAAAAACACTTAAGTCTGTGATGAAAGGCCAGATGAAAAAGGAAAGTGTTATAATTCAACAGAATATAAAAGACAGCAGCGGGCCATCCTTTCTTCTAAGGAGACAGGTTACTATATCACTTTCCTGAAATCACAGCAGGAATGATGGATTAGTTGGAGGGGAAAATTGGTGCCTGAGGCACTTCTGACTTCAGTGCTTCAAGTTGTCCACAATCCTTCGTAGCCTTCACCCAAACATGAAACCCTTTAACAAGCATAGGGAATTACTGAGGGCAAGAAGTGGTCTCCAGAGTTATTTCCTGAAACCCAATCTTGATAGAAAGTACCAGGTTTCAGGCGCATGCCAGACCCTTTGTATTGATTGCACCTTCAAAAAGGGGATGCCTCTGGGCTGGACCCAAGCCCAGATAAAGAGGTGGTCTTTGTTTTAAACTGCAAGTGAGCCTGGTGAAATTCATCTCTGATGAAGGTTTGCTCCATTCTGGATACATAAAAAATGTTTCACACTTTTTTTACGCTATCCTCGGTTGAACAAACCTTGAAGGAATCCTGAATTAACACCTTCTAACCTGCACATGTAGAAGAGGGGAGGCAGAACTGGAGACAAGAAGTCTGAGTATTTACCAAGACGTGGGAGGACAGACTGCAACCTATGACTGAAATCTGCACTGCTTTTGCTGCGTACGTCACAGAAAGAGTCAGCCAGCAGAGACAAACGTAAGGTGAAGGAAGGGTGTTTTGCAAGAAATAGGTTTCAGTGCACTGTGTCTGTCTTGTTCTGCTCCACAGCACCTCAGCTTACAAAAGGAAAGCAAGACTCTTCCATTTGCACAATTGTCAAGAAAACAGAGGAGTAGGACTTGACCATATCTAAGTGGGAGATACCCATAGGGGCAGCAGCCAGCTTAGAAAGGTAAATTGCCTCCTTCAGTCCAGCAAAACAATACCTTACATTAAATATGGTTATTTCAACATCATGATTGTCAGTAATATCGTTACTCATGTGAAAAGAAGATGGAGAGCTGCAGAACTGCACAGTTTACTGAGCCATTAATTGGTGGCTTTTGGGAGGTACTGCATCTTATGTTTCTACTCCTAGTCAAAAAGGAGCCAAGGTCAAGAGCCCCTGGGCATATCCAGTGAAAGCTGAGCTGATGGGATCCCAGAGAGCACACGTCATACTTTAAATCTCTATAAAATCTGCTGTGAGCTGCTCTTGTTTAGGTGCATGCTTAGGATTTATTTCAATAGGTGGGGCTTGGAAGAACACCACATCCCCTTCTCGTCTGGCTCCTGGACACCACTGGGAACAACCTAAGTTGTGTGGCGACAAATGTTGGCTGTAATCTGGCTCCAAGTTACCAAGGCTGAACCTGCCCGAGAGTGGCACCCATTGTGCCTCCAGCTTCCTGGGCTGGGTGAATTAAAGCATCATAAGAAACTGCAAGCTGGCCTGTCTCAGGCCAAGGAAGAAATTAGCAATGAGCCATGGAAGGATATGCTTTCTGGGGCATGTAATTCAAGATCACATGGCAAGAAATTGTGCAAATTATTGCAATGACTTCTGGAACATCTCCCTCAATTTGGCTCTTTATATGCTTTATAAAAGAAAAAGTTCAAGGTTTTAAGTAATAAGACATTTGTCTTCAAATAAATAGCTGCAAGAAAAAGGATCAAAAGGAACTATTAAAACAGGAGATAGAGGAGAATGTCTTTTCTTTGCAACTTCCAGCATCTTCAAATTTAAATATAATGGATAATGTTTCCTTCTTAGGGCTTCTTACAGGCCCTTTCTTTCTCTTCCTTTTAGTCTTGAATACCAGTGCACTTTCAGCAGCAGTAAAGGGGGCTGGCAACAATTCTCAGTTCATTTTTTTATTATAAAAATTAAATTGGGTATGATGAGCTTTTGTAAAGGAAAGCGAGAACTGAAAATATCCAGAAAGTCACAAAGTGCCACCAGAAAGACATTTGGGAAGGGGTGAGGTTGTTTAAACTTACATTCTTCCCACTCTGGGCCAGATGTGTTTCTCTTCTTCTCTCACACCCATCTTGTAAGCATATGGAGAATGTTGAAGTGTTAATATAACAGAAAATAAGCCAAGCTAGGTTCTTAAAACAGCTCCTAATTTAGAGTAGCTTACCTTAAAACAGCCTGGCTAGTCTCAGCAACTGCTGACCAACACAGTCAGTCTATGTGAGGAAAAAACTAATTTGGCTTTTTTCACTTGCAGTGGATTTTGGTGGTGATTTCTGCAGGTAGAGCTGGAAAAAAAAGGCTAATGAGCCTCTGCACCTGTGCCTTGTGTTTCAGATTTAAATACTTGACAGTGGAAATTGCATGGAAGATGCACTGGGGAAAAAAGAAAGATAAAAAAAGAAACGGGACCAAACAAGGTTACAGTTTCACCGAGATTTATTTTGTGCACTAGTCCACTGGTGAGTGTTTTAGTCTCTTTCTCCCATTCCTCACATGGGTATGGACAGAGACAATGAAGATTTGCTGAAATAAACACTTCTTCTCCCTAAAGATTGGTAAAGCAGCACGTGGTGATGGTGATGTTCTCACTGTGTAGGGTGCGTTAAAAGGGTTGTGTGCCTGGATTGGTGAACTTTATGATAGATATTTGAGATGGTGATAAGCAGAAACATGTCAATGACACCAAAATGGCTTATTGTACATTATCAGCAGTGACCCATGACTATTTCCTGATCCAGGAAGGAAAATTCTCCCATCTGCTATTCCAAGTGTATTTGCTGCTAGTAACATTGAGGGTTGCACCTAATATTCAGACTGGCATATCTGCCAGAGGAAATTAGAGCAAGCTTTGTGCAAGATCCTTCATTTTGGCTTTAATTAGGCACAGGGTACAGATTCTCTGCTCATTCTACTGTAAATCAGAAGTCCGTTATTAAAAAAAAAAAACAACCAAACCAAAACAAATACCTCCATGGAAAGAAGTTAAAAGTTTTTTTATATTTGTTGTTAACCCTACCAAAAAATACACTTGAAAGTCAGACTCTAAGTCCTTCACAGAACCACTCCACACTGACTAGAAGGGTATTGTGCACTCACGATGTCACTAACAAAGTAAAGCAGCATCTGTATTTGTGCTCTAATTGCAGCAAATTGAAAGAAAACACTTTGAAAGGTGAACATCAGTAGCCTCAACGAGACTGAAACCACTTGTCTGGATGTTCTGCTTTCCTAATTTGTTTTAGGCTGTGGCTTTCTGAACAGTGGAAATAGGTCCCTGAGATCTGCATGAGTCTATGCTTGGAGGAGAGCTTTTCAGTGTGGTCTGATGCTGTTAGGTCTTCATAATTCTCCATGTACCTTTCAAAAGGTTAATAGATTTCAATTTGGCCAATTTGCGGAGGACTGCAAATTCAGTTTTCTGCATTATCTGATTGTTTTGAACAGGGCTTCCCAGGAACCTTTAAATTGTCTAAATGTTTTCATCTGACTCAAGAGGATGGTTTGAAAGGGAAACATCCAAGTGTAATATGTTAAGGCCCCAGGTGTGGTGCTTGAGCCATACAATATCATACAAATGGGAATTAATTCCTCTGTGTGTTATTCCCCAGAGCATGAGGAACTGCAAGGTGCCAGTGTCCTTTTTTCAGAAAATAAAAACTTCTTTGCCTTCAGATAAGAAACTTAGATGCCCAGCTGAAAGGTGCATGGGTTGTGCAACTTGAAGGATGTCACTAGTAAACAAGTACCTGCTTTGTTCCAGGATATGTCACTAAAGATTTAAAAAGAAAATACAAATATTCCAAGTAAATTGTACAGCCAGGGTGCATGCAATTTGAATAGACTTTTCTAAAGAAACAGACTGAGAGAGGAAAATAATTGGTGAATGTTTGCAATCAGTGTGGAAGTAAAAGTTTTGAACATGCATCTCCAGAGGCAACTTTGGAGACATTTAGACATAGCATTTTTCTGAATTGATTGCTTGGTTTTGACATTAAAATTACTCTGTAATAGGAATAAGGACTCTGGAAGATCTCTCTCTCTTTATCTGCAGGCAAATCTGCTTAAGACTGAAAGGCTGCTCTGCTCTTCTGGCCTGGAAGAGCAAGTGAAATGCTGGTACATGGACCACCACTACACTCAAAATTTACATCAGTATAACCAACTCAGGAAGCAATTGAAAAGGTTGAAAAGTAACTTCTATTTGTTTAATTTGCCTGGATTCATCACTCATTACACTAACTCTATGCAAGGGCTCCTTACATTTAGCTACAAAAAACTTAGGTCTAAGTTTCTAAACTGATCTGTTGACTCTGTGTGACTCTGTGTGCAGAGATGGGTATAAAGAGAGAAGATGGAAGAAGAAAGCATGTAGGTTGCAGGGTCTTTTAAATGTAAGATAGAAAATGAGTGAGATCTTTTAAATTTTCAGCTTTATGCACTGTGCAGACAGGAAACTGTGCATTTTATTTATATGATTATATTAATTTTGGTTCAGAAGTTAATAGTATCATTCCCTTTGTGGGACCTGTCATGCATTGAAACTAAATCGTCCCCTGCGGTGTAATATGAAAAGGGAACTGTGGACTCAGGAGAGCCATTTTCCTGTCATTAGCAAATTTCATCCTTATGTCTGGATACCAAGTACACTGTCCACAGCACAGCTGAGTCTTTTTCCTAGCTGCAGAGAATATTGTTGCCTTTGAAGAGCACATAATTTAGCAATTACAAATTCTGTTTCTTCTCCTTGGAGAGTATTGTCAGTGAATATTTTCACAGATACAGCCTCCCTCCTTGTAATCCACTGCACCATAAAATACCTGAAAAGTTGACACGTGGGACTATATACTGCCAGACAAAACCCTTGAGCTCATCCCATTAAAAGTCATCCCATTGTTATACCAGTCCCTCAGTCATACCTGGATTTCGAAACTTTTGCCTTAAGAAGTGTGGATACAGCTCATTTTTCTCAGCTGTAGTGCTCTGCCCTGTACACTGCCCATGCTCAGCCTGGGGTTCATGGTGAATTGTGGAACGCAGGTTCACTTCCCCTTATGCTCAAGGGTAAACAGAAATGAGTATGGAGCACCCTTCCCCCAAAAACCCCAGAGTGCCACCAGCTGCCAGCACCTCAGTGGGACTGGCAGGTGTCAGGGTACCTGCAGAGCACTGGCTGGGCAGTTTCAGCCTTGAGCAGTGACAAGAGAAGAGTGGAAGAGGCTGCATGGGTGCTCTTAGTAGACAAGGAATATCCATCTGAGGGGAGGTGGGGAAACACAGAAGCAGCAGTGTCCTGGTCAATAAGGAACATGGGGATTTAAGCCATGGTATGGAAAACATCATGTCAGAGGCAAGATCTGGTAATCCCAGCACTAGGGAATGACCACATATAGCAAGGAAACTCTGGGTATCATTAGACTCTGACAAAGGAAAGTGAGAGTGTGTGTGTGTGTGTGTGTGTGTGTATGCACCCGTGCACGTTTGGGCATGCACTGTGCATATGCCCAAACTGGGAAGTCAATCATTCTGGAAATAATAGGAAATTAGTTTCCAAAAACATGGACTGAGGCATCCACTGCTGCCTGCTACACAGCTGGGAGTGGGCATCTGGAAGCCAGGTGATGTGCCACTAATCCAGTCTTTGCTGGCCTCCTCTGTGTCTCAGATGCCCATCTGCAAGTTGAGGATGTTGACTGAAGGCTCTCAAGTCCTGGAGTGAGAATGGCATGGGAAGAAGCACCCAAAGCTTGTTCCTCTGTAAACTCTCCCTCCTGTTTCTCTTTCCAAATGGCTGGGATGGTGTCACCAATTAAAAACAAAGAGAGCATTAGGGAAATGAAAGAGAGGAAAAGAAAGATATACAGAACAGCAATTAGAGAAGAGACAGCTAAAATAGGTGCATGATGGCAGGGATTCCTTCATGTTTGAGAAATATGTCTAAGGTGAAATTTTTCTACTGTAAAGGCAATTTTGTGTTAATAAATGGCTCCCCAAATTCTTTCCTCCTGAAGGTAATGTGATGAAATAAGTAGATCTAACATAGTCTGAGAGCAGCTGAGCAATTACAGATGGGTCTGCTGTGAGCAGAGGAAGTGAGAGAAGGTCAGCCTGTTTATGAACCTTGCGTGTTGCTGTTTCACACAGAGTTAAATGCTTGAACTGCTATCTGTGCCTTTGGAAATCTCCCACAAAGTCTCTCCAGAGACAGGCTTGTGAGAAGTTTTCACCAGCTTACCATAAACTGGTTTAAAACAATAGTTAATCAAAACTATTATAAACCCTTTTGTGACTATTTTGAAGCTCACCAAAACTGATGTCCATAAGGAATTTAATCCAAGGGTCTCTTCATACATAAAGGCATATGATTTGTCACTGATTCAGCTAAACATGTGGACATTCTCAACGTGCTTTAGAAATGAGCTACACTGATTTACCACCATAAGTTAAATTGATTATAGAAATATTAAAATAGCAGAGTCTGGCACCATAAGTTAAGAAATTCCTCAATTAAGGTGCTGTAGTCTTTTATTGTGAGATCACATCATCTTCTTTCCAGAGATACCCCCCACTCAGAGCATGGTGTTCAGTTACTGACAAGTTTTTCACTGTTTTGTTTTAATCCTCCTCCCTGTTCAGAGTGCGGTCCCTGCCCTGTGTTACCGATCATTCCTCAGCCTGGGGTCCAAAGGCAAAGCTATCAGTCCTCAAATAGGCTGTTTGTGCAACATGCTTCCTGAACATGCAAGAGACAAGTTTGTAAGCCTGATGTTAAATAAATAACTAAATAAATAAGTGACTGCTTTCATGGCACACCCTCATCTTCCGAGGAAAGCCTCCACTGACTCAGTGCTCATCTCCACACAGCGGGCTTGGCCTCTCATCCTCGGCACAGGATGGAGGAGCAATGCACACCTACTGACCACCACCCAAAAACACCAGGTGGAATGATTTGACAGGCACTGCTCCGGAGCTCTGAGGAAAAAGCAAGGCTGGGCTCCAGCTCACTCAGGATGAGTGTTTTTCAGCTGTCTAAGCCATAGCATGATCCTGTCTCCCTCTCTCATCCTCTCTCTTTTTTCACCATGAGTCATACTTTAAAGATTCTGTCTTCTTCAGCAGTTGTGCAAAGTCCAGTAGAAAACAGCTTTTTTTCATAATTCAACTGCCTTTCATGGCCAAGGGACCATCCATTTGCATATCACATGAGATGGGGATCCTGGAGATAAATGGTTGTGTTCAAAATTAATTTTTGTAGGGTACATGTGCAAGAGGACTGAACTTAAACGTCATGAGTGTCTTAATTTTGGTATCTCCTAAATTTTAAGTGTTTGATTTTACAACCCTAATGATCTTTTAATGTAGTTTTTGAGGAAATTTCCTCAGTTTTTTAAAGAGCAAACTTTAAAAAAATAACAACTTGGGAATTTCTTTATAGGTGGCAATAACTACTCTCACATGGACTTCTCACATGGACTATCAGGATGACTGGTTCCTTTGCTCATGGCTCTCAGAAATGTAAAAGAATCATAAGGGTCAAGCAAAGTGGTTTCATTTTGGTTTTTGTTTTTCATGTGACATATTAATAATTCTGATTCAAAACAAAACAAAATGTAAATCCATATGGAAAAATCAAAATTCCTCCTTTTCAAAGGGTTTGAATGAAGTGTTTCGATTTTTCAGGATTTTCATATCATTGAAAATGGTTAAGTAATGCCAACACACACTGGAGTCAGTGGTGGTGGTTTTTTCTCGGCAAGGCACACGTCTCCATAGCCCTCCCTGCCTCCTGCCTTTTGAGGGAGCAGCACAAAAATGACCAACAAAGTGGTCATTCATATATATGGGCTGGGGGACAAGGAGGCAAACAGGCCCAGGAGGTCTGCACCAATTTGCTAACAGCAGATGACCCAGGAATCCTGACTGGACTTCACCTGAGAAAACTGGGAGTGTGCCCCTTCCTGAGTGCTCAGGGTCCTCCTGCCTTGCCCTGAGGTGCCATGGTCACCTACTCCCCCCTCGAGGACGGTGGTGCAGAGGTGTCCATCCAGCCCCACGGAGAAGCATCTGAGAGGTTGGCAGGGTGCAGGACCCTGCGTGCAGCAGTGCCTGTGTCTCTACAGGGAAGACCACTTTCCTGCTCTGGAAGCACTGGATCAAATGATTGCAAGCACTTATTTTGTTTTCACCTTCCAGGTTTTCCATGACACTCCAGCCTGGCCTTGTCCTGTTCCCATCCTCCCCTACTTTCAACTCCTCATCTCCACCTCCTCGTCTGTTTCCAGTCACCATCTGCTTCATTCAATCCCAGCCTCCCCTTCTACCTCTAGTATCCTCTCTCAGCCTCTCCCAATCCCCCAGGCCTGTATCTACCCCTCCATCTGAGCTCCCACCACCTCTGATTTTAATTTTTAAGTACCAAATTCTTGGTGTAAATCCTGTCATAAATTCACACCAGGGATGAAACTGTATTTTTCTGCCTAGTCTGTTTGCTGGGACAAATGAACCTGAACAGCGCCCTCAGGGGGGCAGAAATCTGTTCCAACAACTCCAACAGTGACCCAGGTTCAGCACAGTTCATTAAAAGAGAGAGAAGAAAGGTGTCATAGGAAGATCAGAGCAACATTTAATGTAGGTGTTCTTTCTGGCTCTGGCTGCAGTATTCCCATGTAACATTAGTTTCCCAAGGCAAGCGAAGTGGAAAGAAAGGAAATGTAGTAGAAAGAAAGAAAGGCAATGTAGTAGATTATCATCTCAGTTTATGCTGCCTTATCCTGAGGGACAAAGGGCTGTATCTGGAGACATGTGGTCATGCCCAGCAGTAATCACTAGTCTGTTCACCATCAAATAAAGATGAGCATAAAAGGGCTTCTTCCATCTCAGCGTGGACAGTCAGAGGTTGCTGCCTGTGAAGCCTTACCAGAAACACACAGTATTGTTGCTACCCTCCAGCTTCACAAAATTGTTTCCCTCTATATTTCTTGTGTACTCCTGTATCTTTCTGTGGATTTTCAAAACCCATTGATGGTGCTGCAAGTAAGCTGCCCTTTCCAACCTTTCCAGAGAGGAGAGAAAGGCTTTGATTCCACTCCTCCCGTCCAGTTTGTCACCTGCAATGTTGGAAAAAGAAAAGCCTCTGAGAGCTGCCCGTTTTGAGCTGTGCTCATAAATCTCTATGTGTGTGCGCACACGCAGCTGTGGATGAATGTGATTGCGCATGCAAGAGTATGTGTGATAACATCATCCAGATGCCACACCATTCTCTTGGATTATGTCAGTCTCACCCAATGAAGCACACTGAGCAAATGCTAATAGTTAAGAGCTAATAAACACTACACTAGAAGGTCAGTGCTGAATCGTTTGGATTGTGCACATGGTTTCTCGGATACTTCCCCCCAGTAGTTCCCTGTAGCCAAAGAGAGGCTGTGTAGCTGCAGATCTCCCCGTAGGAGGGATTTTTAAAGCCCCGCAATTTACAGAGTCAGCTGAATATGTTCAGAAAGAAACAGCCCTGGTACAGTAGGACAGCATTATTGCCAGAAAGCAGATTTCACAGGTTTCAAAAGGATGCTCTCAGTGAGAGTTTCCATGTTTTTGATACGGTTAGCTCAAAGGAAAAAATGTCATATTTCTTAAAATCTCATATTTACAGAGGTCAGAAATAGAATACCAGAGGATCCTTTGTCTCCTTGGTTTTATTTCTCTGTACCTTGTTGCCTTTGCTTTCTTACCAGTCCTTGTATATGCTGTAGAATCACAGTAGGCTGTGCTCCTATCTTGACAGTGCAATCTATACGTAAATCAAGTGAAAATGTCTTGGTTACTTGCATGATAAAGACTCTGCTTCACTGTCTGCTATTCTTTTGATCACCTGTAGCTGTTAATAAACTGGAGCCTTTGTTGACCAAATCGCTGTCCACTTCCTTCCTTCAGCTGACCCTTCTGTGAACTGCCAGGAGTTCCTGTTTAGACAGTAGATGTAGTTAGAAGGTGGCCACATGGTGCTGGAGACAACTGTGAGAATAATGAAGACATAGAGAGAGCTCAAAAGAAACGTGTTAGATCAGTAAAATCATTTTATGTCAGTCTCCAGCTATTCATTTAACCCCAGACCTAAACTCCTTCTGCTTTAGGATTATTTAACCTTCTAGCCTTTTTTAATTTGGATGGATGTCAAGAGAAATAAAACACTTCTCTCCTGGGATAGCAGCAGATACTGTTAAAGTTCTAGCACCAATATTGGACCAAGACTGAAGTACTTTCAAATGTGGTCAGTGTTGAGAACTGAGCTCCAACTACTTGTAAGTTAAAGGCAACTTCCTGACCACAAAGGAAGTTTGAGACCCATGTTCGGAACCAGCTCTTCTGTTTTTCCTGATGGTCCTGTAGAAGAGGTGCTCTCCCTCCTGCCCACCCTGTTCTGCACTGATGTGGGGATGGGGTTGGGAGCAAGTATGTTATAAAATCATAGAATCATACATCATAGAATCATAGAACATTTTGGGTTGGAAGGTACTGTAAGGATCATCTAGTTCCAAATGCCCTGCCATGGGTAGGGACACCTTCCACTAGACCAGGCTGCTCAGAGCTCCATCCAGCCTGGCCCTGAACACCTCCAGGAATTGGGCATCCAGAGCTTCTCTGGGCAACCTGTTCCACCACCCACACAGTTAAGAATTTTTTTCTAATATCTAGTCTGAACTTAATCTCTTCTAGCTCGAATCCATTCCCTCTGGTCCTGTCACTAAATGCTCTTGAAAAAAGTCTCTCTCAATCTTCCTTGTATGTTCCCTTCAGGTACTGGAAGGCCATAATTAAGTCAACTCAAAGCCTTTTCTTTCCCAGGCTGAACAAACCCAATTCTCTCAGCCTTTCCTTGTAGGAGAGGTGCTCCATCCCTCTGATCATCTTGGTGGCCTCCTCTGGACTCGCTCCAACAGGTTCATGTCCTTCCTGTGCTGGGGGCCCCAGAGCTGGATGCAGGACCCCAGGCTGGGACTCAGAGAGCAGAGCAGAGGGGCAGAATTGCCTTTGCCCTTCTGGCTCCTGTGGATGCAGCCCAGGGTGGGGTTGGAGATGACAAGTCAGGACCAAGGGGGATGGGAGTGCATACTGGAAAGACTCAAATTGAGAGAATCAGAGATTCTTGCAGGAGGAATGGTCTTTCAGGAAGATTGGCATGAGTCCAGACCAGGAACTGGAGACTCTAAAGAGAGGAATGAACAGCTAATGATGGATAATTCTCTGAAGTTTCATGGTGGAATTTTAGTAGGAAGGGTCCACCTTGGCCAGTGATCCAAAAGTTAAGATTCTTTCTAACTCTTTCCAAGGGTGTCCTGTTTTTCCGAGCAATATGTCCCACAAGACAGCTTTCAGCCTTTATTTATGAAGCTTAGATGGCCAGCAGGAATCTGGCAATGGAAATTATCAAACTATTCCTAGAGGTGGGAAAGCACAGTTCAGAATTAATGCTGACACGTCAGCAGCCATAAATAACATGTGAGTGTGCAAACATGAGTTTTTAACCTACAGAAGTGCCTCACCCCTCAAGACAGTAAAGGTCCTCGGACTAGCAAGTGCAACATGCATTCCTTATGGGTGAATACCTCCACTTGCCCTGAGCCCTGTAGAACAGGGTTCTCACTGCTTTTGGGGGGTCTGTCCACACCTTGAGAAGTAATTTCACCCACTAGCAATGTGGTCAGGCTCAAGGGCTCTGTTCTCAGGTTAGTAATTTAATAGATTGCAAAGCCAGAAAGGACTTTAATGATCACCTGGTCTGGCCTGGCCTCCCACATAACATATGCCAAATAATGTCACCAAGTAAATCCTGCCTTAACTTCAACTACTTGTAGCTGAACAGAAAGTATACCTTACTTAAAAAAAAAAAAAAAAAAAGAAAAAAGAAAAAAAAAAAGAGTGGTTTATTCTTGATTTTTAAGACTCAAGTGATGCATTTACCATATCCTAGGGTATTTTCTTGACAAGGCTAATTATTTGCAGAGCTTTAAAGAGGCATAGCATTTCTTACTTGATTTTTTCGGTCTTGATCGTACTTTTCCTTTGTTAACTGGATTCAACAACTTCCTCATGCTAGAAATATTATCAATTTCCCCCTGAATCAATTTTTTACTTTATACCAGATTCATAAACATGGTCTCACTTTAAAGCACTGGTATCTGAATCTGTCTTTTAGGGACACTTAACCCTGTCTGTCTTCCTCCTATCCCAACATGTTCCCATCCCACTCCTGCAGCACAACCATGTCACTCTGGAGGGCCAAATTTGGTAGCTCCAGCACCTGAGCTCCAACATCTGACCTTCCAGTGCTGGACAGAGACAGGAGGCAGAGTTATTTAACTCTTCAGATTTTATTTGTGATGCCGGTGGCGTCATTCTTTGTCTTGTCTACGAGATGGGGCAGATGCAGCCTGACCACTGATTGAACCATGCTGTCAGCAAATTACTGTCTGGATGACTCAGCATCAGCAGAAGTGTCTTGAAAGTAACCCAGGGAATGGACAGACAGAACTGTTGCTGTGGATGTTGACATCTATCTTTCATCCCCAAAAAAGGGAAAAAAATACCCACAACATTTGACCAGCTGAGATATTGTGTGGGACAAAATGTTCTGCCACTTTTTTTCCTTTTGAATGAATAAAAATGTATGATTTTTCTTTTGGCTTAACACTGACCTGCACTTGCAGGCTGCCATGGAGCTGCACCTCCTCACTGCTGTCTTCTGCAGCCTGTGGCCCAAGACTGGCAGACTCAGACTTTCCTCAGATTGGGATGTCAGCACTACAGTGTAGACCTGAGGCTGCAGAGGCACCTGTTGATCAGGCATCCTGGTTTTGGGGACCATGAGACCAGCTCTTTAGGCTGCTTGATATACCCTCCCTAATGCTGCTCTTTGATCTGTCTGGTCCACATTAAAAGAGCTGAAAAGTCCATCTGTGACTCACCTTATGAAATCCATGATGGTCCTGCTGGACATAGGATATTCTCCTTGTCATACTGGGTACGACAGGCAATACAGATCACACAGGCCATAGCAGTAATTTGGCCCATGGTAAATACTGGTGATCTAGGTCCCACAATCTCTAATTGTCTGGGGGTTGCAGAAGAGCTTAACCACCAGGTCCTGGATTTATCAAACAAAAATCAAGGATTTTCTCCAAGCTGGAGTTTTCTGGTGAAAAAAGTTTGGTTGTCAGAGATGATTCTCTGTTTTACCATAAAAAGGAATCACTTCAGCAGAAAGGTCACAGCCATCCATAGACACACCACAGGTGGTGGGGGGCAGCACGTTGGGAATGGCCAGACAGCCATTATTTTTTCCCAGACAAATGCCAAGCCAGGCCACTCATTTCGGTTGCACTACATTCACATCCTGTTTCAAATAGCCACTCTTTGCTACCTCAGCAGTTGCTGAATACTGTCACACAGACAATTCACCATTTCTTTCCAGTTTAATCTTCACCACAGGGAACTGACTTAGCATCCTAAATGCCATCACACATTTCTGTGTGATTCACAAATGCTCTCCTTCCCCCTGTGGTAGTATGTGCTTCTAGTCAACTGCAACCAGGAGCCTGCAATAGGAAAAAAAAGGGAAAGGCAAGTCTGTTAATCCACCATGACACATACACCTTGATTTTATTTTATTGGAGGGATTTTATAAGGGCTATTATCTCCTGGTTTACATAATCCAACACTTCCCTTAGGGCAATCAAAATTGAGATTCATATGACTTGGAGTTTACAATCCAGTGCAGCTGGCAAAACTGGGATTCAGATTCATGACCGCAAAGGCAATCCTACTGCACACACACTCAGAAAGACAAAAAAAGACAGACAGAGAGAGAGCGAATAAGAAAAGCCCCCCTGAAGTGATCTATTATATTGTCTGAGCAGGAGTGTTCGGGAAGCGGTATCATTAAATGAGCTGAAACTTCAGCTGATTTGATTCAAAGGTTGCATGACCTCTGCTAAGTGAGGGACTCCCTTTCCTTGCTGTCTTTGTCTGCTCTTAATAATTTAGCCAGCAACAAGGTAAGATCCAAGATTGACTTTTTCTGCTACAAACATGACTTCAGTCCAAGTATTTTAGCACCTGAACTCAAGTGAGGATAATAAATGTCAAAGAAATATTTATAGCTTGGTATATGGAGAATTTCCAGTTCCCTATACAGCAATAACACACATCCATCTGCTAACAGCATTAGAGCTGCAGTTTTAAAGCAGATAGTGCCTGAAAATAGAAGGCTGCAATATGCACAGATAGCTGTTGTATTTAAGTGTTTGATATTAAGCTGATAATTAAATTAGAATTTAATTATCCAGCCTTGGGAAGCTGTTTTCTTCCTGGACTCAGGCCCATACAGAAATTCAAACTCAGGTCTGTGCCTCTTCTACTCCTCTGTGTCTATGTAACTGAAATCCATTCCTGCAATAACCAGCTGAGGAGACCAAACAAACAGAAAAAGAAGATTAAAGAGGAATAGTTGAAATTTAGAAGTGGAAAAAAGACTTCTTATCCTATCCCATACACCCCTCCAACTAGTACAAGTGAATTATTCTTCAGAGCTTGGTCAGGTCTAGTTTTAACTGACTGCAGTGATGGAAGCTCCATCTCTTCCTCTGGGAGAAAGCTGCACATTTGAACAAAGCTCCCTGCTAGCAAATATTTCCTGATACTAAGCCTGTATTTTCCTTCCTTTTGAAGTGATTTCTTTAATGCTGGCTTGGTCCAAGATTTTTTCCCAGTGAACTCAGCTCTGTGAGATCTGGAATGCTTACTGGAATGTATGTCTTTTCACCCCCAGATTATGGTTTGAAATCTGCCCTAGGGTCTCGGTGGATGGAAGCTGTGGCTGCAGCATATGGTCCCACAGGTCTGTGTGAAATAGGTCAAGGTGTGCAGTCCTATCCTGAAGGTATGCCACAAGAGCAAGGGCATAAAGCTGGTCCATCACTGTCCATTGCTGAGCCACGTGCTGGTGGGAGATAAAAAATCCTTTTGAGACGTGGAAACAGAGTAGGCAGGAGAAAAAAGTGTCTGAGCAAAGATGGGGGCGGGGTTGGGGCAGGGCTTTTGCTCTTTCTGCATTGGGTGTGTCAAAGTGCTTTGAGCAACCTGGTCTAGTGGAAGGTGTCCCTGCCAATGGTGTGGGAGGTTGGAACTAGATGATCTTTAAGGTTCCTTCCAACCCAAACCATTCTATAATTCTATGAGTACCACCCTTCTTTACCCTCTGGCACCTCTCACACAAAGTAAAAACATAAGACATAGTGATTTTGGCAGAACTGGGGTCTTTTTCCACTTAGAAAGGATATCTGAATATGGGGTTTTCTTTTGGGATCGAAGATACATAACTGAATGACTTCCTCATTAGTGAAGTGTTTAGCAGCTCTGGTTGCAACAGAAATCAGAGGCGGAGAGCCATATGGGTGGATGGTTAAAATGAAACACAGACTTTTTGCATGTTAAACTTTCCTGATGTTAAACTTTCCAGGACAGCTGGTGCTCTTCAGGTGGATGAGGAACATCATGGGGAGTGATAGAGACAAATGGCTTCTGCCCTGTGATGGGGTGGAGACCTGGTGCTATTCAGTCATGGCAAAAATGCTGATCTGCATCAGAGCCCCATGCTGCACCTCTCAGGACAGCCAGAAAGAAGGGCACTGCTGGGCCCTGTGTGGTCTGAGGGGGACCAGTGTCTCAGTAGCACTAGCTCCAGCCTAATTTTAGTCCAGTTTGGGTGGGGCTTGAATGTATCAGGGTCAGTGGTGATGCCCAAGGGATTGCCCTATGCTAAGGGACCACAGAACCTCAATGCAGTTGACCACAGGGCTAAGAACCAGCCCCCAGCCTCAAACCACTGTGACATTTGTAAAGTCTTGCTCAGGCACAGCATGTGAGAATGCACCATGCTCAAATACTACAGTTGACATGCTTCTGGCACGTTACAACATTGAAAATGTTGGCTATGTGTCTCCAGAAGGAGGATGGAAGAAAAATCTGACTGTCTTACTTTCTCCAGGGGGTGGTGGGGGACGTTTACCTAACCACCACCTTTCCCCTAAAGGGATGGGGATAGAGAGATAGAGGGCAAGAGCAAGAGAAGACTGGGTCAGGGCAGCACTCAAGGGTTCAAAGCTGTCACTGGCAGGTCCCCGGTGCTGATGTGCCAGTGATGTTCAAAAAGAGCCCTCAGGGTCAGGCCAAGCATTCAGAAAAGTTAGTTCAGTGACCCTTCTTTCATCACGTGGTTTTCACCGTGTTGAAAAGCCTGCATCATCCTTGGAGTGACAGCGGTGGCTCATTCTGGGGAGATGTGTCAGTGTCTTCTCTGAGGCATGAAGGTTTCATTCTCCATTTCTCACTCCACATAGGAGGAGGATATACCAGAGGGCTCTTTGTCAGTCTTGTCCCTCATGGTCTGGAAGAGTGGTAGCATCTCTGCTCTCTTACTCACTGGTGCCTCATCCTCAATACAAGGTTGATTGTACAGATGAAAATCTCACAATAGTGATGTTAACATCTGCTCTTCTCCCTCCTTCCCTCCCTCAGCCAAATCAGCAAAACTTCTGGAACAGCTTTGTTCTGCCATTCCTCTGGAATGAAAAATGGTGTCTGCTGTCTCTGTCCCAAATGCCAGGAAAACCTCCTGGCCCCTGTTATATATATAAAGAAAGGTGATTCACCCTGAAGACTGGCCCAGTTAGGTCATGCAAATGAGATTTTGCTCATAAAGTTACAAATGAGAGCTTAGCTGGTGACTTATCCCTGCTTCTTGCTCCATCTCTTGGTCATTTCTTCACCAGCTGAAGTCTCCTTGCAAGGCACACCTCATTGAAAATTATTCTGTTCTTTTCTCTCTCTCTCTCTCTCTCACTCTCTAAGGAATTGTATTCTTACGGATTATTTTGCAGTTGAAATATTGTTAATTAGCTATGCTTGGTTTCATGGCTTATGCTACACTTTGCTGTGTGTTGTGCTAATTAACATGCCTTCATCAATAGAAGGGCTTGAACAAGCTACTGCAGCTTGGCAAAAGACAGCAGAGAATTGACATTAGCCTGCTGAACAATATCTTAAAACAAAGCAAAACAGAACAAAAAACCTTTCTCAGTGAGCCAGACTATACCTAAAGCATGATTCTCTAGCAAATATTGCTTCATGTGAAATTTAGCAGACAAGTGCAGGGTTTCTCTTACTTCTCTGTGATCAGTCACACAATGTAAAAATTGTTGAGGACCCTTATTTCAAGAGGTAACATAAGATCCTATAAGCTGAAAAGCTGCAACACCAGGGCTCTGGTAATGGGCTTTGGAAGCCTTGTCTGCTTTTCTTAAGTCAAGGCCAGTTTCGTATCAGACTGTAAACTCTGGAGACAACTTTCAAATACATCGCTGCTGAGTATGTGAGGAAGCAAGTCGAAAATGTGCTTTCTGCAGGAATTTGTGTGGGTAAAATTTGATCACTCTGATGTTCATGGGAAATGAATGAAGAAGCAGTATAAGCATGGCCACAGTGAATTAATTTGGAAAGTTACACAAATTCTAGCCAAAATTATTTTTTTCAGCTTTTGCTGAGCTTTGCTGCAAGTCCAGTTGCGTAAAACCATCTGTTCTTTTTCAGAGCAACCTTATTAAGACCTACTGATAATATTTCATTCCTTCCTATAGACAATGTTTCAGTCTTTATTACAGTCCCTTAAATGTGAGGAGCTGTAATCTTGCCATCCTGTTTGCACTGAGAAAATATGATGAGTAAATCTGTCATCTCTCCTTGAATAAAAGAACTCCCTCCTCACACTGTCTCTCCTATTTGAGGTAAATTCCTGCTGTGCTTTAAACAGTTACTTGTTATTGATTGGCATAAATTAATATCTGTGCTGTGATGTGCAGCAGATTCCATGTTAGAGTTATATGTCTGGTAATTGCTCTTATAAAGTATGTCCCTACAGTAGATGTGTGGATGAAATGTGTCCTGGAGACTGCCTGTTGCCAGCTGTACTTCTTTGGAACATTAGTTTAAAAAGCCACTGAATATAGTGAAAATCTGTTTAAAAATTATTGGACATTCCCATAAAACTTCTACTGAAGAAAAATTCTAATCAAACGAAAATTAACTACTTTATTCCTCTTCATGTTGAAGTTTTCATTTAAATTTGATCCCTATAGAGAAATACTTTAGTTTTTGATCCTTGCTCATTTTCTCTTCCTTTTCCCTATGTGGAAAGAAAAGAGAAAAAACAGGCAAAATGAGAAATATATGAAAAATGCAAGAAAGCACCAGAGCAATTTTTCTTATGATTTTGGTTTTGTCAAAAGCAAAAGCAAAAAGAAACCTTTTTTTCCTTGCATCTGTCTTCCAGGAGAATAAATAAATATGTCATAATACTCCACTTTCTCAGGTTGCTGATTTATTAATAATTCCTCTGGATGGGGAGGGAAGGATAAAACTAAGAAAGAAAAACTAAGGAGGATATCACAGGCTAATTATATAACAACAGAAAACAAACAAAAATAGGCAGCAAAAATGGCCAGACTGAATAAATCCAGGAAGTTGTACATTAAAGATATATCTGAAAATGAAGATTGGTCTCAGGCAGAGACTTTTTTGACAGAAGTATATTTTTCAGCAGGAAAAAAAGTATACATTTCTGCTCCTTTGATCTGGAAAGAAAGGAATTTTGGGTTTTTTCAGAAAACCTTTCCTCTATTGAGCTTTCTGAATCTTAAAACAACACCTGCTCTGTTCGATCTGATTATAAATATGTTGTATATTTCTGGAATGGGTTCCTCTCAGAGGACCATGACAGAGAGCACAGCATATGTATAGAAATATTCTGTAGACTGCCATAAAAAAAGGCCTGTGCAGGGTAGCACAGACCTGCACAGAAGGCAGCCTGGAAAAAAACTTAAACCAGAGTAACCGAGGAAAACTTCTGCTCTTACCACTGGCATCATGAGGGCTTTACTTTCTGCTAAGCCCAGCAATGAGCTCAGTCTCTGAGGTCTCATTGAAAAAATCTGAGTGCAGTAACCACCTGATAGGCGTTTTATCTGTCCAGGGATAAACTGCTTAATGGGTTCTGCTGGGATTTGAAACTGGTTCCTTGAAGTCTCCCTGCCTCAAGCCAGTTCCTTATGCTGCCTGGTGAGATCCACGCTTCGTCTGCTTACGGAGCATCCCCGACCGAGCAAACAACAAGAATGTCCCTTAGTGTGTGGAGGGATGTCCCTTGTTTGCTGGTGCATTTGAGAGGACTGGGTCACAAGTTTTGCAGCTCCAGCCCATCTTTGCTCCATTGGTCGTGGCAAAAGTGAAGGAGCATTTAGCACGTTTCCAAACACCAGTGGTAATTTTCCACCTTTGCTGCACTGCATGTAGTGTGTAGCGGTTCACTGACTGGAAAGAATCCAGAGGATGGGAGGAAAAGTTTTCCTCTCCCATCCTCCAAGAGCAGGCAACGGGAGAATGCCAAGGGCTTTGCAGGGTGGTGGTCTCTCACCTTTGGATAGGTGGGTAGTGTTGGTCTGCCTGAAGCTGGGGAGCTGCTGAATAGCAATTCCTAGCTTTTCTGAAACTGGACCAGACTGCCCTCATCTTCTGACTGCTCACCTCACTTCCTCTCATTTCCCATGCTCAGGCAGTCTGTTCAGCTTGGAGACAGTGGTGCACAGGAGTAATTAATGCCTGTGCCCCCTGGTCTGACACCTCCCCAGCTGAGAAGCTTTCCTCTGCAATGACAACAATAACAGAAGATCTCCTTTCTACTTTGGTCAAGGGTGGAACCTGAGCTCATGTTTGTATATCCTGGCTGTTGAGATGGAAAGTGTGAACTTTACAGAAAATTAAATCTGCAGAGAAGAAGAATGGTGGAGGGGGAGGGGGTCACTCTGGAGGAAGAGAGGCCTGCATACGGAGATCCCATTATGTCCAGACCTCACAGTGTCTCCCTGCTCATTCATGCCAAGTGCAATGTGGGCTGGGTGTGAGGCAAAAGCCTTCAGGCTTAGCCAAGGAGAGAGGCCCCAGCATGTGTTGCTGTGCTTAGCACTGGAGTCAGTATGGATGCTGGCCAGCTGCCAGGCACACTGGCATGGCTGTTATTAGATACCATTGTGTTAAGCTTAGCACTTTTTGCAGGCCAGATAAATTCCTTTTGTGTTTTCCCATGCTCCTGACACATTCAGAAGAGTTTCAGCTTCAGAGAGAAAAGGCACAAGTAGTTTAAACAAACTACGAACATCCAATGGGCATAGAAAGGGAGAGAAGGTTGGGGCAAGATGAATTCACCCTTCCTTAACTCAGTGCAGGTTGACGTTCATTAACAGTTGAGCTTGGGTAGACATTTTATAAATAACTACACAGGGAAAGACATTCCCTGAATTGCCTTTTGCAAAGGGGACAATTAGATCACTTGAGCAAATTGCAAAAGAGAAGTAGATAATTAGAGCTATGGCGAGCTGCACAGTGGCCATGCCAGTTGGCTTGTGTTGACCTGTTTGTGACTGGAAAGTCAGTTTGGATAAAATTTTTTGTGCTTCATGATTTTTCTTTCTATAAGTAATGTGGTTTCATAGCCTAGGAAGAGCCAGAAATTGTGGAAGAAAAGACTAGTGTGTGTACTTTCCAGCATTTCTCCACGACAAAACCCTCACCTGTCTCAGCCCCAAGCTGGGTGAGACAACCCTCCATGACACTTTCAGCTTGCAAAGCACAGATTGCAGATCCTATAATCTTGGACTTTTTTGACAGCTTTTCTTTTCTCTTAAAGACTGTGGTGAGGTAAATTAAGACAGATACTCTCAGGACCACATGACTGCTCATCTCTTGTGGCTCCTCTCCCCTGCTCACCAAGGCAGCATTAGCAAACTCTTACAGCTCCTCTTTTTAGCTCCTGCCAGAGCTACTGTTATGGTGATATGTGCATTGGAATTTTAGCTGTGCTTGAAGAAACCACTCTGTGGCGGTCTGCTTTGCTCCACTTGCTGGGGAAGGACAGCTTGCCTCTTCTTTCCTGTCTTTGAACAATACATTAGTCTTCTCTGCTGCCATCCCTGAACCAACACAAGGTTTAGGGATGGCCCTGTTACTCTGTGAGTCCCAACATCACTCACTCAAATAAAGGGACTGGGCTACATCTGCCCTGTAGCCACAGGCACAGCAGCACAAGGGCTCATAGAGAGGAGGAGTTTGTACGGAGTCCCAAGAAAATAACTGAAGATCTGGTGGATATAGGTAAGGTTGAGGACACCCCACTACAGTATTAAATTCCTACATTGGGCAGAAATCCCTCTCCTCTAGGGGTGCAAATACAAGATGCAGGAATCATACATACTAAAGATGTACCACTGTCAATGTCAATGTGCATTAGAAGCTAAGAAAGGAGACAAGATGAGAAGCTTCAGTATTAAGAGTTGGGGAGAAAGGCTTTAGTATTAAGAGTTGGGGGAAAAAAGCTTGGGAAACCATTCTCAGCAATTCCATTCAAAGCTCTTTTGTTAGTTCTCTTTACAGTCCTGAGGAAGTAAGTTTATGCTTTCAGGATCATTCCCCATCTGCTTTGCAAATTATTCCATGAAGTCCTGTGAAGCTCCTTGAATAATTTTCACAGCTCAGGGTATGGCACATCTCACCATTTCCAAAGCTATACTCTTTTACTTCCCCATTAAATGCTTTGCCAAATACAAATAGTACAGAAGGAAGATTTTTGTGCCAAATGTCTACCTAATGATGGCTTTGGGGGTATGGTTCAACTCTTTCAGCTAAACTGAAACAACAGTTTCCAAACATGAGATTAGAGGGAGAGATATTTCATTACGAAAGTCTGAACTTTGAAGTAAGGACTTGATATTCGTCATCAGGCTGGGTGCCTTTATATTTGGTATGTGCTTTTTTCTGTGTCCCTGTGAAAATTCTTCTGAGTTTGACCAACATGCTAGCCTCTAAATTAGTAAGTCTATGCTTCCTGAACAGGAGTTTTTTCAGACATTGTAGCTTTGTGTCCTGAATATCCAGAGTTTTCTGGGCATTGCCCTGGCCCCATAGCTCCGTTGCTGCAGATTGACTGGGACAGAGCTTTCCCTGGTTTTTTGTCCCCGTCGCCCACTTTCTCCCTTTTCACCTGCTTCCAGCTTCTTTTCTTGTGTCCCCAGTCACAAGGTACGACAGGGACTAGGCAGCTGTTCAGCATCACAGTTAGTCCAGAGGCGGCCCTCGATGTGCCCATGGGCTCAGCCCTGCTGTGCAGAAAGAATAGAGCAGGACACAGGCTGTGGAGTGGGAGTGGGGGAAACAGAGGAACAACTGGGGATATAAGCCCACAGTTCAAATTGCAAACTCTGAGCCTGGTCATCCCAATCTGGAAGACCACCCAAATTTTTTCTCCTGTTTTTTAATTCCTACATTATTTTTTGTAACTTATGAAAACCCACAATGTATAAAGGATGTCTTGTTATATTTCCCTCATTCTTTTGCTTCATGCTTCTCAGCTCCTGTGCAGATGTTGTGAACATCCTGCATAAGAAAGTTCTTCTCAGGGCTTATCCTGGACACCTCCTGATGTGGGGCCTTGGGGCTTTATGGAAGCTGATGGATGTAGGTGCCCCATGGGAAAATGAAATTGCAATCACATATTAGTATGGCATAAGCAGCTCCCAGATTTGTCCTGGACTTTCAATCCTTCGATATTTTTAATATGCACTTTAAAGCATGATTTTAATAATATTATGAAGTAGAGTTATGGTTTTGTGGCAGCAATTTTAAACCACAGCTGTAGCATTGTTTTCAGATGTACCTGGTGTTTAAATGTAGCTGAACAAAGGTGCACAAACCTAGGAGTTCATAGTTCCACTTGAATACTGTATACTCAAGCACAAGTACATTTTCAAACAGAAATAATCTTGTTGTTTTCTGAGAAGTTAGAAAAACTCACAATCCTCATTAACAGGCTCATTTTTATGCCATTTCCAAGATTAAGGCTGATTTCCATGTTAATCTCTCCAGCACACTAGAGAAGATATACTTCCCTTTCCTCCTAAAATAATACAAGAATTAAAAACTTTCAGTGTGAATCCCACTGAATATCGATGTGCTTTAGTGCACTGAATGAAAACCTCAGAGATTTAATATATGTTAGAAGAGCATTATAGTAGAAATTATTTTACAGTTCTGTCTGTCATGTTGCTACTTACAGTCACTCTAAGCCTGCACCAACTTTAAGACTATAATCCTGCTCAGGTGCTCCAAGAACACTGGGGAATTTGAGAGCCATGGTTTATAAAAAAAGTCTGGAAAAGGCTTCCCATTGTCTCAAAGTGAAATGTGGCTGATGGTGAAATCTGATGGTAGATTGGAGAGGAAGCTGTGACCAGAATGCCTCTATACTGAGACAAGGTATACAGCTCACTGGAGAATGCTCTGAGCCACCAGGATATGAGGCGGGAATGCTCCACTCATCCTACATTAGGCTGGGCAGTCTGGGGGGGACAATCAATGGTAATTCAATTTCTCCATTGGTCCTCAAAAGTTGGAATTTCATGCCTGAGTTTACAGGAATTAGAGGAGTCCCAAATGTTTCTTTGAGCTGTTTCAGGCACCATAAAATTTTACTTAGATCTGCTCAGACATGAGTATTCCCCTGCGAAAGAGCACAAAGGTCTGTGACATTGCAATACAAAAAACAGCTGAGAACAAATGACATCAGAGACCTTTATCTGTACCTTTGCTACCTGGTAATGATTGAAAAATAATTAGAAACAAGCAGAGCAGGGACAAATCCTATTAGAAAATCTAAAGACAGGAGCTCAGTTCAGTTTAAGTTATGAATAGGGTTTCTGCTAATTCACATATATTTATACACAAGAATAATTTCTAGACACTCAAGTAAATGCTCACTGTGTTAAAAATTATTAAATTCAGCTTAGAAAATCTATTATTCCTGGTTTTGGGGCCATTTTTTCTTGTTGCTTTATACCATCTTTAAAACTTTCATGTCTTGATGTAGTCATGAAGCAGATCCAGCATGATATGGTTGAGGTCAGTGATTATCCGCTATAAAGTTCAAGCAGATTGCAAATAATCTACTATATGAAAGAAATAAGTTTCTCATTATTCTTCAAGGGTAGACTAAATGAGCAAAAGCTCTGTAGCAGCTTGTATCTAAATTACAGAATCACAGTTACTAATCCTATAGCTGATGTTGTCATGTTAAAAGCTAAATTAAATTTTCCGAATTATTAAGGAAAAAAAAGCAAGTTCCATGGTTTGATATGCTTAACAGTGGCTAATATAATTAAGACTGTAATGGATTTCAGTTACAGAAAATGAGAGGAAATAAGGAAATACAATGAACACTGCACAAAGGACTGTGCATAGTTCAGTCTGGAGCTCCCCAGAGATAAATTACCAAGTCCAGGGAAGATCAACATGTCATGAAATTAGTTCCAAAGTGTTTTCTAGAAGCATTTGTGTCTCGGCCTTGAAATTGCTTTGCTATCCTTCTGAGTTGTAAAAAGTTCAGATAGCCATTCAGAGACTGGAAATACCCTTGTTAAGTGAGCAAACAAAAGCTACTGAAAATGAGACGGCAAAGCAAATAGTTTTCAGACATGGCAGAGACTTTAACTGCACTGGGGGGAAAAAAAAGTGGAAGTAGAAAGGTGTGCATTGCTCAGCCAGAGTCAAGTAAAACCAACACATCAAAGGGCACACTGTGACATTTTTTGAGGCAAAAATACAAAAGGAACATCTCCTACCATATGCTAAACACTGCAGATTCCAACAGAGCATCCACAGCACTGATGAGAAGTTCACAGGAGTGCTACAGAGATTGCGGTTACAGTGGCTGTTCTTGCAGTAACTCAAGGTGAATGGACTTTCCAACCAATAAATGAGACACATTTTGTAGTGGACACTGACTGTTAAAGATTCTCTCTGCACAGGTGATGCTTAAAATGTAGTGATTTTACCTCCACTAAAAAGTATATATATGAACTAGATTTTTATGTTGCAAATCTGAAGTCTTGAAAAGTGCAATGGGTAAGAGCAGTTCTTATTGTATTAAAGATGGATTGAACCCTCAGTCTTCTCAGAAAGCTGCCTCCATTGGAGGAGGAAGCAAGAACCTAAGGAAGAGCTTGAGAACATCTTCAAGATGGTAGGGAAGCTGTCAGCACAGTAAAAAACAGGCCTGCAAGTACACAACTATTACAGGATTCAGTGTAATGGTGAAACTCATTTTGCCTTAAAACAGAGACTTAGAAAAGTTCTTGGATATGCTAGTCATCCTGAGATTTGTATTGGGGACGACAGAAGCTAAATTGTTAGTACTTCCGAGGAACTTTGGTTCCTCAAAAGTACTGAAAATGTGAAAAGGCAAGTTTCCCATTATCTGAAAGGAGAAAAATATTGAGGGATATAGGTGATGCCAAATATTTTTTATGCTAGATGCCACAGCAGGGTTCTGGCAAGAGCACCTCAAAATACAAAGCACATATTTGTGTACATTCAACACACTGTTCAGTAGACACAATTTCTGCAGTCTGTGATGTGGGCTGTGTTTAGCGTTCCAGGTGTTTCACTAGGAGAGTGAGGTGAATTTGGGATAGTATGGAGGGTAATTGGTCCTGCATATCATTTTGACCTGGGGAAAAGCAGCAGAAGAGCACTATAAAGTCCTCAGACATATTGAGAGCTCATGCTGCTGGAGTAAAACAGAAAAAAAAAAAAGCAAATGTAAATTTTTTGTTGTGTGAAAAAAAAAGGTGGGGAGAGGTATTAAAGTAAGATGTGATGACAGGTCTCAGGGTGGTCAGAAAACCACCAGTTTTCCTGCCCCAAGAGATGAGGAAGCCACAGAGAGTTTCCTTGGACCAGCATAGTGCATAGGAAAGTTTGCAACTCCCTCATTTCCTTGAAGTAGCAACTGTAGCTCTCAGGCACAGGGTGTGACAGATCAGAAATGCCTGCAATGGAAGAAGACACAGAGAAAGTAAAGGGTGATGTACTCGTGAAGCTCAGAAAGGGATGCAGGAAGTGACCACTGAGAGAGGTCTGGAAGACACAGAGTGCAAACTTTCAGCAGCCTTGGAGGCTAAAGGAGTCAATGAAAGAGGCTAAAGTCCTGGGAGACTGGAATAGTAAATGCAAAAGCAAGTTGTCCACAGATGCCTCTGAGGAGGGTGTCAGTGTGCCTTTCCTATACCAGTGTGGTCACAGTTGGAAACCAGTGGCTTGTATGTCACACACACCAACAAAAACAGAGTGTCAGCATGTTCAAATAGAGAAGGCAGCTTTGGCCCCAGTCCACAGGTGTAAAATTTCACTTCTTTATTTATGGGAGGCCAGTGTTAGCTGAACTGACCATAAAACCTTCCTAACGTTGCCAAGAGGGACCTGGTAGCTCTCATGCTGTACATACATGCTTTTCTCTTTTAAGTACAATTTGAAGGCAAATCTGGGAAAAATTTGGTGGTTTCAGAGTTGTTTCAGAACATTAAATAAAAGAACAATAGAACAGAGCTCAGATCTAGATGGCACGGATGATATTTGAGATAATAAAATAAAATAAAATAAACCAAAATAAAATAAAATAAAATAAAATAAAATAAAATAAAATAAAGCCTAAAGCATGGTAGCTCTCAGATGAAACATGAAATCTGAGCTACAGATAGATATACTCTTCAGACTGCTAGTTGAGAATAGTTAGAACAGCCCCTACCTCAGTTTGAGGGTAAGATCTCTTTACAAGGTGGAATTTTGTTTAAAGGTGTGAGGGTGTTGAGTCCTAATGTACTACAGGAAAAAAAAATCCATGCTGTTAAAATGTGTAAAAGAGAAGGGAAACATTTCCCCCGGCAAAAGAATAATTGTTCCATGGGGAAAAGTAAGCACATGTTTATTTGTGCTATCTGCAAAACCTCTGTGTACTTGTTCTGCACTCCTGTTCTAAACAGTATAAGATACCCTCAGTTTATACTATTGCAATTTAAGCAGCTGTCAAATTTAATTTTCTTTTACATGGTATTACTGATGCAGTGAGGTCTGATAAATTCATGCCAAACTGTGGTCACAAGTTCAAGTGTTTGCAGGGTGAATTTAGGGCTTTGGAATGAACTACTAATTGCTATTATTCCAAAGATAACAGATGGGTGGGAAATGGTGTAAAAATATCTAAAAAATGCTTAGTCAGACTCTGATCCATGTTTAGCTCTGTTAAATTGCAGATTGTCAGCATGGCTTGTCACTCTCTGAGGCTTTGCTGAGTAGAAAACGAAAGCCAAGAATGGTCCAAACAATTAGAAACCAATGTCAGAGATATTAATGACCTATCAAAGTGGAAAAAAAAAAATCAAAGGGCAGGAGGAAAGAAAGATAGGATTCATGGTGTTGGAAACAGCCTCCACTTCTTGAAAATGATGCATTAATCCATGATGATATGAGGTAATCACCTGTGATGGGCCATGTCTGTGGGAGGACAGAGGTCACCTTATCCAGTTCCCAAAGAGACTGAGATATTGGGCACCAGGAAACACCAGCAGCAGCCTGTGGTGCAGCAGCCCTCAGATGTGAAATCACTGGAAGAAAAGGGTTGACTGCCTCCTGAGATCAACATCACAGACTTCCTGGTTCAATTTGTGGAGTCAAATCTGAGTGCAAGAGACTTTGTAGCCCTAACTGACCACTGTTAGTCAGCTTAGCTTACAGGTCAATCATAAAGTTTTTAATTATACATTCTGTTAATGGTGGGCTTTAGGTCTTGTTATCAGCTTTTGACTTGGAAGACAGAATGTGGTATTGAATGACACAAGGAAAAACTGCTTTTAAGACAGAGAGTCCAGGCTGTGCTCTAAAAAAATACTGTCATGTAAGTCCTTGGGAATGCACTCAGAATAAAGGTCTTGCATGTGGTTCCCAGGCTAGACAATGAATCAGGGACTTGGATGCAACCACGGAATGGCACATAGCTGTGCACAAAGGCTAGCTAGATTTTGTGGATAGCTGCTGGCACTGGCACTGGCACTGCCACAGTGCCCAACCACGTGGGTGGTGCACATACAGTTTCACTAAGGATTAGGTCCTGGAACGTCCCAAGAAAGTAGTCAGGAGGAAGCCCTTCATTGCAGGATGGCTGCCTGGTCACTAGGTGACTTTGAAAGGGCCATCCAAGAGAAGTGTGGCACCCCTAGGATGTGGCTAATTCTGTGGTTTGGTATGCTTTAGAAGCATCCATTGGCAATTCCATCAGGAAACTTTGTGTTCTTGAGCTTTTTCAGGCACTAAAATGACTTTTAAAGTCTGACACCTTCTGCCAGCTGCAGCCATGGTCTCTTCTGTGTTCTCAGCCTCTGTTTTATGGGGAGCTGCAGTGCACTGAGGCTTGGCCTCTTGCTGGCGGGGTGCCTTGTGACTACTTTGCTCAAGGAAGTGCTGCTGACTACCACTGCTAGTGTCTTCTCATGCCTTGCATACACAGTGTTCAGCAGCTGTGAAGACCACAAGAAAGAATCAGAGAGGCTGGGCCAGGCACTTCAGAGGCAAAGAGTGGAGTGGCAAGCACAGCAGAGTTTGACCATGAAAGCTGGGGAGAGAGGAGGTCAAAGTCTAGACATTTGGGAGCAAAGGTTCACTTTGAATAGAAAAGGGGCCCTGGTGGCCTCTAAAATTACCATAAATGTCTGTTTACAGGAAGTGGTTGAATGGAACAGATCAAGTTAGGGTACCCAAGGGCCTTTAAAACTTGGAGAAATCCTGTGTTTATGAGGTAGAGGGGAACTGGTCAGAGCTGGGAACATTGGAAAGTTGTTGGTGAACGGACTGCCTTCAGCCAACCACAGCTCTGGGAAAGCAGGGCTCAGCTGACACGTACCTCTGCAGATGGCAACCCAGAGCAGCGTCCACACTGCAGAGCATATACAGTCCATGGCCAGCTTAATCTGCTCGCAAAATAAGTGGGAAAACGTCCTCATGGGGTGAAACCTTGTGTACACTCGTGAGCCTCATCTGCGTTGCAGTCTGGCTGCTGAACTGTTGAGCCTGTTCTCCTGAGCGCATGAACAGCAATGATCTAACACAAAAGGTCTCACCCAGTTGTCTGACTCTTTGGTCTCTTCAGCCATCATATGGCTAAATAAGACTGGGAAAAAGAAGGGAGTGGGGGAGAAGAAAAGCAAGCAGAAGAAAAATGGGGCTCCCAATTACTGGCATGCACATCTCCATATAGACTAAGCAGCAAGGGCTCACAGTTAGCAAACTGCTCATTAGAGCCAAGGCATTAAGTCATTTCTCCAGGGAAGAATAAAACTGAACTCAGAGACCAAAACTCTGCCAGAAAATGTAGGGCAGGGGGAGGGGAGGAGAAGTGGTTCAGAGAAAGAGAGTAAAAAGGAGGCATAGGAGAAAACCCCTACCAAGTAGAGAAAATGAATGGATGGTGGGTAAACCAGGAGAATGAACGCAAACAAAGGCAAGCAGAAATGAGAGCGGGTGAGCTGTGGGATAACTACAGTATTATAACACTCAGTAATTTCTCAGACTACATTCTTCCTAGGCTTTGGTGTAAACAGTTAAACGGGGAGCAATTTCTGCCCTGATGGAGAAAACAGCAAGTACTTAAGGAGTTTTTGGCTACGGAGTCTGTCAGCGCCCTGGACCTAGTCTCAGCATTGAATGCTAGCTCAGGCCTCCAAAGCAGTGTCTCAATGCAGTGTAGCAATGAAGAGGTGCACAGCCCTGACTTGCCCTGGGACACACCACAGGCCAGCCTTTCTGGCAACCCCGTGTCCCTGTGGGAGGCTCAGCGGTTCACAAAGCCCTGCAGCACCAGATTCCGTGCTCTGCTCAGGCTGTCCTTACACCTTCAGCAGTTTTTCTGTCCAAAGCACAAAGGGCTAAGTTAGAGGAGATTCAGGCTCACTTGAGCCTTTCACTACAGCCTCCATCTGGCAATCCCAGAGCATTCCTGAGAGGTGAAACCACCTCACTGGCTGGCTGTCATGGTGACTGCATTGCAGTTGTAGCTGTATGGATCAGTGATGTGTGCTGCCACCAACACCTAGCTGTGCACTCCAAACTGGAACAGGACTTCTCATCCTGCTATTATCAGCAGCAAGAAAAACTTTTGACCTGGAGTGAATATATGCTTCGAGTGGGACCTGCAAAGCCCATGTGGGTGGTGATGTTAGGTTATTGTATCTGCGCCCCCTGGGGCATGCCCCCATGCATGGGTTAACAGGAAAGGGATTGTTTTGCAAAGCCAGCAGAATATAGAAGAGGCTATAAATCAGTACGTGGATACAGAGGATTTTATTCTTAGGAGCCCAGCAAAGGGGAAATGTTCTCTCCAAAGGGGAATGGGTATTTGTGAAAGAAAAAATGTCATTTTAGGCTTTTCTAAGATCTCTACCCTTGGAGATTTTCAAAACACAGCTGGATGAGGTTTTGAGCAATCTGATCTACCTTTGTACCCATGCTGCTGTTTATTGTCTTCTCCAGAGAGCTGGCTAACCAACTCTTTGGGTGTTTTTGTGAGGACAAATTTAGAGTGTTATGGCTCAAGTGACTGGTAAAAGTAATTTTAACTAACCTGCCTGTTTAACATTGCATCGAGTTAGATCCAGTTAATGTTAGGCCAGCTGAGCTCTGCTGAAATTTTGGTAGAAGGAAACAGAATTGATAATTATGTGTTCAGCTTCAGCTGTGTCCTAGAGATGTCTGTCTGCTTGGCCAACCAGAAGCTGAGTCACCATCCCTGTAAAAATTTAAAAGGTGTGTAGATGTGGCACTTATGGTCATGGTTTAGTAGTGGACTTGGCAGTGGCAGGTTTATGGTTGGGCTTGATGATCTTAAAGGTCTTTTTCAACCTGAACAGTTCTGTGATTCTATGCCTGACTGAATCTGTTGCCTAAAGGAAGTCAAGGAAGTTGTGTATTCTGAATGACTGGCTATGAATGGGGAAATCACAGTTTGGATAAACACAATTACAAAATTTAAAAATAATATGCTATAGATTTCAAAAGAAACACAGTATTTTGCATTGTGCTTAACTTCTAATAATCTGTGGCAGAGTCTGGGGTCTGCATTTGTGTGAGGTTTGCACTTCATTCTAATGTTGAAGATGACTTGCATTTAAAATGCATCTGGAAGTACAACAACATATTAAGCTGGTATGGGTGTTTTAAATAAATCTTCCTTGGAAAATACTGGTAAACAGTGGTAATACTAAAAAAGGAACTGCTATGAGAAATTCCTAACTTAAAGAAGTTATTAATGTGGTGTAGGATTTTCTATCTTCTGATCAGCCAGTACATGATTTTGCCTCAGGTTGTTGTCAAGCTAAGCAGCCCATAATTCTCTGCCACATATACTCTTCAAGCATTGGCACATCACTAATGTTTTCCAGTTCACTGGAGTTTCTTTGTCCTTCCAAGATGCATTAAAAGTTATGATTGCATCCAACAGTGCTGCTGACCCTGTACTGGAGACCTGGTCTGGTCCTGACTGTACTTTAGTAACTCTGAGGGGTTGTAATTTGCCTGTGTATATTAAAATGACTCTCAAACACAGTGATCCTCATTTTATGTAGTCTTTGGACTCACCCATTCAGCTCATGTTGCAACCACCTTACGGGGTGTTCTTTTTTTTTTTTTTTTTGTAATATGAGTTCATTACATGCAAGCAGGTTCAAGATGAGCAGCAAGACTCCCTGAAGTATCTCATTTTCCAAAGGAAAACAGCTGCGATACACAGACCTTGAATTATCCTTATCCTTAAAATGTGGGATCAACAGGATTGTTTATGGCTCTGGACACCAGAAGAGTCAAATGACATGTGATCAGAAAAGGTTAAAACTTGCCACCTCATTTTGGTTCCATGTTTAGGAGAGATCAGCAGACCTGGGAAGAAAGAAACTAGCACTAGTCTCACAGACTCATCTCCTACAACAAGCTAGGAAAAAAAAAAAAGCAGGGTAAAGAGAAAAGGAGGTCTGAGAAATCCTAACTTATGTATATTTTTCATTGGCACAAGCCACCCTTGCTTAGCATGGGCCAGGCTGCTGCTATGGGGACCCTGCTAGGAGCTCAGAGGCTCACGGCATGCATGAGGCAATGGAAAAGCAGCAGGCAGGAACTAGAAATGGCTGAACTTTATTTTTCCAAAGTGAAGATCTTTGGTGGGCTGCAGATTACATTGGAAATCAGACCCTACACCCCAGGATCCCGCAGCTGTCCCTCTCCCCTCTAATTTTTCTCTGTCAGATTCAGAGCTATAATTAACCACAAGGTGCTAGTGATACTATGTGAAAGTCTGTGTGTGTGTGTTTGTGTGTGTGTGTGTGTGCACGCCTGGGCTTACTCACCCCAGTGGGCATAATCTTCTGCTGAAGATTGACAGGTTCACATGGAGAGGAACTTTTTAACTAATTCACTTCTAAATGCTCTTGTTGCTCTCTCTTCCCTTTACTTCCCTCTTCCCTCCAGGCTGCAAAGGCCATCCCGATACTGGAACCACATGTCCACACAGAACCATCAGCAGTCATCCCAGCACACATCCATGAACTTCTTTGTATTAGCCATGGTAGAGATACCCAGCCGAGGTGCTTATTGATGTGCTTCTATCTCTGACTGAGCCAGGTTTCTCAGAGTAGGACCCTCAGTGTTTTCCTGGAATCAAACAATGTCAAATTAGAACATGTTGGAGATGAAGGGTTCTGATTCGGCAATGGCTTGCCAAGAACTTGAGGTAGGTAAGGGAAAATATCTAAAGGCCAAAGCACACTTCTCTCGCTCATGTGAGGAGCTGTATTTGAGGCAGCACACTTACCTTCTATATTCCTCATCTCAACAATTCCATGAAAGTCACTTGGTATTCAAGCATTGAGAGGGAAAGGTGTTGGAATCCAGAGTGCAGAGAATATTTCTCTGCCTGTTTTGAAGGGTCCTACCCCCCTGGACAACACTGTCTTTGACCTTCATCCATGGAGAAAATTNGCAGTTCCTGTCTGCATGACAAAGTGATTTATTGAACATTGGTGGAAAAGTAAAAATATCTTTTGTTTTAAGTTTTTATTGGGTGATTTACCTTTAAAAGGCTGTGTAATCTTGATAACTTTGGCTTTTCTGGCATTCTCTGCTTTGTGCTGTGTCTGTGACTCTATTTCTCTGATAAGACTTAATAAACAACTATCTGAAAGCACAGGAGGCTGAAAGTCCCATTCATCTCTCAAGCCTCTAGCACAGACTCTAACGAATCTCCCCCAGCCGGGGAGGTAAAACAAGGCACGGTAAAGTATCAGAAAGGGAGAGCATGATTTGGCACAAAAAGAGAAAATGCACAGGACTTTTTAAAAATAAAACCCCAGGATATTTCAAATTAAAATGTCCACAAAAATAATAGGAAGACACTCAGCATTTTGTTTCAGGAAGGAAGAGGCGGCTTAAACTGTGCTTGCATGGACCTGGCTTTGTTGAGGTTGATGTATGGACTAGTAGGAGAACAGGAAATTCTAGCTCATAAAAGGACTGTCTTAGGGGTTCTACAGGAAAAGAAAAACTTTGGAAGAGTCTATAAGGAGGAGATCACTTGATCTCCCAGTGCATGACAACACAGAGCCACAGATTCCTACAATTCTAACCACAGGTTCCTGCAAACTGCAAACTGCTAAGCACTGGAGCCCCATTTCATATGTGGAAAAGTGAGGCACAGTGAGTACATCTGTGATGCAGCTTGAATTTTTATTGATTTTCATAATATGACACTGAGCTACTGCTGCTGCTGCAGCGGGGATGATTTTCAGCTGGTTAATATAGGATCAGGAGTGACTGCTTACATGGGTTGGTTGATTTAAATCCCACCTTTGCCTACAGCAGTGTAACATGCAATAGGTCTGCCCTGGAACCTGCTGCTGGTTCCTTTATCTGTCTTTGCTGCTGCCATGGCAGATATAAAACAGGCAGCAGACAGAAAGAATTCGGTTCTAGAGACTCTGCTTTGTCAGGCTACAGATAAACTTCCTGACACTGGAAAGCCAAAGAGTTAGAATAATTTGGTGTGTATGGCAAGGCAAAAAACCACAGGATTTTTTTTTTTTGTTAAGGTTTAAATTTAAATTAAGCATATTCATGCCTAATCCCTTCTAATCTATCTGGGTTCTTACATCCCATTAATCACTGACTTGTATTAGCACCTTGCACTGTCATCTCTGCCGCTGCAGAAAGCTGCTGAGACCACCATCTCATCACAGGCATTCTGATGACTTGTCACTGGATTTCGTGGGAGCAACAAAGCAGCTAAGAAGCCAAAATCACTTCCCATTGCAATGCTTTAGAGGAACGGTACGGGTGAGAACTGATGTAAGCTAATGGTCTCAAGCATGAGTGACAGACACTACAAAAACCATGCTGTAAAGCACTTATTTCCCAGAAGTTTTCACAAAATTGCACCACCTAAAGACAGTGTTGTTTTTCTCAAGGTGATTTTCAATTGATTGCTCCATTCTATATTATAAAACTTGTTTAAGAGCATGCATTTTAAAATAGTTTTACCAAAACCCAAATAAGTAAGAAACAAGTACTGAAAGAATCTAGGACACATAGGGAAGGTTATGGATTATTTCATAGTTATCTGTCTCCCCACAAATTGACTGGGAACACAACAGGGTTGAACTTCTTAAAAGACCAGCTTTTATTAGCTCGAGCTATAATCTAGGTCATCCCGACTGTTTAACTGAATGCTTCAGGACACTTTCATAGGGTTAAAATTTTATAAAGTCAGCATTCAGGCCAGGGCCCACCTAGTGGAAGTAGATTGCCCTCACTCTCAATTAACTCCTACAGTTTCAGTTTGTATTTTTGCCTCAGCTACTTCGGAAATTTAAGCTGTTATTATGAACTATTGCCCAGAGGTGAATATACTTCATTGGTACATGAAGATCTTGTCTTTTTTAGCTATGTTTGTTTTCCACAAGCTCTAAGATAAGTGTCTGCAGGTTTTGCAATTGTGTATCTTAGTAGTACATAACTTTTTCAAACCTTTCCTTCTCTGTTAAGGGCTCCAACCCACACATAGACACACCACCCTCCCAGGTCCAGCAGTGGGAACATGAGATTGTTGGATCAGTCACTGCAGGTCAGTGACAAGGAGTTTATGGTCTGCGGTATGCTTGGACAAAGAATCCATTGAACAATTTCAGATGAGAACAAAATAAATGGAAATCCCAGTCTGCCTGCAGACAATTTAGAAACAGAAATAATTTTTTGAATTAATTAGTTTGACTAGCATCAATCACAAAAAGAGCACGAAGGCACGGATGTGTACAGAGCAGAAAGGCACATAGTACATTAACTTAAAGTATGACTAAATTTGTGATCTTGACATAGACATCCCCAAAAATTCAAATTAGTAATAGAAAAACACAGGAACCACTTCCTCCTTAAATAAAATTGACAGCTACTTTTCATTAAATGCAACATCGTGTCTTGAGTTGAATTGTTTAAGCTGTATTCATAGCATAGCTGGTGATCAGTTTAGAGCATATACTGTAGGAGTTTTCTTGGAATTTAAATGCAGCAGTTACAGCACATTTAGCTACACTATCTATCTTGAGCTGTATTCAGCAGGTAAATTGCAGTTTTGAGCGGGCAGATCACAGGTGTATCTTGTACATAAGGTATTGAAGTTCCACACAGAAGGTCACTTTGAAAGTGACTTGGAAAACTGCTTCTGTGAAGGAGAGATGTAGCCGGCCCTTTAGAAGCAGTGAGGGGTTAAAAACTGTTCCCTTGAATTTATTTCTGATATTGGTAGAGGGCTGAAACTGCCAGCCTGCTGATTGATGGGTTCACATGGGGAGACCTTCGCATTAGCAACGCGACTCTGGTTGCCCGGTAAACACAGGCAGATGGATCCAGCTCCAGTGATTTTCAGCGGTGACAGATAGCGAAGGTATTTGTGATCCGCATCACACCCTGCAGATCCCATGAAAATGACTTGGCATGGGGCGGAAAGTATTAGATTCGGGTGACAAATAACTACCTGACATCAGCTGAGGCTTCTTCAGAAAGGTTATGCTGCAAATAACCGGCTTTTACGTAACTTTGTTTTCATGGAGCAATAGAAAGGCATATGGATTATTTATTTGAGAAAATGCAGCTACTATCTGATAAAAACTACTCCTTGTGATATATACCCAAGTAATTTTATTCCAGCACTGTACAGGGTTCAGGGTGGTTTTGGAGGGCTTTTGTTTGTTTGTAAGTTTAAAGCATGCATGGTTTAACTTGTTGCTATAGTTGATGTTACATGTACTTTTTCAGTGGCAAAAATTAGCATTCAGACAAGACATTTACTCAGAGCTACTGTGATTTCATGAGTCTTTGCTTTTCTGACAGTTCAGTTCAAAAGTTGTGGACTTTTTTTCCTTCTTCTCTTTTCATAAGTCAGTTGCTTCAGCAGCAAAACCAGCATTTTAATTAGGTGTGCATTCAATAAACACTCATCTGAGCTTCAGACCTTTGTTTTCATGAAGTAGCTTGTTTGTATATAAAAATGACTGGGGCAGGCATGTGTTGAGAAGGCTCCAAATACCTTATGCCTATCTTTAGCTGGTAGGTGTCCCTTCCGCAGGATAACATCCTCAAAATGTGTAGTGTGTGAGTGCATGTGTTCCTGCACTGAGCTAAAGTAGCTGTTTGCACCTTCCGTGCTGCATGTTACCATTCCTGCCAGGATAATCTGGTGTGGTTGTATCTGATAGGACATCAATAACGAGCCTAGAACTTGGCAAATGTCATCTCCCCAAGATGGAGTGTCTTGTTTCTCTGCCTGTGTTGTGCTGTAAAGCTTCTGTCACTATTTAAACCTTCTTCGCTAGAGACAGCAAAATTTGCAGGTGGCCCAAAGTTGTCCCCTTGTCTCTATGGTGAAGTCATTCTCCTGGTTTTCAATGCAAAGGAACACAAATTAATAGAAACAATGACCATAATGCAAGTTTCTGGAACATTTGAGGAAAAGTAGAATCAGCATAACACTGCCAATGAGCAAGGAAAACTTCTTCAATTTATTTTTTCCTTCTGGAGGGGGTTCTCTCTCTTCCTAGGCTTTTAATCAGATTTACCCATTTATCCAGAACTCTGCACAAAGCAATAAGGTTGCCTATACTTCTGTAACCATGCTTACAGGCTTTTCTCCATACATTATAATTATAATTTATTAATCTTTCACCTTTCTTCTGTTCAGTTTTCCTACATCATTAATCCCCAGTATTCATATTTTTTCTCATCCCATGCCCTTGGCTTGCTTTTTTTCCTTCCTTCCTTCCTTCCTTCCTTCCTTCCTTCCTTCCTTCCTTCCTTCCTTCCTTCCTTCCTTCAACACAGGCTAAAGAAAAGAGTTTTGGTTTGAAGGTCACTATGTGAATGTATGAATGTGGGTTCATTCTCATCTTCTACAGAGTCTGTACCTTGCTGCCTGGAGTTTACGCTGCTTTTGCTCACTTGATCTTGGAGGCAGACAGTGCTGCAGAGATGCAGTAGCAGACTACAATTCTCACAGTATGCCCTTTTCAATGGTATCACTGAATTTCTAAAAAATTAGAGCTGAGACCCTGAAACTGGCTTAGTTTTCTTGCAGCAAAACAGGCTCTTCTCTCAGCACCCTACGTCTCTGGTGTGTTTTCCCTTTTTTGCCTGTGGCACTCCTCTCGCCAGAAAACTTTACTGCGATTTATTTTCAGCCCTTTCCCTCATGTCCACACACTTGTCTCCACCAGGCAGGGATCTAGCTGAACAATGCCAGAGGTAGTTCAGGAAATAAATGCTGGGTAGAGCTCTCTGCAGACAGCAGGCATCTTGGACTACAGCACACCAGCACCTCCCACACTGGCTTCCCATAGAAGCACAAGATGGGGAAAGAGCTTCAGCATGGAGCTCCACATGGGTCCATGCAGGTGGGGAAGGGGTGGCTGTGCCACTTGTCCCCACACAGAGGAGCACTTGGAGCAATGGTGTGCGCTGCCAAGTGTTATGCAGAAGTTCCAAGACATGTGTCCTTTCCAGGAGTTCCCAAAACAGCCGGGCTGGATGGTGCCCTTTCTCCAGTTCAGGGCAGGGTGTAGTTTGTTAATCATAGGCAGATGAAATGTGAGGCAATTTTTCCCTAGTTTTATCTATGTAATTGACAACATTTCCTTTAAAATGGCAAGCTGAAGATTGGGACATATTTATTAAGTCCTGTGAACTTGAACAATGAGCTCTTTAATACAGACCCAGGGTATTGTGTGCTCCCAAGAATAAATCCTGATGTTTGGAAAGGGTGTATCAAACATAGATGGTGCTGTTTGAAGCTGGCTTTTGAGAACGAATGATGGCAGTTACCCAGGGCTGCGTGTCAGGGGCACTCTGGTTTCACAAAGCTGTTTGTAGTCTGAAGCACTCAGCTGAGTTTTGTTTAGTGTCCTCTAGTCAGAATAGTCAGAAAAGCAGTGTGATGCTGGAGGGTAGTCATAACCAAAACGATTCCAGCTGTCAACACAGTGGAGAGACTTTTAATTTTGTGGGCCCTAAGCTAAAGGCCAGAGTGAGTAGCTGACTCAGTGGTGCATGAAGTTCCCCGTCTGGGGCTGCAGGAGGGCGTGGTGGCCCTGGAACTCTGTGCTCAGCACCTCAGCAGCAAACCCGGCACAGTCAGCAAGGTCCATGCCAGCACTGCATTGCCGAGTCGGAGCAGAGCAGGAGCAGAGCAATCTCTCAGGGCTGAGTCTGTGGCATCTTGTGCAGCCTTTTGCTGCTCTCCTGATTACAAGGCTCCATCCAGTGCAGTGTCACATCTCCACCATCCCCAAAAACTTAAACTCAGCTATAATTTACTGTCCCATGTGTCCCATCCCACATGATCAGATCAACAGCCAGTGTGCAGCATATGTGCATTGCTTATCTCCTCTTTCCATAGGGCAAACCATGTGTGCATGCACGTGAGAGAGCAGAGTGCACTGCCTAGGGAGCCAGCCCAGGCAATTCTGTCATTTACAGGTGTGTTCCACTGCAAAGGGACTGCATCACTTCCAGATGAGAGATGGCACAGAATCAAGCCCATTATATAAATTAATGGTCCATATGGAGTTGCACTAGTTGATCCGTATGGGTTTCTTCCAACTGGATTCTCTGCAGGGCTTAAAATATGGCAGATACCACATATTTAGCAACCAGTAGTGTAAGAACTACAACAGCAAAAAAATTAGGATGTGGAGAAGGCGCTATTAGTTAGACCAGGGTGGACCACAATGATCTGGTGCCACAAGCCAGAATGGACCAACAATTACATGTTACCATCAAAATCCCCCAGTGAAACACTGAAGTGAAGCTCAGATGTATTAGCGTCTAGAGACACTCCACAAAAATGTTGGAAGACATGAGTTTCTAGTCAATTTTAAGTCTTCTACAGCTTTTTCATTCTGCTCAAATGCAAGTGAAATAATTGGAGTCATGGAGCATGGAAAAATCCCTCCCTGTCAAATTCAATATGGATATATTTTCCTTGATTTTCCTTCTAGGAAACCTTCTAGGCAAATCCACAGCAGAAATGTGTTACGAATACTGTGTGTTGTTCTGACAAATATCACTTCATACTGTATGCAATGGAAGAATTTTGGTAAATTCAACTAATTCACAAAAAATCACTTTTGCTCTTTTCAATGAAAATAAGTTATTTATCTTCATATTTACACCTGAATAGTTTCTAGGCTATGAGCTGTCAGTAGCCTCAAGCTGCAGTCCTGCTGGGTCAAGTACTGTTTAGTCACTTGGGGTATTTTAAATACTAGCTGTAGGATTATTCTGTCTTGCTTTGGCAAAGCATTTGCCTGTGCATTAGTAAGAACAATTCAAACCATGTTTCTGAGCAAAGCCTGTCTTTTTTTTCCCCCTTATTCTATCCATCATTATTGTATGGGACTTCTATAAAGTTTTTAAGCTAGTGAGTGAATTAAGGACCTGGAACCATCACCCAGAAGCTGTGAGTGGCATTCAGGCATTCATGTACCAAAAATGGCCTTGTGCGATAAGGTTGACATTGCACTCCGGATTACCTTGCGCTTACAGTTTCTGATTTCTTCAGGTTTCAAGGCATAAATGAGAAACACATAACACTGAGAACTGTGTCTTCATGTGAAGGAAGAGGTTTGCTGGTTTTGGCAGAAAGCTTTGGATGGTATAAATCTTGAATGTGAGCAAGTATGATGCAGTCTCTCCCTTTAGTCACAGCGGGTGGGATGCAGCTGAGCAGATGTGGACATCTCCCTCTGAGTTGGATGTCTGGATGCACAGCCTCCCTTTACACAGTGCTAGTTACCTCATGGTTATGTAAACGTCTAAAACAATGAAACGGATCAGGTCCTAGAAGTATTTATTTCCCTCTGTGACTTTCAAGAGGACCCAGAGCAACTCACTGAGTCATAAAATGCTTCCTTGCAGACACCTGAAATTAGACATGTTGAGTAATACTCTAACAATTTGATCCAACTGCCTTTGAGGTTAGCCTCAGGCAATGTCACTGGGTATTTTATAGGTCTTTAAAGGCATTTGATGTGGAAGGCAAGGCAGAGGTTGTCACTCAGATAAGTGCAGGTAAAGGAATACTGCTGAATTTGACTGATGCCATGAAAGATTGCTGCAACAGGTTAGCAGCGCTGTGCACATCTGTGACAGCTGACACAATGAAATTATCTCCCCTAAGCATGCAGATGGAGGCTGAGACCCAAGTCATGACCATGCTGGGAATAACATGGGTTCTGCTGGAGATGGAGCAAAAACACAAACTGTTTTTATCACCCTGTCAGATTTATCCAGTGAACTTCCTTAAAACCACAGTCTCCTTTCAACAACTCAACTTTCCAGCTGGGAGCGACAAATGCCTGAGCCTTTATGTCTCTCAGGGATTCTCTTGTGCTGTACTTGGCCTTTTCTTCATTCTCTTCCCCAAAAGCCATAGCAATGACAGTAGTGGCTATGTATATGACATGTTTTAATTCCATTTGCAACCACTTCATGGTACGGTTAGCACTAATCATGGCCTCTGCTTGCCGCAACTGAGTGGGTGCTTACAAGTCCAAGTGGCAGCTGGACACCCATCTGCTATGCATGAGCTTGGGCTATGTCTCCAAACACAATTAATAGTTGTCTGATAGCGGAAGAAGTCCGCAGCAGTTTGCTTCTGTTTTCCACTAGTGAATCTCTCCACTGTCCTTCTGCAGGGTCCAATTAAGCAGATGGATTCACCTCCCCTAGCCTGTCATCTTCACACCACTATGTTGCAGGAAACCCCTAAATGCAGTGTGCCTGGCAAAGGTCTTCTGAGGGACCAGCTATGCAAACAGAAATGCCGCCTTAGCCACTGCTATCAAATGACATGCTGTATCCCTTCATTCTTCTTCACAAGACAACCTGGTCCTTCTGTTTGGCAGGCTCGTTAGCAGGAGGAGAAATGAAGTGTCTGAGGTATGGCATTCTTGTACCTCTTTAAAGTTTTTATGGCTGCGATGATGAACGCTGCTATTCCCTCCTGTTCATCCCAACAATGAGCCTGAACTGGAAGTGAAAATGAAGGAGGAGGAGGTAGCAGCTGCAGCCACAGTTCAATTTCACACAGAGAGATAGCCATGAAACTTGGGAGAGGCTGAGAATCTCTAGGAGGCAGTATTTGCACAGTACTATGAGAGGAAAAGGAGAGGTGCACACATTTTCTTATGCCTGTTTCAATATGCCCTGATCTCTCACAACTTCTCCCTCCAGTGTGTAGAGCATGAAAGCACATGGAATAAAATTCCCACCATTGAAATTCTCCAGTAGGAATGACTTTACAGACTGTAAATATTGCTCTGACAAAAATTGCTAATAAAGCTGAATATTTTTAACAGCTAAAGTCAAATTTGTCTTTAGAATCCTCCCCAGCTTAGATATAGGCTTGAGTAAATGATTCCCATCACACAAGAAAACTCTTCTGCTCATTGGAATTGCTGGGTTCTTCAGCACCCTTCCTTGGACAGTGAGTGTCTGACAATGAATGGCAGCTATTGAAACACAACATGCTCTGCTGGCCTAGGGGCGACCTTAAAATACAGAAAGGGGACAGATGTACGTGGCTTAGAGCAGTGCTTCTTGTGACAGTACAGGATGCTGATGTTTATATTTCACTTACATTCAAAACTTCTTGTGGACTCCCTTTCCCCGAGCATGGCTGGGTTTTCCTTCATTTATCTTTCAAGCTGTAGTGGGAACATGGGAGCTGTGATGATGGAAAGTGTTTGGAGCTACTGAAGCTCCAGAAACAGGACACCCAATGGAGAAGTGTCATGCAGGACAGCTTTTCACTGGATTTACTGAAGTGGTTTTTCTGTAAAGTTAGGATCCCAGCTCAGATCTGTGTGGATCTGTACAGGGTGGAGATGAGATGGAGCCTCCTGAAGGTAACAAAAAATCTCCTACTTGTCTTGTCCATGCAGCAGGGACACTGTCTGGCAGCAGCTGGGACATTTGCTCAATTCTTCCTATGGCTGACAATCATCTGGACCAACACCAGCGCTCTGAAGTCTTACCCTATGTAAGAAAAGGGCAGGTCCTCAGATGCTTCGATGTCACAGGCTGTTTTTCTGTGGTATTATAACACTGCATCCCCTTGTGCAGGAAGGCAGAGCTAAAGCATCACTGAGGGAAGCCTGGACACATCCTTGGTATCCATCAGGGCTGCAAACAATGCTGGAGAAGCCTTGTGTCAGAATACATCACAAGCCTTGACTTGAGGCGCCCAAAGCTCTCTGAATCCTTCACACCTCCTCAAAGCCTTTTCTCTTTCTCCACTGATATTTTTATTAAGTTCCCTGCTATTTAATCTCACATAACCACGTTGCAGTTTAAATCAGTCATCACCAATCTGTTGTGGCCCTCCAGATCAATTACTTCACTCCCAGCTTAGACCATTCTTGAAAATTATTGCCACCTCCTATAAATATGGCTGTGAGGTCGCAAAGTGTCAGTTCTCCTTAGAAAGATGATTTATTTAACTAAGCAAAGAAAGAAGATTTGGGCTATTTTTAGGTGTCTTTCTTTGATGCTATACAAAGATATTCTCACCATGTTTCTCTGTTCAGCTATGCTGTCTCTGACTTTTCACCCGGTGGAAGAGGCATCCACAACAGTGGTTCCATGTGGCTCTCAGCAAGTGTCTTTCACTGTTCAGTTTTGTTATTACTGATTTATTCTTTATCTTGCGTTCTGCAGTAGAAACAAGGGACCTCCCACAAGACTGAGGTCGCCTGAGATAAGTGCAGTACCCAAATAACACCGACAACAAAGAGTTTACAGTATGTTTTCCATGCACGTCAACTGAAGCATCATCGAAAAGTTCAGCTGCCAGATGGGACTGGCCCAAAGTGAAAGCTGCAAAATATTATCTGCAATAGGGAATACTATTTGAATAGAACAGCTTCTTATCAGGGAACTACAATTTTTTCAGGGACAAAGTTACTTTCAGTGAAAAATTCTTTATCTGAAAGGAGAAGGGTCTTTTCCACTCTAGAATGAGGCTGGAATGACCAAGAACAGCCAAGAGCTTAGCAGCTAAGGTATGAATGTTTACAGGAGAAGACTTGGGATCACGTGTCTGAGTTAGACTTTTGACTTAGTTTTGAGCCCCTCACATGCTGGGTGAATGATTCTAGCATGTTATTACCAGCAATTTCATCTACAATCCCTGTCCTTTTGTGGGCAGTTTTAAAAGATTTTAGGCATATCCTAGTGCAAAACCCACAAAATTTGTTAAAAGCAAAAAATATGGACAAAGTGGAAAAGCTATCTGTGTCCCAAATGCTCCTGTTACTGCCATTTTCCAGGACAGCGGTGAAGTACAAAAAGGTTCAATGGCTTTCCCTATATTACTCAAAGAGTCAGCAGCAAACTGATCTGGGACACCTCATAGTTGAGGTTCTTTTCCAGATGTCAGAACTGTTTACTTCTTCAGTTTAGTTTAGATCTTGGAAATTACAAGCCTGATTTTTGTCCTTCCTAGAAGTCAGCAAGCATTTTGTATGGACTGAACAAAGCTAAGTCACAGGAAACTGTGGGTTGCCTTACTCCCTCTCAAGCCTCTCACCTTCCCATGGAGTCAAGGTATCGTACTTCTTCACAAGAGGCTATGGACAAGAAGTTCTTGCAGGCTCCTTTCAGAACTCTAAAAATAAGATTTCTCATAATACATATCAGGACTAATTAAGTTTTTGCTATTCCTCCCACAGAGGGTTATCAACATAGTTTACAAAGTGTCATCTTTTAGCAACTGCTCAAGTGTTGGCTGTTTCCCATCTCATCCCCTCTGACACATTTACATGTTCTCTTTATAAAAACACGCAGATAAAAAACCCCTCCCTGTTGTGTCTTGAATATTTTCAACCAAAGAAAAAAAAATCCCTTGCCAAGTTGTTCAGTAGCTGGAAATGACTTGTCACGTCCACAGACCAGAAATTCTTTTTATTTTTATATGACTAACCATGCTGTGATTAATGGCTCACATAAATAGGCTCAAAATAAGCCTGGCACAAATATAGGGAAGGAGAAGGGTAAATAGGATAAGGACTGGATGGGTCTGCTGCAGGACATCGGTGGCGTGAATGGCATAGTGGGCACAGAGGAAGGAAAAAATGTTTCATGCTATTTGTAGCTCAAAATTACAGCCACAGATGGCCAGGCTGTCATGTAGCAAGGGCTCAGGACGCAGAGAAAAGGCAGCCTGCACTGCACGGACTTGTCTCTCCCTGGAAGCTGCTGGCTCTCTGAGAGGTACGCAGGGCTTCATTGCCCCAATAGAAGGGCAATACATAAAAGCCTGACTGAAGCTAAATTCACATCTCCTGGAGTGGTTTTGCCCAGTGTTTCACTATACAACATATTTTGTTATTCCTCTTCCACAGGCAATATTTTCCAGCTTCTTTAGACAGCTGTTAACTCTGTTTACATTCAGCTCATGTTGTACAGTGACACTTCTGAGTGGAAATGCCAGGCACACAGTCTTGGCAGACAGAGACAGGCACGTCCCTTCAGTGGGCTCTGAAAAGTGCGAAGTCACAGCTAGTGCAGCTTGTAGGGGAGACAAAGCTGGAGGTGTGGTGAAGGATGGGGACAAGGGGACTCATTCAGACTGTTGATATAGTCTTGATCACATGGTAGAACAGAACCCTTTGAGAAAAACTTGGCTTGGATAAATACAAATGCCAGGACATGCATCTAGTGGGACAGAATGGAAAGCTCTCTCTAGTGTGGAGAGACGGGCACACATCCTGGAAAGCAGAGACTCTGGAAAGGTCACGAGGATGGATAACTCCAGGCAGATGGCTGAGATGGAGAAGCAAGTCAGACACTACAGCTCAATGAGGAAAATGAGGAATGGAAAATGAGCAGCCCAGTTTTTTATCAAGAAGCAGGTCACAGTCACAAGCTGTTACGACACAGTCATGTGCCCTCACAGACAGGTGGGATCAGAGAGCAGAGGGGAACATTGGACATGGCTCTCCCTGTGTGAGTCTGCAGTCTTGTACCACCTTTGCTGCTACAATCCCTGTGGCTCAGCTGCATCCCAGAAATATCCCCTCCTACAGGATTCCTGGTTGCTGCTGGGAGCAGGATGCAGCTGGCAGAGCTGACGTGGCTGTGGGCTCTCTGGAGTCATGGGCCAGGTTAGCACTGTCTTTCTTACAGAAACGCCATTGCAGCTGTGAGTGACAAACTGTGTCACTGTGAGAAGTTACTGTCAATTTCTAAAGTTGCTTTACCATTATTTTGTGTTTGGAACAGCCTAGAATGACTCATGTTTCTGAAATAAGAATAACAAGAGCGTAATTTCATACTTTTTGCCATGGTGAAACCTCATTAAAAACTATGAGGTGTTTGGATTTGATATTGTTTGCACCTTTCCACCTCTGATGGCACAGATTCCTGGGGATAGGACTCTTCTTTGGGGACTAAACAGAATTTTGGTTTCTGGGAAACAAAAATCCTTTTGACAAAAACTCTGAAATATTTCTTCTGAGGGCCCAAAATAAGTGAAGTCTTTCCCAGTGTGCAGTGGTAATACAGAAGGTATACATAGACCTTTGTCAGCAATACATAAATATTAGATTTCTGTCACAATGCAGTAGTGAAGTTCTGTCTCAGGGAAGCAGATTCCCTCTTTTAAAATGGGAAGCCAGAAAACTGTACGGATGTAATGAGGTATTTCCCAGCTGCTAGAATGTTACAGGATTGTCATGAAGCAATAGAAGGCCTGCCAGTTCTGTGAATTCATCAATGCTGAGATTAAATGTGTCACCTTTTCCTCTCGACTCTCTCTCCCCCAAGAAGCTAAAAAAAAAAGAGCTTCTAGTGAGCTGAGCTTGCAACTTATGGACTTATCCCTATAGGCATTAGAAATAAATGCTCTATGACTTCCTCTGTCCAACTTGCTATTGGATATTCTACAAGTAACTGTAATTTAAATATCACCAACTGTATATTAAACTATATTTAACAGTCCTGCCTTATATATCTTCGCTTGTGCTAATATATTTGTCTATATATTTTTATAAATATGTATATGGAGTATGTATTATAGGGGGTCAGATATTTCCCATGAATATCTTTTTCTGAATGGAAATTTAGTCTTCAAGAGCTCTGAATTTCCCTATGGCACTTTTGCTGGAGATTTTTACTCCCCATTGGGAAAAATAAAATGCTTTGTTTTGAATTAGCTCAACCTAAATTGAAATACTTTGGTTTGTCAAACTGAATTAAAACGTTTCATGAAGGGGCAGTTCAGCTTTAATTTATGTCCACAAGAGTCACTATGTGCCTTGTGGACATTTTAATTTATAGCCATCATACTCCCATAATGCATCATAATTGTCTCTCTCATTAAATTTTTGCAATGTACTCTGAGAGTCAGATGGCCACAAAACATCACAGGACGCTGGCTGGGAACTTCATCGACCGAGCAACATGATGTATCACCCTCATGAGGCACCACAGCAGTTCCAAGGGACCCACAGTTATATCAAACCAGGCTGGAGCTAAACTTTTTCTGAGAAAGGACACATTTGCTTTCAGTAAAAACATTACTGTTTCAACATTTCTTCCAGATGTGCATCCAAAATAAATGTTGATATCAGAACTTTCTATAGAACAAAACATATAAATTTTGACAACTTTGCTGTCTAAAAAATTGACAGCAAAGTTTTGCTTGTCTACCTTCAAGGCTTTAAGTGCTTTTCCCTCTCGGTTGCATAGGAGCGTGCACTGTAGTTTTTGATGTAGCAAAGCATCAGTGACCTGCCATCTAGGTAGAATTATTTGCCGTGATTTGGGTCAGGAGCATGAGGGAAATCTGTTGAATTTCAATAAAAGCTTGAAACTTCCACATCTCCCCGTGGACATGAGAAATGATAGATCAGAGGAACCACAGCACAGGAACAGATAAATTGTAAAAGATGTTTCTAACACTAAAAAATAATTGTAAAGCATGAAATACTTTAATTTCAAAATATTGGGAAATTCAGAGTCACAATTGCCTTGGTGAGACTATGCCTGCTAGTGTCATTCTGGTAAGGTCTTTAATTACATCAGCACACAACACAGGACATAAAGCTCAGAAAATATTTACATTACAGCTCTGGATTGAACCTATTCAGGCATAGAAATGTCACATACCTTGGAGTGATGCTGAAAGAGGGCAGAGACCCTCATGGGATGAGTGCTCAGGTGATGATGGAGCATACAGTTTGTTTCAAGCTGAGTGTCAGGGGTGTGTGGCATAAAGCCCGGACACAGCACAAAAGACTTTGACTCTAGTTGACTTTGCATGGAACTACAGGAATCCAGTATGCAATTACATAGGTTGGCCTTCAGACAGGACACCACAGCTAAGACCTCTTCTTTTATTAGAAATGATAAGGCAGATTTAAGGTAAGATTTCCAGGATGGCTTCTGCCAAGGCTGGCACTCCAAGAGAGAAAAGGCAAGAGCAGTCATCCCTGCCAGTATCATTTAGGATATAAGAGATATGGACAGTGTTTGCAGAGGCGGTATTGAATCACAGTGAAAAACCAGAAAAGTGATTTTGTCTGGGTTTAGGATTAAGGGACTTTCCACTTACGTGGCTTTCGTTTTTCATTAGGCTGTCAAGGGACAGGATGGTTGTGTCACTGAAATATGGAGATCCAGGCTTCAGACGACACCAGGTGTTGGATTATGCGCACCTGACTGCCCTTTCCAGAGCAAAGTGTTGACATCCCAGTCTCATAATACCTTGGTCCAGTGTCTGGTTCTCTCTGTCCTTGAGGGAACTATCCTAGTTATGGAGAAGTTAGCTACATGTAACTGAGAATTGTGTCAGATCAAATGCCCCTTTAAGGTCTCCCTGAGGACTGCTGTGAGGCAGCAAGCCTATGCTTAGCAGACCTCATAGGAGACTTGTTTTGCCAGCAGAAGTGATGAGGTTTGCTGTATCAAAATTAGTGTGAGCTCTGGGTGCTGCCTTCAGCTGGCCCAGAGACAGAGTCCTGTATACATGTTGCTCATGACCTTCACATAAAATACCAGCTGTCTTCCCCTTCTCTCTGACTCTTCAAGGTCATGAGAACATGAGATTCAAGTCAGTTGAAGCCAATTTGGTGCCATTCCCACTTTCTCTGGTGATATATCCAGAGCACTCCAGATGTGCATGCCACACAGATCCTCTCACTTAATCCTTTGTCTTCCATCTCAAAGCCATGGCTGGTCTGGATCTGTGTTTACATAAAAGACTGTTCTGGCATTGGCATTGATGCCCAAAACATGTCAATGAGGAATGCTGGAAAACTACCCCGTACATATCCCCAAAACACTGTCACTGAAGAAGAGGATCACGGAACATACTAGCACAGCGACCCAGTAAGTCAGATGTGTATTCCTAGACTAAGGGGATGGCAGTTCTTTCCCCTTTGTACCACATAATTCCAAAACAAATAGGGAAGATCACCGGTTCTGGAATCAGAAATGAGTACAGGGAAAACTCCCTTCTCCTTCTCAGGTTGTTACCAGCCTGTAGCAATCATGGAATGAAATAGGTCTGGATTTTGCATTTTAATAGTCACTTTGTGTTTTATAGACTTGGATATGTCAAAAGAAGGACATCCTCTAGAGAGGTCCTTTTTTATGTGCCTCATTTTGTTCGTGAACTCGCACCAACTGGCTCCATGTGTTGCTCTGTTTGGCATCTCCCCGCAGGAGGAGGAGGAATCCCCCTCCAGTCCTCTCCCAGGAGGTGACCTCCATACTTGAGAAAGACAGGGATTAGCTGAGCCACAGATCATGTGCATAACACAGCTGGGGAGCACGGAAAGTGCTGCGTGGCTTCAGCAGAGTGCTGTTACACAGCACTGACCACTGCGGGAAGAAAGGAAGAGGCCTGGATAGCACAAGGGGAGCTAGAGCACATGAGATAGTGCTGTGCCTGGTGAACATCACCTTCCTGGTTAAAATAGGTGGTTTAAATTAAAGGAAGGTAATTATCATTATTTTTGGACTGATTGGTGTGCAGAATTGGTGTCCTAGGCTAATGAAAAGTGTCTTAGTACTGGAAAAAAGAAAAGAAAAGGTGGAGAAAATTGAGAAAATTGAGTTGGTCATATTGATAATACAGGCATTATATGTTGGTGACATATATAGTTTATGTAGATGCACACACATGCAGTAGCACATATAGAAGATACACATACACATTCTGGATTTTATACAAAATAAGAAAGATTTCAATTAGCGAAGTTGTTCTGATGGATCTAAGAAATCCAGTACGGATTGACTTACTCAGTATTTGTGCTTGTTAATGCCAAAAGCCCACAGGCCATCAGCTGACTGTAAGCAAAATACAAATAAAAATAAAGCTCAGAAATTAGAATAAAATTACCTTTGGTTAGCAAAAGATGAGACATAGCTCGCACCCTGATGTGCTGCTAAAGTTGTGCCTGTCAGGATGTGAAACTTTCTTGGAGAATATTTGGGCTTGCAGCCGTGATTTGTGCACAAAACTGACCATCATGAGAAGAATCTTGGTCAAAGTGGTCATAACAATCATACCAGGCACCATGATGTAAAGACATCCAAAAACTAAAAACAATGTCTTCCTCTGAAAGGAAGCCAAGAGCCTGTGCAGTTCCTAGAGAACAAAACTTGGAAAGTAGCCCAAAAAAAGATCTATTGCACTGGTGTGGTGTACTGGTAGTTGGGGCACAGTACAATGGTAGCTTAGTCAAACAGTAACTATGAAAGTTTAAATATCCTAAAATTAAATTATCTGACTACCTTGCAGTCAAGGTTTTTTTGAAGTGAATCAGGGAGCTTTCTGAAAACTGGATTCAATTTCTCAAGTTTTGAAGAACTGGAAAGATTCCAATGAAATATTAAGAAGTCAGTATGCTGACATTTTAAAGAGATAAATGGCATAACAGGGGAAGTTATAGGTCAGTTAGGGTGATATTGATGCTGTGAAAAAATAGCAGTGGGACACAATCAGAAAACAGTTAAAGTTCAGGAATGCAATGAGTGTTAGTCAGTGAGGTTTCATGGAAAATGGAATCTACTAAAATAAATTCACTTTGTTCATCGAAAAGATTGTGTTCCTGGCTGACAAAGCTAATTCTGTTAAGGTAGGGTTCAATTCCTTCCAAATGCGACTTTGAAATTTTTTGAATTCTGATTAAAAACTAGGAAGCTGCCAAAGCACTATTCTACATATTAAACAAATCAGAAACGAGTGAAGTAACTAAAAACTGTATTTACTAGTGGGGAATCTTCAGTAAAAGGGTGTGTGTTTCTAATGTAGTCCCACAGAGGTCTGGGTTTGGTCTAGCACTGTTGAGTATTTTTGCTGGTAGTCTGAAAGTAATTATAAAAAGTATTTCTAATTAAGGTATCTGATTGCAGAAGATTTATGGCATAGTAAATGAAGATGGGAGCTTCTGATGGATGCAAAGAAAAATGAGTAACTTGTTAGGCTGAAAACAGTCAAACATACACTAGTATATTCAAATATATATACGGCAACAAAAGAAAAATGTATACGATGACACAGTTTGGGGTAGTGCCACTGGAATCCCAAGAAGAATGTCCATGGTGGGGGCTGGGAAGTGCTCTCAGAGCAGCTGTAGTGGGACTGTTTCAGGGAGTGTTTTAAAATTACACCTCTGGGGAAACTGCTAAGCTGGGAAAGTTCCTGTGTTGTACAAGGTTACAGAGAAATCTCATGTCTCCAGTATCAGCTGTTGGATTTGTCTGCTGAGAGCCTCCTGGTAGGCAAAGGGCTCTGCTCAGGTTGGTTGGAGAGGAAGAAAGCATATGCAGCACGATAACATCTCCAGAAAATTTCTACCTTCTTTAGGAGAAAAGTGGCCTTTGGATGCAGCTCATGTTTTTAGGGGAAACGCCTGGAAATTCTGGGGTAAGGAAAGGGCAGTATGAGTTGAGCAATGATATTAGTCAGGTTGAAAGGCGGAAAAGACTTAATTTGTGCCTCATAGAGCATCAGCATGGAAAAGATCTTTGTTGGACCTATATGAGATGTATGATGTTCTCTGGAAAACTGTGAATTATGGAGGTGAAAATTCATTGTGTCAGCCATAAGCCACCTTGCTCCTCCTGGTGATAGCCACAAAAAGGCCAAAAAGAAACAGGCAGGTAGACTATGTGGAAAGACATCAGAGCAATTGTTTTCTTGTGTGTGAAGCTGTCTCCTCATCTAGAGCAGAGTAGTTAAAGGCCCTTGGACGTGGTGTCAGATTTGTGTCTCAGTAGGCATCAGATTCATTAAACAGAAAGGTTCCATGCTGGCAAAGGCAAGGTGACTCAGTTTCTGGTAGGAGCTTGTATTGTTATGAACTCTTAGGAAGAAAAATATTATCTTTGGCTGATAGTCTTACATGAAGGCCCAGATTTTGGAAGTGACCTTGACCTGTCCTTAAAACTTGCACCTGCTGTTCTGCAAGCACAGAGTTGCTGGGTGGAGATTTACTCTCTTCCATTTCTATAGTTTGATTTTGCTGGCAGAGATACAGCCAGGCCCTTAATGCAAGCCAGTAAAAAGTTCACAAACATACAGACTATGCTGCTTGTCTGCACACGAGCTTACTGTGTTTGAATTTTATGGCATTTTGGCTTTTGATTTCAAAATAGTTTATACCCCATACTTGCACATGGCTCAAGTGAGCATGTAAAAATTCATAAGCTATTTTTGAAATGTCTTCCAATGTTTGCATTTCATTTTGTCAAATGAACCATATGAGAATTTGCTGGTAAATCTGAATCTGGTGGGATGCTTTGAGTTGCATACTGCTATACTGCTCTGTGACCACATGGGTGGAACTATCCAGATAAAAAGAAAGTCTGGTCAACTTCTGGGGAAGCGTTTGTGTCAGATGACAAAAATGGTTTTAAGCAAGACAGACTTCTGGATGAGTGAAGAAACCAAATCTGTTCAGTGTAGAAAGGAGAGATGGAGTAGGTGAAATGATAGCAAGAGCAAAGGGCATCCCTGAATTTGAACATCGGCTTCAGATTTCAAGATTAGCCTAAGGAGGTTTTTTTGTCACGTAGTTCTTAATGAATCTGTAGTGGTCACAAAAACATCTGAGATTGCGTGAATAGTTAAATGAAATTCAAATTGAGCGTGCTGAAGGACAATACTCCCAGGCACACGGTGTGATTCTGGAGGATGGTTTGGCAAAGGGCCAGGAGTTGGACTAGAGGATCCTTGTGGGTCCCTTCCAAATGAGCATATTCTGTGATTCTGTGAAGTTATGGTGGAAAATAATGTTTTTAAAGCCAATAGTATTAACCCCTTCTTTTCTGCTGGTAGAAACTAGGAAGGAGCTTTTCCCATTATTGCATTTTACAGGCTTGTCTATAGAAAGGATGCCAGGGCACGTGTCATTCCCATTTGGTCAGGTATGAAAATTGTCATGTCCCTCCAGAAGCAACTAGAAAAAATGGGTCCTTGAGATACTTCTGTCTGAAATACCCATTTGCAAACAAGCAGAATTCTTGCTGCTTCTGCTTTAGTTGTATTGTCATATTTTAGTCTTATCCAAAACTTTAAAAAAACCAAGAGTGATCAAAAAACCAATTTTTTTTTGTCTTTCCATATTAACCCTACAACCTTCTTCCCTTTCAGAGCCTTTTTGTGGCATAGTTTCAAATATTAATATAGTTGCCTAAATTCTTCAGGCCTTCCCTTAAAATGGAGTTCTTGTTTTTCCAAAACAGACACAATACACACAACACCTCATCAAATAGTCAGCTACTCCTTTGATTTTATAGCAAATAACAAAGCTTTTACTGGAAAGCAATCTCATCATATAAACAGTAGCTAAAAAGCATATGCAACTATCCAAATACTTTGGAAATGTCGATGAAAGTAGACTTCTAGTTGCTGAAAGAGCAACACATAGAAATTCTGAGACCTCTAAACTTCTGGTGTGATTTAAACCTATTGAATGGTACATACCAATGCAATGTCTGCTTAATACTGTGGCCTTATCAAGTCTGTTGACCATTCACATTCTCTGGAAGCCTGGGATGATAGCAAAACTTATGTGGGCATCTTTTCTGAGTAGCCTGCCAGATTAAAAAGTTGCCAGCGCTGATACACACATGTGCCATATGGAAGTCCAGAAAAGACCTTTGAGGAAACTATCAGAAATGTCACATCAAGCCTGCAATGAAGGGTGTCTCTAAAGCTGAAGATCTGATAAGTTATGGCACTCTTACTGTAGATTCACAGGCCCTGCGGAGTGACATGTTTGCAAAGAGAGGAACCAACCTTATCAGCACTACTAACAGAGTGGTGTAACAAAAAATACTAAAACAGCCCAACCATTCATGGGGTGACAGATCAGACTGTTGCACAATAGATTGTGGCCAGCAAAGTTATTGTCACAGAGTTGAGCACCTTTGTATTTGCAAAGGTAAAACAAATTATGATAAACTTATCTTTATTATTATAAACAAGTGAATAATATAAATGCAAACGTAGCAGTGATACATAGCACAATGTATTTTAGGTAGCACAGTGGATAACTAGAATTACACTACCTTGATATAAAATGGGATTTAGAAAATTTCTTGTATGTAATGCTATTGGATATCAAAAGGTGGAAGAAAATACGGTAAAGTCTTCTACTGTGAGATAGAGTAAGTCAGAAAGCCACCTGAAAATGCTCAGAACTTAAGGCAGCAGGCTATGGAACAGAGAGGAAAACTAGTGTAAAACTAGGAAGAAAAAGCTCACTGCAAGGCAAAAAGGAAACAATTTATTGTAGGTAACAGCCAAATGTGGAAACGATTTTGAAAGAGTTTCGGAAGAAGAGTGAAAGACATTTATGACAAACATTTTTATCTAGGGTTCTGTTGCTTGTCTTAAATTTGTTTAGGTATCATTGATTGGAGGTGACATTCTGTGGGTGTTGGAAATTGGATTAGAAAGTAAATGGGAAGAACTGATATCTTCTGATGACCAAGAAAACAGTCACGTAGAATATGCCCACATGAACCAAAAGGCAGGCACACATACCTGTTTCTGAGAAGATCTGCACTCTCTGACTGCACCGTTAGTCACACCACACGCCAGGAGGGACAGAGGAGCTCCTCCTGTTCAGCTTCGCTCCTGTAAACTTTTGCTCATGATTGTGTAAGTGGGTTGCCACTTGGGTTTGTGTGCATACCAATCTCTCTAGATTTCTTGAGGACCTGATAGCTTTTGCTGTTGTTGTGTTGTTCCTAGTACGGCATCTTGGTGTCGCTGGTAGTATTTGGCCACTTGTACCTGTAGGGTGAGTGAAGCACATGACTTCTGGAAGAGAGAGGAAGAGTGGTAAGAGTGGTTTCTTGTTAAACAACCTAGAGCAAGAAAGAGATTTCTCCCCAGAATGGAGAAGGGGTTACACAACACAGCTACAGCAAGCCCTGAGCAATCTAATTTGTTCTCTCTGTTTAAGCAGAGGCTTGGGCTAAAACTTTCAAGTTGTCGGGATTCTGTGATTATAAGTCATGGTCCTATCTGCATCAAGGGACACCGATTCACAACTTTCCAGCTTCCAGCTCCTGGGCACACTGATTATCACCTGATTGCATGACTAGATGACAGCTGGTATCCACCAACCCCTATGCAAGCCTGGTTTCTTTAGAACAAGGGAGATGTGGTGTGCTTCAGGAGTTCTCCTGGTCTGGATAATGCAGGGGTTTTAGGGACACAGAAGCCTTTTGTAGGGACAAGCACCCCGAAGTACTCAGCACCCTCAAAAGCTGTTCAGAAAGGCCTCCTGAAAGCTGTTAACTTCAACACTGACTCAAGTAAGGGTAAGCAAAGTTTTCTGAGGCTGAATCTGTCACTCTCACACTCACCAGATCCATCTGCAAGGGCCCCAAGGAGAAACCTCTATTGGTTCACCAGCAAGCAATTGCTACCTCTGAGTGCTGGTGGAGATTAGGAAGCCAAGTGGGAACTGACAATACTCTGTCTTTGGCTCCAAAGGACCCTCTCAAGCATCTGAATTTCATATCTAGCCCATTTTCTTCTGCTCCTGAGCCCCTCACCCTGACTACCTCCCATCCTCTGGCTGCTGAGCTCCGCTGCTCCCGTGCAAAGCTGCAGCCCATTTAAATCAATTCTGACACCTAACACCTCTCTGTTTTCTCAGCCTGCCTGCCCCAAATATTTCCCTCCAGCCTTGACAGAACGGGTATTCACAGGGCAGCTCCAGAATAACAAGTTTCCATTTTTTGAGACGGTTGTATGGGGAACTTTGTGGTGTGGCAGCTGGCCAACGGGTGATCATTTAGCCAGGGTAGCTCACTACCGGGTAGTTAATTTGACATGCAGAATAGAGTGGTTAGGCTCTCTCTGAAGCCCAGTCAGACACTTATGGATTCCCAGTATTAAATTATGCCTGTTGTGCAACGCCAAAATATCGACATTTGCGTGCAAACCTTGACTTCAGGGATGTTCATCATCCCAGCAGTGGCTCATTTGCTCCGACACAATCAATTTTCTCCAGCAGTCACTGGGACCATTACCTGCTTTACAGAGAGTTGTGAGTTGCATGAGGCTGTCCACAACCTCTGCATCACTAAGCCGGGAAAAATAAAAAGGTGAAGACACAGTGGTGACAAATAGTGGTGATGAACCCATAAATATAAGGCTGGGAAGAGCAGGTCCTTTCTCAGTGGTAACAGCCCAGGTCTCTGAATTGACTCCTTTCCCAGGAAATATATCAAGTGTAGAAATGAGAGCATGGTTGCAGACCATTTTACACATGCGCTTTCTCCATCTCGTTTAGGGCTTGGACTGAATAATCGTTATCACCACATGGTAGCTATCAGGGACTAGCTGACACATTATAAAAACCTAATGTAGGCAATGCATGCTGGAGTCTTTGCCAGCACCTGAATTGTTTGCCAGAACACTTTTGAGATAGACTGTTCTTGTGGTATTTGTATCACTGGCAAGGACCAGAAACAGAGGAAATCTGGAAAACATTTCTCGGGGAAAGAAAAAAAAAAGCTGTGAAGTGTTGTGGAGTCTAAGATGGTACTGAAACTCTGGTTCCTTATTTAAAAGGCTGTGGAGCTTGAGAGTCTTTTGGGGCCACAGACCAGTATTTCAGACTCTCTGATTGTGTTAGAAAGTACAATTGCTTGGTCTTGGTCATTCATTTTCCCTGCAATTTTTTGGACCACTCCTCTCCCAAAGTCTGTGCTTAGGCATTGCTGTCCTTCTAACCAAGAAAACAGGAGAATTGTGCCTACTGAACTCAGCTTCTTGAAAACCACGGGAAAAATATTTAGACTATTAATAAAAAATGTATTCTTCTGCGTCACATGGCAGTGGCCTGTCCTGTCTCAGTGCTGTCCCCAAACTGCATGCAGCACCCTGAGGTCTCCAGGGGGCATTTGCATATTGGGATGACAACTGGAACATAAACCAAAAAAAATAGCCATAAAGGAAACAGAACCGTCCCTCTGGAAGAGATTTCCTCTGCCATTCATATCCATCTCTCATACAGAGCTAGTTGTGCAAAGTGCTATAACAGGACTTCTAGAGCTCTGGGACGGCAAACAGAGAAAAAGCTGTCTCTGCATAAACACATTTGGGATCTGTAGCACCCATTCACCAGAAAAGTCTGATATTTCAAAATATTTTTCATGCTGTTGAATGGATGGCAAAATACGGTTTGCCCCTGCACCAGAAGTATTGAGACATCCAGACTGACTTCTGCCTGACATTTCTTACTGAGATGAATGTTTTTCAGCAGACCAAAACAGTAGCTGTTTTATAAAAAAAACTGAACTGGAATATTTCCACAGCAAGGGCCAGTTCATCTTTTTTTGCAAGTCCCTAGGAGTTGTGGCAGACCTCTTGGGACCCTCTGTGTCCCCTGCACCCTCTGTGGGCAAGGATCTGAGTTGAATTTCCTCTTGCTGTTGCTCTACTATGATTCTCCAAGGTTTTTTCATTTGGGTGAAAAAATACTTGATTGATTTGAATTGCTTCTCTTACTTTTGCGAATATTTACATTTTCTCCCCTGCCTGGGCAAAGAGAAACTTGCCAAACATCTCAAGCAAATTTTGTGGGAATGCTAATGTAAAATCCCTTCAATCAGTTGTGTAGAAATGAATGGATCTATCCTGTAAAACCCTGCAGTCAGATAATTTCAATAAGAAATTTCAGCCTGGCACTCCTTCAAGTTGTGCTTGGATAGAATTAAATATTTTTTTTCTTTAGTTTTTACTCATTTAATTAAAAATTTACAGTAGAAAATGACATCTTTTGTAATAAGCCAATGGACCACTGCAGAGTTAGTAAGACTGTGCCTTCACAAACATGCAAAGAACCAGGAATGGAAGGAATGCCTAATCAGACTGCTAATAATGCCATGTGGCAGAATATAAGAAGGAAAGAGGGAGACAAATGTGCAGGACTCAAGAGCAGGAAGGTTCCAAGCAAGAATGGTGGTGTATCCAAACAGCAAATACATATATTTTGCTAGAAGAGTGTCAAGTTCTGAGCCGAGAATTCCCGTCTCTTGATCCCATGGAGCACACACATTTTGGCCACAGGGTACCCAGTGCTTTAGAATGTTTTGCTGTCATCTCCGCAAAAAATGATCCCTGAAGTTTCCATCCTCTGTCCTAGGGCTGTGCAGCCACATTTATAGCAGAGTTCATGAGAATTGCTGGAGCAGACCCTCATTCCTTTATGTGGGGATGTACCCGTGGATCCCTGTTCCCATTTTAGAACTTTATAGTAATACTGTGATCACAATTGCATTAGTCTTTGGCCAGTGTTTCTCACCATTGCAGGAAAGCTGCTTCACAGCCAGTCCTTTCTTCTTGTCTCAGATATTTGAATGGCCTCCTTCAGCTTCCTCTCTTCACTTCCACAAAGTATATCCCATCCCTTTGGATCTTCCATCTGCTAGGAAGCCTCAATGGAACTGGATTTCCCAGCAGGAGAAAGTCAATGCCTCTGGCTGGTAGCAGAGCTGTACCTGTAAGGTAAGCAAAGAATGAGAAGGTGATGTTTGGAGGAAGCAACCTCCCCTGGGGAGGGAGCTGAGAGAGTCATCAGAATGGACCTGCCTTGTTCTCCTTGTTCTGTAACATCTTCCTTTAAGATGTGAATTAAATGGTGGTGGAGGTAGGAGCCAGGCTCTTGGCTTCAAGGAGCGCTGTTTGTGCTGCTTTCTTACCAGGCTTAGGGGAAAAAGGAAAAAAAATAATTTAGTGTTCAGAAAACCCAGGAGGAAAACAGAAACTACCTGTGTCCTTAATGACTGCCTGCAATTGCCACGTGGGTCCCCTGCTGGGTGCTAAGTGAGCATGGAAATGCACACCATGGTCACAATGAGTGGGAGCTGAGAAGCTGAGGAGTGCTGTGCTGACATGGCCCTTCCCCTGTGTGGCTGGAGGCATTTGACACCTAGTCGGTTTTGATCCAAGCAGATCACCTTTCTGGGAGCTTGTTTTGTCACTGGCAAATACAAGGCAATCTGGTACCAAGGTGTATGTCTGGCAGGCTGTGGAGGTGAATGGAAGAGCTGGTGCTCAGATGGAGGTGGAAGAGCTGCCTGTTTTCAGACGAAGTGCTCTTAATGTGAGATTTTTGGAGCTAGCTCTACAGCGTTTCCCATCACTTCATGACCTACCACTTCCTTTTTCCTCGGGATTAGTTTAATTTGAACATCAGGGTTCACACCTTAACCTCCCAGTCTGCCGGGAGTGGGGAGAGGACCTGCATCTCAGTAAAATGCTAGCAAGTGGCTGATACCATAAATCAGAGGGATTTTAGAATCTGATGACAAACAAAATTCTTGTCAGAAAAGAGCAGAGCTGACCCCTCCCAAATTGTCATCGAAGCTGGGTCATAAAAATCACAGCTGTCACCAAAGCATGCTGGGCCTCTGGGGGACATGCCATCCTGGGGACTCATCTGCTGCTTCCATGGCCAAATTCCAAGCCCTCAGGCACATTCCACTTGACATTTTGTCACATCTCTTGCTGGTGCATCTGTTTGGGGGTATTAACTCTTCCTAAATCACTTTATCCCTTTATTTTTTTTCTCAGAAAAAATGAGACTATGGGAGATGAAGAGGTCTGAGCAGTGGTCTGTGGCACAAAACAACAGCCCAAATGTTTAAAAATTAGCAGCATCTGGAGTAACTAATCCTGTAGGCAATGCTATTACAGCAACATCAGAAATATAACCTGTATTCACATAAACTTCAAAAAACAACTTTAGCTCACGTTTGTACATATAAAACAACAAGAAATTTTCCCAGTTGTGTCCCTTTGAGCTTTGGCCACAGACATATCTGTCTCCAAAGGAGATGGGTGAGCATAAAGTCAGACCATGGTGACTGTGGTTGACCTGAGATGACTGTACATTCTGCAGTGGCAAAGGGCAAAAGCAAAGACATCGAGGCACCTTTCTCAAACCATCTGATGGGGTCCAAGCTCTGAGATGCCTCTGTGTGCATGAATGAAAGTTTCTGTCTTCCACCTGTTCATGAGATGATAACCAAGCACTGGCAGTAAAATTCACAGCCACAACTTGTCCAGCGGGGATAGCAGCAGAGAGGCTGCGATGTGCTCAAGAGTCGCTGTTCCAGAATCACAAAATTTGAATGCGTGTGGGATAAAGGTCAGCTGGTTTCACTAAGGATGGGGAATGACAGCCATCTGGCCTAGGAGAACGCGGAGAGTATTTGCCGGACTTCTCGTGTTACTAGTGACAAAACTTCTAAGAGTTTCTAAAAATAATAGGTGCTAATTTCTTTACATGCAGTGTCCTGCATGTAAAGGACTCATGTCTCATCCGGGATGAGATAGTTCAGTACCAACTCTTGTGCTGGACAAGAGTTAATAAATAACCTAAAGGTCAATGTTAATAAATAAATATAGTAATAATAGTAGTAATAACAATAATAATAATAATAATAATAATAATAAATGAATAATAAAAGCTAATTAAAAAATCAACACCCAATTCCTCCCCTCATCCCCAAAGCCTTGCTTGTCTCTTTAACAGCAAAACTGTAAAGTCCGAAGTGTTCCATGCACGTTGTATTCCTGCTATACAGACAAAATAAAGTATGGTATTGTGGATGGAGTAAAAAGTTTGCAGTCTGTAGCATAGGAAGGCGTGAGACAGAAGCTACTTACATTAAAGAAAAAATGGTTTTGAACTTCTGGAATCATACTCTTTTCACAAATCTTGTGAATCTGGGAAAATTTGGAAGTTCTGGAGGATTCATTTGCTCTAGGGGTTAGCAAAGGATAGAGCCATGCGAAAATTTTGAAACTTGCAAATGCCCGTTTAGTTTCCAGGATGAGAGCCCACAGTTTGTAAATCAAGGGCTCAGAGAAAGTCACATACATTGAATTTCTCAGTAAAAACTTATCTCCCTTAGCCCTCAGTATGCTGCAAATGCCCTCAGTTATGTATAACTCTCTAAATGAGCAAGAACTGAAAGCAAATGTAGTTCACCTGGATTTCCTCTAGTTCCCTGCAGATATCAGAAGGGTGTTTCTCTTTGGTGTCCTGCTGACCAGACACATTCTAGTGTGCTTTCAGGCTTTTAGGGTAAGAAGTAACATTTGTTTTCTTGCTTTGCTTTTTCCTGAGGGCTGAGAAATCACAGAAAGTAAAAGGCAGCTCTTTGAGTAGGAGCTGGTCTGTGCTTCAAAGCACTTCTGCTGCAGGTGCCTGGGGGTGATACCCTGTGCCACTTTGTTCAGGGTCACAATCCCTGGCTTACTCGAGGGGCAAATGGGGCTTCCCCAAGCTCACACTGGCATAGGCTTGGAGGTGGTTTCACCTTCTGCAGTACAAGGTGCACTTTGTTTGCAGGGCTGTCGCTTGTGTTCAGGGAGGCTTCCTTGCTCCTGCTGGGATGTGGGCACAGGGCTTGTCTGAGGTTTCTGCCATGCCCTGTCCTTGGCTTTGTTCAGGCTTTGGTCTTGGAACTGAATGTGAAATGATGTAGACAATATGTGTACCACAAGTCAGTGACACACAGGAGGTCTCAGCAGACAGCCTGGTGGGCCCTTCTTCCCCGTCAAACTGTGCAAATACTCCCAAGAGTAACTTCAGAAGATTCTGAACAATTACTAAAATGAAACATTTTAAGGTCCACAGACCAGGTACATTTTACCAAAGAGATTAAAAGATACTTACCGAAGAGCGCTCTGAGCTATTCCTCTTGCTATTTCATGGGTCCTGGAAGAGTGAGACAGTTCCAGATAACTGGGAAAAAAGCTCGTTGTTGTTCCTGTGTTCAAGGGGATAAATGGGACTGCTCAAGCAAACACAGGCACATTAACCTGGCATTAGTCCCAGGGAAAATTATACAAAGACACATAGGAGACATGGCTGGTAAGGAATTAAAGGATACTGATGCAATTAAATACCATTGATATCATAACATGGAGAGCAAATCCTGTTGGAAAAAATTAAGATGTCTTTTTAGATAGTGATTATGAAGTGATTGATAAAAGTATGTTTGCTGGCCAAAGCACTTGATTTTGTGTGACAACTTTCTGAGGTAAGCTTCAGCTTGTACAAATGTGTATACTCTTTGGTAAAGAATCTTCCTCTGAAACTTCAGGGGTTTCTCTCTCTCTGTCTGTCTGTCTCTCTCTCTTTCTAATGGGAGCTGGTTTTGTACAGGATTTTTCCCATTTGGAGAATCAAAACCATATGTTTCAGTTTTGGTGTATATTGAAATATTTCAGTTTGCTAAATGGAGGCAAAGCCTAACCATAGCTGTGTCTGAAATCCCATTCTTTGCGAGGAAACCATGAGGACTCACAGCTCTTACTTGAACAATTTCAAGTTTATCGATCTGCAACCAAATCATTCAGACAGCGGATTTACTCAGCAGGCCTCTGGAGTAAGAACAGCAAATCTAAAGAAGGAATCAATAGCTTTGAAAGCTCCAGGCCTCTGAAGCTGGAGCCTAAACCAGTCTATACCAAATGGAAAGCAGGAAGACACAGCTTACCAGGCACTTTCCCCAGTAGCACCTTATCTGCTAAGCCTTCTACTGCAAAAGTCTCCTTTGAAAACAGCTGGTCCAGACAACCAATGCAAATACAGACTAGTTGCAGTAGCGTTCTGAGTTCTGAGAGCAGTCTACAATGCTCCTGAGGATTTAGAGCACCCTCTTAGCAGGCACCGCATCTCAGTACTGCCACAGGCAGCCTCCACCCCGCATTGCCATGGAGGTCTCACCCCTGGCAGCACGTGCTGCATGCTGGGTGGCTTAGAGTACTACAGCCCAACACAGCACAGTGGCAGGACATCAGTGCTGTTACCCTTCCACCTTAGCTTGAAGTTTGGTCTTTAGGTTCTGTAAGTTTTGTTGCTTTCAAGGGGGAAAATGAGAGCATGAGAGTCCTTGTCCCTCTTCATCCCCGTTCCTTTTCATCCCCATTCTCTCCTCGTTGCCTCTATGTCTTTCTCAGCCTTCTCCCTATCTTCAGCAACCCTAAATGGTTCTTTCTTCCCAATTCCCTAAGGTTCCTCCTTCCCAGACTGTCCTTACCCATTTTTTCTCTTCATTTGGTCCCTTTCCTTTTCCTTCGTGGCCACCCATTGTCCCCAGCCTTTCTACCTCTGAGATTCCCAACTGTGGCAGGTTTCCACGTTCCCCATCCTTGCTCCTGCTAGCTGCTGAGTTTTAACCTCTTGAAAACAATCTCTTTTGCTCCCATATCCTTTAACCTGATGCATCTGGAAGCTGGTGGTGACACAGCTGTAGTGGCAGAAGGGACCTCTAGCGAACTGCCCACTCCCAGGGCTGCCACTGCAGCCTCACAGCTCTTACCCTGCTCCTCAGCTGCCAGGTCAAAGGGTGGGCATTTTTTTTCTTTTTTGGGGGTAGTTGTGGGTGTATTTTGAATATTGCATCAATTGCCATTCATTGGTTATTCCCGAACTTCTCTGATCCAAAAGGAAAGGAAATCAAATGCAACTGTGTTGATTCTGGGTTTTCTGCTTTTATCCTTCAAAAGGCTTTTAAGAAGTCACACACATATGGCAGTGAAGAACCACCACAGAAAAGGATCGCATGTTGCATAGTAAATATTGACAGATATGCAGCAGATATCTGTCCCACTCCTTTCTTTTACTCTCTCTCTCTTCCTCTCTTCGTTTTTCTATCTCAACAGCCAGCCCTGTTTCTGCTTTCTTCCATCTGGCAGCTCTCACAATAATCTCACCCACCTGTTAAATGAGAGAACGTCAAGTTAAATTTACAGCAGGGCCTGGAAACAGGATGCTACAGAAAAGTATTTTAATTAAAATCCTCTAATTGAATGCATGCTTCCTTGTGAAAAGGGAGCTGCCAAGAAGGGCCTGATGTCACCACCTCTACCCCCATTTGCCACAAAAGGAGAGCAATTGAAACCAGCTCTCAAGGTGGAAAGAGGAAAGGGCATTTCCAGCGAGTTTTCCAGGGTCACCCTTTCAAAACTGTTAGATGGTTCATGGGAGGCTTTTGCCCCTTCACCAGAATCAGAGGTGAAGATGGTACAAGAGCAGCTGCTTCTCTCAGGCACTTTGCAGAGTAAGAAGCTGTCACGTATGTGTAAGGATGGGGCGATATCTGTGTGAAATCTGAACTCTGGGTAGAAATATGACAAATATAAATCTTGTGTGATAGGGAGATCACCATCGCATAAACTCCCCTGGGAACACTGTGCTCTGCTTTGCTAGGCAATCAAGTGGGATTTTAAGACCTGGTTTGCTACAGTTGTTGGAATAGATGCAACAACAGAGAGCAAAGGATTGTTATGGAAAGGAAGACGGCAAGGCACAAATGTCTGGGGTTCCCATCCATAGAGCCTGGATGACCATACCTGGTGCAGCTGTTCAGTAACTCCAGACACAGCCCAAGGAGAGAGAAATAACAGGCTGGGTAGGTCCAAAGAGCCAAGGGTGGGAGGCAGGAGGAAGTATTTAGGGAGAAGAGGGAATTAGCAAGTGCTATAGAACTGCGTCACTGCCATGTAACTCTAGCTCTTCTAAATACTATGCAAATCCATCAACACCATATACTTCCTGTAAGCATGAAACCTCTGGCTTTTCTTTCCTTGTTAGACAGTGGTTAACTGTTACAAAAAGTGAGTTACAGAGGATAAAATGCACAGTACATGCCTCTACCTAAAGGCACAGTGATACCAATAACAATTAGCGACATTCTGCAATATTTACAGGTTTTTCCATTAAGCTGCCCACAACACGTGGAGGGGAAGTTTGGCACCACTTCATTCCTGCGCCTCCAGGCTGGTAAAGGTCATTTCCCGCAGGCCTCAGGTCACAGAGCAGAGAAGTTCCCGGCACCCTCAGGTGTTAGCCAGCCCTCCTTCCTTGACAACAGAGAATCCTTTCATAAAACACATTTATTTTACATTTTGATATTTTAATGCTTCATTGGCCTATTTAGAAATTGGAAAATCTTACATCCCCTCTTGAGAAATCTGGCAGGCATATTTGACTCATGTTGGGAAAGCAAAACCACTGGCAAACCCTCCAGCCTTTGCTAAAATTTAAAAAGGACAGTCCAAGTGTTAAAGGCATTTTGAAAAGGCATTCCCTTTGGGACTGCTAGGGACTCAAAGAATGAAGACCTAGGGAAGAGCAAATTTTTTTTACACAGGAAACTCTGGGGTACAAGGATGACTTCCAAGACAAAAAGTACAGCTCCCCAAAACGGTACACAGGTCAGGGGTCTAGGCTAATGGAGAATAGAGAAGCCAAGACTTTTGCCCTAAGCTTTTTGAGTCTCACCTACATACTCAGCAGCAGCTCTGAGAAAGTGTTGTTGAGTGCAGTAACAGTCTGCACACCAGGAGCAGCATTTTCCTATTCTTCAGCAATTCATGTCACCAAATGTGCTCTGGAACATGCTCGAGCATTGCTTTGGTGATGAGGAGCAGAGCTGGTGGACCAGGAGTGCAGGGCCAGCACTGCAGATGTTGGCAGGCTAATAGTAGGGACGGTGGCTGGAGAGAAGCTCCTCAGGTGACTTGGAAAAGAACTACTGACAGTAGAGATGGCTCTGCCAGGACAGCTCAAAATGGATATTTTTATACACATAACATCTTCTGCAACCCAAGATAATGGCAATGTCCCATAGATGCTTACCACGTGTTTTAAAGGAACACTTAGTGAAAATGTTCACTGGCTGAAAAACAATTCTAGTCCTAAACTAGCCCATGAAAATGGAGAAAAGCCCTTGAGAAAATGAAAGTTTTTGTAACAACATTGCTTTATATCTGTACGAACCACAGTGTGCTACAAAAGGTATTAAATGAGTTTGGAAGTAGGGTTCAGATCCTCAGCTGATGAAACATTTCTCTAATTTGCAAAACTTGCATTTTGTTTCCTGCTAAGAAATCTAAGGAGTTTGCAGGCATACAATGAAATATTAAGATTCTGCCTAAAATCTTTTAAGTGACCTGCACCATCACGAGTGTTCAGCTGTTCACCTAATTTGGACCATATGAACCTCATGAGTCATTTTCAAGCAGTCAGAAGGCAGCAGCTCAGGAGCAACAGACAGCAAAATATAGCTGGTGCCATCCTACAAGCCTTGCACAGTATGCTCAGAGTGCCAGGAATATCCTCTCCTGCCCAGTTGTTATCAGGCTGTTAAGCTGATATGTAAAAGAGTGAGAAGTGTTGTCACTTGCAGCTGGGATCAACGAGGCTGACTGAGGTCCAGAGCAGCAGCTATAAGTAGGACAGTCAGTGTTATTTTAAAGGAAGTTTTAAAACTGGAATAGAAGACAGAAAAGAAAGAAATAAATGGGTTCAGAGAAAGAAAGACTGAAAGGAAATTTCCTGCAATCATTTAGGGTTTCCCTAATGCTCATGATAGAGAAAGGGTAAATGTGAGCAGTCACTGTGTAAGACCCTGCTGCTGTTCCAATGAAGGAAACACTCACCTGGATTCAAGTAGTGCCCAGCTGAGGACCTGTCTGCAAGGGGAGGTGAGACAGGTCAATGGCTGGTTGTTTTGGGTCTCCTGATAAAGCTTAGCCCTGTGCTGCAGCTGACCTAGGGAAGTGGGGGCTTCTCTAGGTGCTCATAAGAAACAACCCTGCCAGCATGGAGGGAGGGTATCTGGCTGCCTTCTTGTGGCTTTTGGCAGCCTCAGTAATTGCAGACAGCATCTGAGAAAGAAGTGGCAACTGAGCTCGCCATTCACTTCTCAAAGCTGTCACTCCGAGTTGGATGTGACGCCAAGCTGTGTGGCCAGAGCCCTGTGTGGGTGTGAGAAGCTGGCCCTGTCTTTGTCAGCCTTCATCTGCTCTCTGGGGACACAGCTCCAGTTTCTAAAGCTGCCAGGCTGGTGTGCCTCGCTGCTCCACTGACTGCTTCTAAGGAAAATGTTAATCACAGGGATTAGTTACAAAGAAAAGACTGTGAAGCCCAAACCACTCAGGTTTGTGGCATTGCTACTGGCACACTCATGAGCTTAAAGCACATCTGAGTCACTACCATCAGATAAATGAATGTAATATTTCTGTTGAGGGAGAGTTGCATTTTTGCAAATATTAAGGTTTTAATGGAAGAACCCATCTAGTGGGAGTGCATCTCTGGGGATTCCACGTTGTCAAATATGGAGTGGAAGCCAGGGATAAGGGTGCTCTAGAAGACACTGGAGAGGCCGTGGAAGTCACCCACATTGTGACACCATCAAAGGGCTCATTTGAAGATATAAATCACTGTTAGAAGGTATCGAAGTGCTTGAACACTTTGGGGTGCTTGAGGTCTAGAGAGGGCATGAGCACTTCCCATTGCTTAGCAGTTGCTTATCCTTCTCCCAGGAAGCGGGTGCAAGCTCTAGAGGACATGCTGGACCCATCATTCCTACCCTGCAGCTGTAACCACCCATCCCTCTGCCTGTCCAGGAACTTATCCTGCAGGGATTAGTTTTGGAAACCTGATAAAGTAAGGAAGAATCCCAGGTGTTGTTCAGAGGAAATGTTTGACTCCTTCCCTAGCAAAAGAGACACAGAGTGTACTGGAATTTTTGTCACATGCTTTAAGTTTCCAGGTTACTTCGGTGACCAGCTGTCTAGAGCCAAGCTGTGTTGCTGGTTTCTGGGAACATCTTCAGCTTGCTTTTCAAAGGTGATGAAGAGCTGGGTGCTCCCAGTCCCATCAATGCCCTCAGTGACTTCTTTTCCGAGTTGGTTGTGTGCTCTGTCAAGTTCCTTGCTCCTTGACAATGGTGACTGAGAGCAGGGAAGCAGCCCAAGCCCTCCAAGGCTCTTCTCTCATCTTTCTCTCAATTTTCCTCAATGCTGTGCACCCCTCCTCTCCTCTGCAGCTCTTTGCCATTCACATCCTCATTCTGGATCTTTCTCTTCTTGCATCATGCTTCTCTGTGCTCCACTGAACTCACCCATGTCACTGAATTGATTTTGGCCTCTTCCCTCCCGCACTCTGGATCTTCTTGTGTGTCTCCAAGCTGTGACCTTAGCTAAATACAGCTCCCCACGTCGTCCTCGCTCCCTGCCCCTACTCCTCAGGCTCCCCCGAATTCTGTCTGGATTATTAAGAAGTTGCCCCTTCCCTCTGCCTTTCAAGGCTCATTCTCCTCTAGTTCCAAATGACCTGCTGCCTCTTAGAGGCTTTCATTTCCATGAGCATCCAGCTGATGTCAAGCTATTGACATCTTGGCTGAGGACTGTCTCAGTCTGATAGCAAATGCTGGAAGATGGAGCTGTTTTAGTTACCGTTAATTTTTGTCAGCAGATCCTGAAGGAAAAGTCTCAATATTGGATAACTCAAGACTCATGAGACGTGAGACCCATGGGACCCTCTTGCTCTTTTCTTGGACTCCCTGCTTTCTCCTGAAGGCTGCTCAGCCTTTCCTCTCTCCTCAATGACTTTTGCTTTTCTTTTTCCTTACCACTCTTTTCTCCCTGGTGTTCAGTTTATAATGAGGAGTAAATTAACTAAATTGAAAACAAAAGAAAAATAATGAGTCTCAAAAAACACCCTCAAGACAATGTCCATTTACAATCATAGAAAAAGCTGATCTTGAGCTGTACGAATCTCGGAGAAAGACTAAAAAGCAAAATCGCATATAAAACTGCAAACAGAGTGGAGGGGGAAGAAAAAGGAAAATGCATGACAAATCCACATGAAGTGTCTCAGACAGCTTTTGTCTGCACAGAAATGGTTTTATGGGATTCTCTGCAGAAAAAGGAACAAAAAAATTAAGGAGTTGGGTTCAAAAGATCAAGTTGCATTTTCATTGATCTCAGACTTGTAAGAGCTGCCTCATCAATCACAGTTGCTTAAAAATTCCTATTAATGGCCTCAAGCACTGGGGCTGCCCATATGGTTCATCTTTGTAGCATTTGGGCAACTCCCTGGGAGCAGTATGAGATCTGTCAGTGTCAGAGCCAGACACTGTGCTCATCCCTGCATTCCTGCAAGTGGTGTACAGAGAATAACTATCACTACAAGCCTGAGGAGCTCTATCTGACCCAGGACACAAGTAGCAACAGAGGATGAGAAAAGAATAAACCCCAGATTATTTGGCTGTCAAATACCGGAGAACTGCAGACCTGTGTGAAAGTCCCAGTGTGTAGTCCAGGGGGTGTACGAGACAGCTTCAAGTCAAGGTGCTGCACGGCATTGCCCGGGAGTGAACACTTGTTTGCTCTCAAGGAGCTGAGAAGAACATGGTTGGTGGGGGCTTTCAGACTGGAAAGGAAAATTCAGAGGAGTTTCTCCCAACATTATTCTGAATGATGTGATTAACTCTAGGGTAGGCTGGAAGTCTTGTCAGGTACAGCTGGAGCTTTTCTTCTCCTGAGCAGCAAAGTGAGCGTGGTGTTCAAGCATTGAATGGAGACATTCAGAGCTCTGCAGGAGCTGTGCTCCTCACTGCTGCCTCTTGCCCTTGGGTACCTTGTGTGCTTTGACTTTGGCTGCTGCCTTTGGCATTGGACATCTATAATAGTATGGATAGAATATTAGGAATGTTCCTGATGATGAGCACATTTCCCCTACTTCAGAGGACTATACCATCTAGCCAAACTGACTCCATGCCCTTAGTGCTGTGTCCCTTGGAGACAATTCAGATCCAGAGCCAAAATTTAAGAAATCTGTCTCTCCAATGAGTACAATTTTTTCTTCGTAGTAAGTTCTCCTTCTTTCTTGCACTGGAGAATTGCCATGAGGACATATTTTTGAACTGAATCTTCAACTCAAGTCCACATTGGACTTAAGTAACAACAAAGTAGCTCAGAAATGGACACTGAAAATAACTTTGCCTGACTTTGGTAAGAATTAAAACATTCACTTTGCCACTGTTGTCCCAGAAGCTGAATTGTGTTTTCAGAGGCATGGAACACCTCTCCTGAGAGGAAAGGTTGAGAGAGTTGGAGCTGTTGATCCTAGAGAAGAGAAGGCTCTAGGGAGACCTTATAGCAGCCTTCCAGTACCTAAAGGGGGCCCACAAGAAAGGTGGGGACAGACCTTTTGGTAGGGTCTGTTGCAATATGAAAAGGCGTAATGGTTTTAAACTAAAAGAGGGTAGATATGGACTAGATATATGGCAGATCTGTTGTTTGGCTTTTTTTACAATGAGAGTGGTGCAACACTAGAAGAGGTTGCCCAGAGAAGTGGTGGATGCCCCATCCCTGGAAATATTCAAGGTCAGGTCTGACAGGTTTCTGAGCACTCTGGTCTAGTTGAAGATGTCCCTGCTTATTACAGGGGGTTGGACTAGATGATCCTTAAAGGTCCCTTCCAACTCAAAACAATCTATGATTCTACGATAGGTATAGTTGGACAGTTTTTGGAATCTAAAATAAACATCAGGGATCAGCAGATCGTTGCTTTCACAGAGAAATTTTAATGTGAGCCATGACTGTTGATATATTTGTTCACCACTGTTATTGGAATGGAATAAAGCTGCATCGGGCAAAATTCAGGTTGGAGGTCAGGAAGAAGTTTGTCACTGAGAAGTCTAGTGGTCAGTCACTAGGAGAGGCTCCCCAGGAAAGTGATCACAGCACCAAGCCTCTAGAAGGAGCATCTGGATGATGCTCTCAGTCATATTGTTTAGTTTCAGGTTTTCCTGAGAGGAGCAGGGTGTTGGAATTGATGATCTTTATGGGTCCCTTCCAAATGGAGATATTCTATAGTTCTGATTGGTGGCAGAGCAAGTAGGAGCCATTAATACTGCCAGGAGGGCCTTTGAGTTTGCAGGGTCTTACTGCAGAGAAATCTGCAAGGGGAGAACATTCCCAATCCCTACTCCCCTCATGCTCTTGATTTACCCGCAAAGGCATCACAGTTTATTAAAAAAGGTAAATACCTGTAGCTAAATGAGGCCAAGAGAGTGTCAGAGTGTGATCACATCTTCTTCATGTGGGCTGAGAGTGACACAGGATGCAAAGCTTAGCTCCCGCTCATACCATGCCATGGCAGAGCAAAGGAGCACCTCCTGAGGTCTGAGCACAGACAGAACGAGTAATGCTGCGAGAAAAGTAACTTGTCCCAGAAGCAGTAGAGCTGACATGTCAGCAGTGTCAACCCCTGCTCTTCAGAGAGCCAGCCTGCTGCAGGGAAGTTCTTCCAAGCAGGATTAAAGTTAAACTTGTTGGACTGAGGTCTGCCACGTCTCAGGGACCAGCACACTCATCCTTTATATGCCCATGCACACATGGACACACACAACTCCATTACAATCAAGCTGTTTACAATGCTGGATTTCAGAGCACATCCACTATTTCACACATTTTCACCTAGTCTCAAATGCTTATGCATCGAATTTTTGAGGGACAAAAGCAGTTGTCTGCCCTTTCTGGATGTCTTTTTCTTGCTAGTTCTACAAAGTTTCTCTCTTTGAAGCTTCAAATAAGCCACTCTGATTATTTCCACTTGGCCAGTTTGATCCTGTGTTGTGCTCATAGGAGCAAGAGCACTTTTTCTGGTGGCTGCCTCAGGATCCCGGCAAGATGCCATAGTCTGTGAGATGAGAAATGGTGACCTCATGGATAGGGGAAGGAAAAAGAGGAGGCAAGACTGAATTTTTGGTTTTCTACATTTAAATCCCATCAGGCTTTGTGTTTTCATTTCAAATTCTTTCCAAAATACTGTATCTATTTTCCTCCAAGATACTATGACTGAAATGACTTTATGCTTTGCCTCCAATGATTATTTTTTTAAATCAAAAGAAGTTATTTGTTTTCTAAAGGATTTAAAACTTACCCAATAAAAAGTACCCAGAAATAAAGAAGAAAAAAAGGGGAATAATCAAGTGCTGTAGAAATCAGCAAGTCACAAAAGATTTAAAGTTCCTTACATGTGGCCAAGTTAAATAAGACCTGGAGGGACACATGGTTCTCCCCCCAGCACCCCCTGAACTCTGGGGTGGGGGCTTGTGAAATGCCTGGGAGGCAAAATTGGCCCCCATTGTGTCTTGTTTAATTTGGCTGCTTGAAGTACTCACTTTTTTTTTTGTAATTTGGCTCTTCCTGCAGCTCTCACACCTTCCTTTAACATTAATGTCCCTTACATTTCCAATGTGCCTTTCCGCAGCCCTCCATTTCATATTGTTTGAGCATCTTTTTCTCTGCGCACCTACATGTGGCTGCTGGCACAGGGCTTTGTTTATCTGCACACATAGAGAGAGTCAAACCAAACTGAAGAACACTGTCGGCACAAGTGCTCCAGGATCCACTTCTCAGCTCCACACTCTCGTAAGGAGCCAGGAATCACGCCCAGGAGATTTCTGCTGGCCAGCAGCAGGGCTGCTCTGGAGCAGCACACAACGGTGGCGTTTTCCTGCCTGCGTGTTGCAGCCTCAGCTGGAAATTCTTCCACCACCACCTTGCCATGGGTCAGTGATAAAATACTAACTTTGGTCCTCCTAAGCCTGCATGTCTGGGTGATGTTGCAACAGCGACGGGAGAAATACAGCTCAGACTTGACTCCTGTGCTTGGTGGTGTCAGCCATCATACAGCACCCTCTTCCCCCATCTGACTTAAATATTAAAGTATAAATCGAGCTACATTACCTTTAATACAGTGCCAGACTGGCAAAGATAGGGACTTTGTCATCGCATCTGCCAGTGATTACAGTTCTGCAATAAATGCAGCAGAGACTGGCACACACGGCCGAGGGCAAGTCCTTTGTTCAGTTTACTATCTGCAAAATAGGGATACAATGCCTTGGCCAGCAAGGGAGCTACAGGGATTTCACAGTTATTCTCTAACTGCTTTGGCCATGGAAAACTGAAGATAACTTTTGAAGAACTATCACAAAGAGGAGGTTACAGGGATTTTTTTTCCCTGACTATACAGAGCAAAAAAAGGCATTTAAAAATTAATCAACATAAAATAGAATTTTATAAAAATTTTGAAATTTTATTTTGTTGCTATATGCAAGTCTGTATTTAGACATAAATGCCCAACAAGTTTGCTGAAAAGCAGCCAACTCATTCTCACATTGAAGGAGACAAGTTTCCACTTGCTGCATTAGAAATATGTTCATCCTAAAGTATGTACCTGTCTGAAAAGGCAAAGCCCCAAGTGGGTGAAGGAAATGCAGGAATGGTAGAAATTCCAGCTGCTGAGACCTGACACCTTTGGGAGCACATCCACTCATCTCACTGCAGACTCTCTTTCAGGGGCTGCTGGATCAAGGACACCTTGTCCATGTCTCAGGACAATCTCGAGGACAAAATTACTCTGTACACTACCAAAATATTCCTGGGAAAAAGGCTCCATCTGCAATGACTCTTTGGGATTGAACACCAGCAGCCAATAACATTTTTCTTTCCATTATTGCTGTGAAAAGAAAAAAAAAGCTCCAGAAGGAAATCTGAAAAAGTGCAGTGAGAAACCAGTGAAACCAGGAAATGGAAATGGATGGCTGGACACTCTGGGATTGCTACAGGCAGCTCTGGTTCAGTGAGATTTGCTGGGTTGCTGCTTTGCTGGCCTGGGAGATACATTAGAAGATGATACTTAGAAATCATAAATAATCTCATTATATTGCAGTTGCCAGCGTTCTGGGAAACATAGGAAAAAGCGGTGGAGAACTGAGTTAAAGAACCCTCCGGTGACACAATTGTGGCAACAGATGAAGAGAGAAAAAAACATAGATATCATGGATGGATGAACACAGAGAATTTTTTAGGTTTGGATTCAAGCTCAATTGAAATTGATCTTGCCTGCTTGCCTTGTAGGGGCAACTCATATATGCTGTATGTCACTCCTGTTGTAGAACTGTTGGTCTTAGAAATGAAAAATAGCATTAGCACTGGGCATCCATTCCACAGCCCACCCAGGACTGACTGACCCCGTAGAACTTCCCCAAGCTTTACAGCTGCAACTCTCTTCCGCAGCTACATTCAGCTTAAAAAGGCACTTTATTTGGTATTCCCCTTGCACTTCCCTTCTCTTGTTCTATCTTCTCTTCACAACTTGTATGAGATGAAAAGTAAATCACTGCTGAAACTCAGTGTCAAGGGATGCTCTGAACATGGGTCACATGGATTTGTATGAGGCTGTGACTGCATTCCTATAAATATCTCATTGGTGCCAATACAATGAACATGGAATAGTCTACCAGCTTAGACCTGAAAGAGATGGACATCAAAGGATCCCTTGACATCAGGTATCATGGCACACTCAGACACTCACAAGGTAAATATGGCCTGAATATTAGAAAGGAGAAGCCAAAGAACTAAGGGCATATGACAGCTAAGCCTTGCTCCACCTCTCTGCCTCTTTCGCTTTGTGCTATCTGTAAGCCTGAGTTGACAGCTTGAAATATGGTCATGTTAGGCAGATATTTCCAGCCTTACATTTCTCTTACGCATTACAGAATGTCCCCACCATGTCTTGTGTGGTCGAAAACACAGATTCCAGAATTATTTTGTTTCCCAGTTTGGATTTTTGCATGAGCAGACCTGAGACAGGAGTCAGGGTCTTCATTTTTTTGACAGAAACCATGTAACAATAAATCAAGAATAACTATTAAATAGATTTTTATCTCCACAAGTCCTTTGGATCAGATTGTTTCCTTCCCAGATTACAGCAGTGATGGAAAAATCTTTCCAAGCTGCAGGGGCAGACAGCTGAGATAACTCCTAACATTTCATAGTGTTTGTGTCACCCTAAATAAAGAAAGAACAATTAGGCTTTGCATAAAACCGTTTATGTTGGTGTATAGGCAATGTAATCAGTTTCATTTGCTTTTAATTGGGTTTAATGATTAGTTGCGATAAATAGTGCCTAAAATAGTGTAGACAGTGTAAACAACAAATTTAATACAGCACATTTTACATCGAAGAAGTGAATATGTTTCCATTCAAAGGTTCATTTTTTTGTTGATATGACTTTTATCTGTATGGTCAGAAGCCAGAGCATCTCAGGCTCCTTTGGAGAAAGTCAAGTTATCCATTCAAGAAGGAAAGCAGCTTATTATTCATTATTCAAAAGTAACTGAGCTATTCACAGAACATCTTTTCAGACACTATGCTGTCCCTTTTGCTATGTGACCATGGCCAATTCTTTCTTGCTTTGGATGCATGCACTTTATATTTTTCTCTTTTTTATGCAGGTTTCTTCATGTTAGATCAACCTTCTTTTGCATAATCTTTACTCTTTTTTTCTTGCTTTTCTCACTTCACTAAACTTTTCTGTTTCCTCTGGTCTTCTGTAAAACTTGACTTTGTAATGTTCAGAGAGTTAGGAGTTAGAGTATTTTATGGATAATACTACAGCTGTAGGAACTCATGTAAAAAAGTGCAATACTGTATAGAAGTGTAAGTGATTTTTATTTTGTTTTCTAAAAAACATGACACTTCCAACTCACACATGGAACTCACAAGCTCCAAAATGTATGTCTCCAAGTATTCTGGAGTGATTGCCATTGAACCTTCTTCATCTTCTGGCTTTCTTTTCACTGGTGATAATGTATTGGCATTTGGACAGATCTTGTACAGATTTCAGGAGTCACAAGTATTGAGTTTTAACCTTTGAATCTTGGTTAATTATCCACTGTAAATCTTGAGTGACATTGCCGCATTTGTCTTCTTCTTCCCCATTTTGGGCAGCTTGCTAACAAATCTAGACTTTTTGTTGAGGTTATGGTAAGAGAAATGCCATAGCAGTGTGCTGCAGTCTTGCTGCCACTCTCCCATTGCTGCTTGCAGGGTTTCTGCTGGCAAGTCATCCATGCTGGGATTTTGGTGAAAGCAACACATTCCTCAGAGCTTGCCAGTTTCACAGCCATTGATCATGTCTCTGTCTATCAGTACAGGCCATCCTTTGCACTCTTGCTCTCATGTTCCTCCAGCACTTTTACTAACCTCTCTGCATTTATGCTTCTTTCCAACTAATCTTCACATTTCTGTATATGGAATTTTGCATGGCAACGTAACATAAACCACAGAGTACAGTTCTGGCCCTGGCTTGGATGGCTGGCAGGATAAATCCATTTTATGCAGGTTTAATTGTACTGCAACTCCTTCCAGCTTTACTGAGAGAGACATATGCAGGTGATTACATCATGTCTCCAATCACTAAACCACATTACCTATTTAATATAGCTTAGTGACTGCAGTTTTCCTTTGTGCCTGTTCCTGGGTTGGTTATACCAACTTAATGCAATTGTATTCAAGTGCAGTTACCTGACTGCACATTAAGGGAAATGTTATAAACCAGCTCAGGTAGGATAGGAACCCAAGGGCTGCAACAACCTGGGCACCCCTGATTCTTACAAAGGAAACTCTGGGAAGACTGTGGATGCTGCAACGTGTCCAGGGCTGTCATCATTGCAGTCTGGAGGGAGAAGTCCCAGCCAGAGGCACCTTCACTGACTATGGGAGTAAAGCTCCACATTTATTAACAGCTGAACCAGCTTCTTGGCTGAAGCAGCACCACCCTCCTCATCATCCTAAGAGAAGGGCTGATGGCCTCTGCTGGCAGTGCCACTTGGGCTAGCTCTGTGTCTCTGCAGGGCAACTGCACTGAAGTCAGCTGGAAAACAGTGCCCTGAGATGTGCACAGTGTTGGATGCTCAAGGGCAGACCTGGCTAAACAGAGCCTAGGACTGATCCTGGAAGCGTCTGAGGGTAGCCCACAGAAGTCACCCTATCTCAGCAGAGAAGGGCATTAATCAGCTGAATGTCAGAGCTTCCAAAATGCTCAACAAATTCAGAACATTACTGGAATAAGAACAGCATCTCTAGGAACTTCAACCAGTGTAAAATTACATGCTTCTAATCGTTCTCCCCCACAGCACGCAATGAGTTCCACATTGAGTCAGAAAAATAGCCGAGCTCGGGGCTCCAGAGATGGGCTATTGCACAGCTATCCCCACTGTGGAGGTGTATCACTCCTCCCCGAATCAGCTGGTGCCGACCACTCTCCAGCACAGAAGCCATGCTCCCCAACGTGCTGCCGGAACACAACAGTGCTCAGCGATGGGAACTGCTCTTTTCCAGCCTAATCCTCTGTTCAGACAGGCCAGAATTGTTGGAGGTCTTTATTGTAGAAAGGAGCTGATATTTGAAAAGGTGTGCTCCGTACACTGCTCCTGTAATTGGTGGCCATGTTCCGCCTCTGGAGTTATAAGCAACAGTTACCGACACGGAGAAGTAACCCTTGAAAGGAGTTACGTGGATTTTAGCTGTCTTCAATACAGTTTCCTAGACAGCAATTACAGACAAATTATAAGAAGCAGTCAGAAAACTGAGTGAGCCACTTTTCCAGCAGAAGTTTCGTGGGTCAGCATCAGGCTACAGAAGCCCCTTCCAGCTGACCCACAGAGAAGCTCTCAGAAATTATCCCATCTGTGGATTCAAAATGCTGGGCTACAGACTTGGCCAAAAAGTCTGCTCCTGCAGTCTGTCTCTCCATAGACGAAGAAGTGCTGAAGGAGTCAAATGTTCCCCGGATAGGAACTGGCTTATTTATAGCAAATTATCCCTTGGCCACACCAGCACCCTCCTTGTGAAGTCCTGTCATTGCTTTTACAGCTGCATTTCTAGTACATCTCTAGCATGCAATGGGCATGCTCAGGCATTCCTTTACCCAGCCCTTGGCTGCATTTTTGTGTTGCTGTTTCATTTAGAATGATGCCCAACAAGCAATATCTGGCAAAACTGACCTGCTAGTGCTGACCTCACATGGGATGTGTGCTCTGGGTCGATGCACCTATTTGAGTTGAGGAAAAAAATAATCTGAATACTTTTAAAATTTTTTAAATGGCAGATGCTATCTGTCAGCCCTCACCCACCTCAGCAAAGCTCCATCCAGTATGCAATAAATGAGGGACTCTAGTAGATCATCTTCTGCAATTTTTGCTGTACTGTACTGTAAGGTCCCAAAAACATAAAACACTTCCCAAAGCATTAACTTGGCCCATTCAACTCAGCAAACTCTAAGCCCATTCAATCTCAAGTTACTCAAAATTCCCCTAAGAGAGAGTTAGAAGAAAGAGAGAAAGACAGAAAAGATATAGAAAAGGACAAACATAGCTACCACTCCTGGTTCCTGCAGTGTTCAGCTGATAGAAAGTACAGGAGGAGGTAGGGTCAAGGCATGTCCTTGCTGCATGTCCTGAGTTAAATACCTATTGGCTTTCCTGGGCCCTTCCCCCAGGTGGGATTTCTGGTCATTTTAGGAGCTGGGTTAGGGGCTCCAGAGATGAGTGCATTGCCTCTGGTGTGCCAGGGATTGACAACCACTGCCGGGCTGGGTTACAGGCTCTAGGAATAGGGCGTGCAGGGCAGGGCATCACCTTACCAGGGCGAGGCCTGACCTGCCTTTTCCCCTCACATAGGCACCCAAAATGTTTCAAACCAGCAATACTTCCAGCCTCTCACATAATTCAGAGAATGTCACTGGCTGTGCAATTTAATTTGTATTTATGTTTGTGCCCTGAACATTTTGCTTTAGCACATAGTGCTTACATTACCTCCAGGAACAGTATGTTGCACTGGATTGCAGTGTCCTGGTATTGCTGAGCTGCACTGACTGTGGCAATATTTATGTCCTGTGCCTGTCAGTGTGCTAAGGAATGAAGCTAAATAAATACTGTAAAGCTTGCAAACTCACCCTGATTATTTTTGTGTCGTTCTTTTCATTTCTGTAACAAGTTGTTATGTTTGCACTAAGAACAGCCTGTACTGTAAGATGAGGGATCTCCTATCATTGAGATTTCCACTACTCTCTCTGTGATTTGGATTGGGCTTTTAAAAAGGGATACTTCTATAAAGAGGTACATGATGTTTGACCTTTTAAATTTGCAGCATTGAACTGGGAGATACAGAGCTTTTTCTTCTCCTGGACTGGAAACCAGAAGCCTGCAGGGGCTAAGGCTAAATGGGCCAGCCCAGGAATAGTGGAGTTGAGAGTCCCTGGTTTCTGCAGCTCTGAGTAGATCCTCTGGTGTCTAATAACATCCATATGCCAAATGAGACTTGGAGCTGGGGGCTTGCATGCAGGACACCTGTTCCTTGTGTGGCTTCTTTGAATAAGATGTTACACGGTGGCCTTCCCTGCAATGGGAAAATCAATAGGTCCCTGCCCTCCTCCACTGTCTCTTCTAAAGAAACATGTGAGAACTTCCATCCCAAAGCTGCTTAAAGCTGGACAAAGCATTCAAATGTTCGTGGTAAAGTAGGGAAGGAAGGAAGGGGAGAGGAACCACAGCACTGCTGCCTCTGCCACCCACACACACATGCTTTGCAAATGAGCCATCAAAGGGCTCCTGGATGAGAACGGGACTATGCCGGGAGGGCTTTCAAGCCCTGTGGGTAGGGCAGTCACCCAAGCAAAGGGAGTCTGCCGGGGTGGCTGCTGTGTGTTCTGTAACCCAGCCTGCCCACCAGGACAGCTGGACCCTGGTGGATCTCCCCTGGTGCCTCTCCCATTGTGATGATTGTTGCCATCACCTCTCTGGGAAGCCCCAGTAAAAAGTGGCAAATGGTTCAGGGCCTTGTGTCCGTACGTGGGTGGCAGGGGGAGAAGAGCCACTGCTGTACAGGAGATTCCTGTCACACCTGGGTCCACTTCAAATTCAAGGCTCACCTCGTCTTTCTGGGGTGGTGTCAAGGCCTTAAGCAGGTTGTCTGCTCAGGGGAGTGTTACCCTTGTGCACATAAATGAGCACTAAATAAATAATTTTAACAAGTTTGTCCTGTTATTTCTGATACTGCCCTCCAAACACTGCTCTGCTTTCAGTTTGCACAGTGACTGCCACGGAAAAGTATAATATTTTTTGTCCATTTCAGTATTAACTTGTTTTTAATCCTCACAAACTGTCAGTATAACTTTCACACCGAGTACTATTTGTGTACTTATAACTTTACATCTTGGAACAGATGTAAAGTTATAAGTACAGATCTTGGAAGACTCAGATTTTTCCTATTTTTTTATAGTTTTGATGCTGACTATTCTGACCCTGCAACAACAAAACACTAAGGAATAACTACTATCGAGCTAACTAAGCTCACATTTTATATATGTGCCCCACAAGAGTTAAATAAATATATCCATAAATGTGGCCCACAAATGCTCACCCTGGAGTCAATATGCTTCACACCAAAGCAACTTCAATTCATACTAATACAGTAAGATTTTCTGAAGAATATGGTTGGATCAGGGACAAAGTACTTGAAGGATAACACTGCTGAAGAGTCTGGGAGATCATTCCAAAGCTCTTATTCAAGGATTCCTACTAAAATGCATGGAAACTAGATTAGTTCTTCACATTAATATTGAAGGTCGTGCCCTACATATGTCTTGCTTTTTTGGGCAACTGTTTCCAGTGATAATTTTTTATTTTAATTTTTTTTTTGTTTGATCCAGATTAGAAACCTGTATTTTGATACAGGATGATTTTGATTTTGCTGAGTCTCTTCTTCTAGCTGAAATATAGACCCACTCAGAAAGAATTAAATTGATTAAATAAGAAAGAGCAATTTCATGCAAAGAGCCAGCAGAAGGAAATACTGGTTCACACAACATAGTATTAACCTGTAGAAATTGTTGCCATAAAGTGGAATTAAACCCGAAAGCAAACATCAAAGCACAGATTGAAGGGCATTTCTGAAAGATTTTGAAAGGATTTTAGAAATGCTATAAAACTCCCTGTTTCAAGATTAAACCAATAATTCATTATTAAGGGTAAAAAAAAGACAACAAGGTGAAGGACAGACTGTCCCCATCCATAATTCCCCCTACCTTTTTCAGCAGCATCCAAGGCTAGACACAGTAAAAGCCAGAATACAGTCAGACAGACTAGGCACAGAACTGAGAATGGCATTAGTATATTTATCTTCCCTTGTAAAAAGAAAAATAAAGAAATGCTTGCGGAATTGATCTTTAAAGGTCTTTCTAACTTTCTGGTGCTTTTTCAATTCAGGGGGGAAAGAGTTTATTGACACAAGGAAAGCTTTAAACTCTGCAGCCATAACTTTCAGCCAGGCTTGAGGGGACTTCAGCTTCCCCATGACTTTCAGTTTTAATGTCTCAATCTCATATTAGAAATACAGTGCAAATAAAAAATTGACATGTACCCCCAAATGACATTTTAAAATGATTTTAAAATGAGAAATAAATTACACTGCTATTTTTAAGTGCCATTGACTGCACTGACTGTGAAAATTTATTCTGAAGAGCTTCTACAATAACCAAAATAACAACTCTAGCTGTTTTTAAGATATATTTCCTGTGAAGAAGGCAACTTACAAATTCCAAGGACTCAATTTTTTAAATTTCTTGAGAAGACAGAATTTTTATTTTTATTGCAATATTGCCTGGACTTCACAATCTAGCACCGTTTCTTCACCCTCTCTGTTGTGCAAATACATGTGACAGTATTTTGAAAATGTCTGTCTCTAGAAAGCCACTGAGGAAGGCTCACAGACAGAGAAGAACACAGAGGGAACAATTGCAAAGATTTATTTAGCGCTTTCTGTGCTTGGCACTTAGAAACAGAGTTCCGTGCATAGGGCAAATCTTTATACAGCTTTTTCTTCATACATATTTTACATACCATTTTTATTGCCCTCTTTTATATTCATAATATTGAATACCCCACTAGGCATATAAATACATCTATCTACAACACCTCACAACAACTCTCAATAATATCTGTATTCTGTTACTTGGTATTTGCATTTTCACACAACTTAAATGCATAGCTTGCACCAAGCTACAATTGTTTTCTTATTTTTAAAGGATTTGAAGAGAAAAAAGGAAAAAAGAGAACAAGGAAAAAAAAACAGAAAAGAAAGATGTTAAAAGGCAATGATCTATTTGGTTAAACAGAGACCATGTGGCAGGTGGAAGGTTGGCAAATACTCAACCTCACTGTTTCTGAAATACTAATGGTTTTCTATGGCAACTCTCACATGCAAGGTCAGCTGCACTCCCGTAGAGCTCTCTTTTTTCACGGCTCTTCCTCATGTGCTCAGTCTGGATAGTTTCTTTCCACTGGGATGAGTGCTGTGGGACACACACATTCCCCACAAAGGCTGTCATCCATTCGGTTTCACTGCATTACTTCCAGTCAAGTCAACAGGAGCTGAGCCCCCTCCCCCCATTCATCTTTCCAAAGTTCCATCTCCACTTCTGTCTGAGGCTCATTTGTGAGCTAAAACTTTTCTCTCTCCTCTCTCTGCCATCTCCATCTGCAGGCTGGGTGCTGGTGAGCTCGACCTTCATAAAGAAACAGCCATTTGGGCAGAGCCATGGTGAAAATGCAGAAACCTCTTTGGAAGAAGCTCCAGCCCAGCAGTGCCATTCCTGTGCTACAGTGGAAGAAGGACCCACAGGCCTTGCTGGTTTCAGAAATGGGCTGAGCCACTCCAGCAGTGAGGAACTGTCTGGGAAGGGAGAGGCCTTTAGAGCAGTGCAGCTTCAGAGGATAAAGCCCTGGAAGATTGCCCTTCTTCAACACCCGGGGGAAACAGCACAGGGAATGGGTCCCTCCATGCTGAAAGCTCACACTGCTTAAAGTTAATGATTAAACAGCAAATTCAGCTGCTTCTCTCCAGCTTCTCATTGAAATCATGCCCTCTTCTCTGCAATGTCCAGAAAAAGCAGATGCTCCGTGCCAATCTGGAGGCCCTGCGCTACAACAAGCTGGGATGGCTGTCAGTCGAGGCTCTCCAGAAGGTTCTGGGGCACACACCTAGATGGCTTATGTTCTTGTTTATCATTACAATACTAGTTCCTCTATAAGGTTGAAGGCAAAAGGTTACTGGGATGGGTTCACCCCTGGGAACGATGAAGGTCTGGCTGCCTTCGATGCCAAGGAGAGGCATGGCTTGTTAGACCATGTGCACAGACATCTGTGAGGAGGAGCCCTGAACCGCTCCATACTGTCTGTTGTCACAGGCGGCAGCCGTCTGCTGGTTGCTGGAGGGAGGGCTGATCATGTGCATCCCATGATCCATCCCTGTGGAAAGGTATTGCCTCTCTCCAAAGGCCCCACTGGATGGGGAAGAGCAGAGTAAAGTGCTTTGGGAGGTGGTGAGTTTCTCTGGGCTCGCTGCCAGCCTGGGGGAAGCAGGGAAATTGTATCCATAGAGGTTGTAGGGATTGTGCAGGGAGAAGGCGTTGTAGGAGCTCTGCTGCATGTGGCCACCACCAAACATGTGTGAAGAGGAGGAGGTGGAGGCAGGGTTGCCTGCTTGCATGACATACTGAAACTGGGAGCTGGGGAAGGATCCCAGCTGGCCACTGTACGCCTCCATCTTGCTGTTACTGGGCAGGGAGGAAGGAGCTGGCATTCCTGAGATCAAGGAGGGAGTCCTCTGAGGCATGAAGGTTTCGGAGGGCTGTGAGGCAGAAGCAGTGCTGCTCTGCAGCCGGTTGTAGCCCCCGTCGCTGAGCCCTGGGTAGCTCTGCAGTGCTGCCATGTTGCTTCTGGCACACGGAGGGTAATCAGACAGGTTGAGGTTGCAAAGCTGACTCTCCCGGCAGCCAACATTGAAAGTGTTGGGGGCCAGATGGAAGGCTGGAGGAGAGCAGGATGGAGAGAGAAGGTGAGAAGAAGCAGATGGTGATGGGGTCCCTGTGCTGGAGGTGGTCGGGGAGGTCCCTGTGCTGCCTCCTGCAAAACAAAACACATGGGAGGATGTTCAGCACCCAGAACCACATTTGCAAAATGAGACGGTCTCATTAAAAACCAGCTTAGTTTAATAAAGAGGCAAGGGTGGTAAAATGGCCACTGGAAAACTCAGCCTTTCCTGGCAAGGGCCCTCACTTTATTAATAGCATCCCTTGGTCTTTCCTTCTTTTCTTTTTTCTTACGACTTTGTTTTTCAATGGAAGTTTTATTCTCTTTTAAAATGGGAGAGGGAAGCAAGCCTGCCACAGAGTAACCCAAGGCATTGGGAAAAGCTGCAAGGAAGCACTACTCCATGAGTGAAGAGATCTGCCATTTCCAGGCATGTTTATCTAGTCCTTTTTTAGGGAAAATAAAAGGTAATTTCTCCTCTCTCCTGGTCTGCAGGAAGACCACCAGTCAGTGAACTGTATGGTCCCACTGCAAATGTGTTTTATCATCTGCTCAGGGGCTTGCGGTGGGAAGTGGCTGGGAGCATGCTGGACTTCTGCACCATTCAGCATTTTTGTCAGCTGGCTCACGGTGCAGCGGGGTTGATTCAAGCCAGAAGTAACACTAAAATGAAGGGACACAGTTTCAAGCTATATCCTGCTCCACAGACTGCAGAAAGGGGATGTGTCAGGATTTTCAATCATGTGCTTAACATTTAAAAGGGATTCCATATGTTGTACCACTGGTGTTAACAAAATATTGATATATATGGATGCCAGTAGCATCAACGCATTATACAATATTTATGCTGTGAATGATGGAATTGACCATTCTGCACAGCAGGGATGCTCACATGTTCTGACCTGGGAAAATAATACTGTGTAATACTACCAAGAATGGTAGCCAACTGAAAGTAAGTGATATGAAAAAGATGGCACAATTTTGAGCTTGAGAAGAGGTTATTTACAGGCAACAGTCTGAACTGGAGGAAGCTTCCTTGAACAATCAGAAAAATCAGTTCTGTGCTTAAGGGAATTCAGTTTTCTGATGTGAAACCTTTTATTTTCATTTGATTATTCTCTTTGTATGAGATTGCCTTTCTGCATTAGGGCAACCAACACTGGAGACTCTTGTAAAAGGACCAAAGAAGTGCTGGTGAACAAATCTGACCAGGGAATAAACAGACCCAGAGGAACTGGGAGGCAGCATTTCCAACAAGGTAGATTACAGATGAGAGGCAAAGGGACTTGAAAAGACAGTGTTAGAGTGGGCAGATGAAATTTCACCAAGGCAGAGATTGCACAATGAGGATCAAAAATAAGGGACAGCTTTTTCTTGTATCACCTTATGGAAAAAAATCCAGCAGGATTTTGAGATCAGTCTAGGTCAGCTGCAAAAAAGCAGGAGGAACTTAATGCAGTGCTGCTGGATGAAAAGAGAATAGGTGAGGCTAGTGGTTAGGAGATGCACTAGAAAGACAGGTTCTGTGTCAGTATATGATGGTGAGAATGAAAGTGAGATTATATCTGACTCTTTCTGACACATCTAGGATGAAACAGAATGGGGAGTGAAAATGTAACCTTGAGACATTAATAATATTTGTGATTTTTAATTTAATTTTTTTTGAACCCAGATTCAGAAAAAATAAGAAAAACAGCAGTGGGTAAGCACAGCCTGGAGTGATTGCTGTTGACCCGGGCAACACTAACAAAAGGCAAATTTCTGTTGCTAAGTCAAAGTAGTCATTCCCATTACCAGCCATGGGGAGGAATGCTTATCAGTTATTGCTGAGTCACTGACCCCTTTTGTCATTCATTCAGAAGCATAAAAGAGAAGCATTGCATCAAATCTCCATTAAAGTAAATGGGAGAAATTGAAGTTTCAAATGCCAGCGTGGACCCTCTGCATTCACTTATTGACAATACTGAAATGCTCAGAGTTGCTCACATCTTAGCCCCAGAGTTCAAAGGCTTGTTGTGTAAATTTCTAATTTAGCATTTATTTTAAAGGCTACACTTCCTTGGTTCATTTAAGGTCTCTGACAGACAACCTCAGGCTAATTTGGCTGTGGTAAGTCAAGGTGGTACTTCCTCCAGCCTTTCTCCCTGTCTCTCTTTTACAGGTTGTCAATACTGCAGTAGGGTCAGCAGAAGGGAAGGTCGGCCTCTACACACGTAGCTCCATTGTACCCTGTTTTAGCTGAAATTGCTGATAAACATGAGATTGAACCGAGGTACACAACTACAGACACCCATTTTTCTGTTAGCCCTGCTGTAAAGAGCACAACCTCCAGCAGGGAGGGCAGGCAGATAGCTGAATTTATATATCATCTTCTAGTTATCCAAGCCCAGAATACGGAGGTCAAATCATCACAAAACAAATACAGCACAAAGTGAGATGTAAACCACAGCAATCCTGCTTTTGACTCTTTACACTGTATATTTAATGAACAAACTGCAGAAAGTGACTCGCTGACAGTGTCTGGAGATTATTTAAAAATGCATATGTATATATGTATGAGTATTTAATGATCTGTTTGAAATAAAATACATAGAATAAATTATTAAATGCAATGTCTTCATTTCAGTCTTCCTTTTTCACATAGTTAACCTTTAAAAGCTCTGTAGGAGAAAACTGTATACACCAGTTAGACTTTATTCATCTGCTGAGGAGCTACAATCCAATTATACCTGTAACTGAAGCTCTGGCTACACAGAGTAAGAGTAAGTAGAGATTGCTTATTAGCAATTTCAAGGATTTTTAATGGTTCCAAAACTGAGAATTGCACATTTCAGCTCACTCCCAAAGAGGGACTTAGTGATTCTGCTTTGAATAATCCCTATTTGCAGGCCAGGAGGAAAACCCTGAATTGACAACACAGCAGTTAGGAAACAGAGTAAAAAAGATTTTTCTTTTTCTCTTTAACTTCAAAATGATGAGGAGGTAAGAGATCCGTCAATGGGAGCAAATGCTAAACCTGACAACTCTCTTTCAAGAATGTTTTGCTACCAATGCCAACCACAAGCATAGGACACACCACACTTCTGCTGCAACAGAGCATAATGCAGAAGCAGGAAGCTCCTGATCATTTTCAGAGTAATCTTTACACCTTTAAGTGGAACAGGAAACAATACAAAGCAAGGCCTGTCTCAGTTCGTTCTCTTCAGACCAGCTCCACTCTGCTCTGAAGGATATTTCTTAGCCATCTTTGCTGGCAGCCCTAAGTATGGGCCATACAAAACCTGGACTTTTGTGAAGTTATAACTTGGTCTGTAGCTGTTACAGAGTCAGCCAAATACCCCTAGAGATGGCAGCAAGCCCAGCAAATATATCCACACCATACGCCTTGGATACGCAGATGTGTGTGTCATTTTAATGGAAGGCATGGATACAAACCAATCTAGTTAAACTGATACACAAAACTATGTTTAGGTCTGGTTTAAGTCATCTGAAACCACATTTAAGCAAGAATAAAATGAATCCCTCAATAATTCTCCTCTGTTCCTTTTCTCTACCCACCATTTCCCCTGGAAATATTTGCCAACAGCAAAAGCATTTACCAGCAATGTCACAGTATCTCTCACCTCCATACTTATCATGATTCCAGAGTGATTAATTACTATTTTGACCAGCCTCAGATCATTTTTTGGCTCTGCAGGTATCAGTCCCACATATGTGCGGTTATCGAGTCACATTTGTATAAAATTGAAGGTTCCGAATTTTAAAGGCCCTTCCTTTGTATCTGAAGCCTGCCCTGCATGGCAGTGAAAGTGTCTGTCCTCACAGTGTCCTGCTAATCTGTCCAGGGCTTAGCCAAGCAATGCTGTCATCCTGAAAGGAGCCTGTTCTCTGGGCATACAAGTGATAACTAAGTTGACCTTATCAAAAGGACAGAAGCATTTTCAATGAGGGGAACTGGAGAACGATCACATGCAAGAGAAGTCAAAATTTGCAAACTGGGACCGAGAACTAGGGAAAAAGAACAATGAAATCATGGTGGAAGACAGGGAGACCATGTGGAGAGGATGGGATGCAAAGGCAAGCCTTCTTCTTGCCAGCGTTTCCTCTTGTGATTCCAAATAGAAATACTGTCTGTGCACCAGTGTCAGATACGTGCCCATAAGGTTTAGGGAAGAAATGACAACTTTTCCTCTGGGTATCAACAAGAACTGCCATTAAATATCATCTCAAGTAGCTTATGACTGGTATTTCCTTCCTGTCATGTGTGTCCATCGAAGCCTCAGTAACGGTGCTGTCTTCCTGTATGTTCTCAATAAACCCTTGCTTTTGCTTTTACCTAGACTGAGCTTGTGTTAAGGACAATTTCAGGGCAAACTGCAGCCCAAATATACATAGTCCATGGGGACAATGCACCTTAAAATGAGGGGTTGGAGTATTCTTGAAGCATTCAGCATGACAGGGCATCTGAAACGCTACAGGGACCTCTTCCTCATAGAACAGGTCACGTACAGAACTTCTAACACTGCAGTGTAGATGGAAAACACATCTGCCAGCAGCCAGCATTAGCCAAAGGAGGTTTCTGGCAACAGCGAGATAGTGAGGAGAGCATCAGTGCCAAAGGAGTCTGAAGCAATTGTGAATGGAAAATTTTCTGGGATCTCTCTTACGAATGACACCATACTATTCACTTGACCCACAATTTATCCCAACCTCCTTTATCTGAAAGGTGCATATAAATCAAACTTTGGACTCCACTGCAGCATATTTGCCTTGCTAATGTTTCCAGGCATTGGATGCTACCATCACCTGCAGTGCCTCCGTACAAACCTCTTGGTCCCTGAAGTCCTTGCTTAGTGCAGAGCTGCCGTCAGCACAAGATACCTGAACATGAATGCCACACCCTGCAATGGCAGAATCCCACCAGACAGTTTTGATAAAGCAATTCATCATAACTCCTCTTCAGCCTTATGCAATTAGCACAAGGTAGATTTTCAGAGAGGGCATAAAGCACAGTATTCAGCAAGGTGTACAGATCACCCCTCTCAATTCTGAGTACTGAGTGAAACAGTCTAGGGCTAATTTCTGGGGAGAGTGAGAGAGAATAAAAAATTTCAAGTGAAATCAGGTATGCATAATCAAAACTGCTTTAGAGCAGTTTGGGCACTTGGTCACAGGCTGCAGTTCTCAGCATGGCTGGTCTCAGAGAGGGATGGCCTGGTATTCACTGTCACATTGCAAACAGATGCGGCTGTGTGTCCTCAGAGCTTGTGCCTTTCTTTCTAACAAGAATGGGAAAGGTGGTTTGTCTTAAAATTTTACATTTTGATGGGTCAGGCAGCACAAAGTTATTCTCTGAGTGCAAGCACTTCTTAAAAAGCTTAGCCCACTCCCACCTACAAGCCAGTTCAGCTTGTGGCCAGACATGAACCACAGGGTCAGCATGGCCAGCCCACAGCCTGGAGGCTGTGCTGAGCCCACTGGGCAGTGTCCAGCCCACAGCCTCAGCCAAGCCACGTCCTTCCACCTCCATATGTGAACAGGACCTGATGCTTGGATTGGTAGGTGCACAACCTCACCTATCCATTTCCTGGAGGAGCCACAGCCCCTCTTCTGACACCTGCCCAAAATATTGGCATCTTCATCCTGTGAAAGGCACATGTCCACGCACCTGAGGGTGCAGGAGAAAGGGACTGTGGCCACTAGTCACTCACCTGGCTCACAACTCTCCTCCTGGCACTTAACTTGAGTAAATAAGCCCTCCTGAGAGTTACTTTATATTCACTTAGGCACAGAGCCATGATAATGCAACTCTCCAGCTTTCCAAATGGAGCTGGCCAGGATCTGGCATGTGTCTGGCCAGCAAAGAGTGCAGAGGAGCCTGTCCATGCAGATGTACTCCAAGTCATTTCTGAAAAGTCTGGTTTTTGTGAGGACTCTATAGTCTTGGACACATACGTACAGGGTCTTTCTAATGCACAGGAAAGAGCAACTCTTCCCAGTGTTCTGCAGTGTTCTATCCTTGGACACAACAGTAAATAAATGTAATGGCATGCACGCGGGAAAACAAATTTGAACAAAAAGGTAAATCCCATTCCCATTCTGTTCACTTGTACACACATGCACACTAAGTATGGCACATGAAATTTACTGTCTGCCTTCCAAGTTCCTTCACCCTTGGCCACAGAACAAAAATTAAATTTGTTAATTGATCAAGGATGGGAATCTTTTGGAGTAATGAGGTCAGGAGGAAGGGTTTGTTCAGATTTTCTGACTGATAGATTACAAGGCCAGAGTGTGCCACTGTAACTATCTGATCTCATGTCCTTTTGGAGCCAGGCATAGCACAAACCTAGATCCATTTCTGCTTCAAGCAGCACATGTCTCAGTCCTGCTTGATGCCTTCAGACATCTAAATGCCACAATATCAGGTGTCACTCCTGCTCTCACCTATCATGGCAACTTTTTCCTTGCAAGTATAACTGGCAGCCCAAGGTCTCTGTTCCCATTCCTAGCTTTCCAAAACTCAAACCTAAAACCTTCAGAAGGACTAAAAGATTCTTCATCGCCATTACTACTCCTCTGAGTTCCCTCTTCACCACCTTGGAAAACTAAATGGCTTTGATGCCTGCTCCTTGTTTTCTCACCAAGAAAGGGCAGGGCCACCTGGTCTGTGACATGCTGGACTCTCTTCAATCCTTCCCTATTTTTAGGAATGAAAACTTCCCACTTTCATGGGAATGAGAGCCATTTCTGTCTTCACAGAGTGTAGCTGCCTTTTTCCTCTCTAGAGCCCTTGGCCAATTATCAAATTATGAATCTGCTGGTAAAATCTTTAAAAGGCCCAAATGAGACTCAAAACCTACTGCGTGCCAAGATGCTGGGTTGTAGAGGAAACATAAAGAGTGCTTTGTAGTTGTTTGGGATACAGCTCACAGCACATAAAAAAGAAGATAATTACAGCAATAGATTTAAGGGGGAAAGTATGTACTGTATGGCACAAAAGTGAGGAAGGAAAGGAAATTTTGGTTAAGGTTAGCAAATTATAGAGAAGGATTTTTTTAATGCTTGCCTCAAATTACAAGAATCACTGGAATTAATGGTAGATCTAGAACAACTCAGAATAACACTTTACTTCCCTTTACCTCTAACAAATTTCTGCAATGTAAACTGAGCAGTCAGAAAGTTAGAGATAAAACTTGCCTTGGTCACCCTCCAAGATAAAATATTTTCAAGAACTAATGGTAAAAAACAACCCTTTTTTCTAATGTGGACAAAAAGTGCGATTCAGGACATGTGACATCCATTCCCATCCATATCCAGAACACCAAGACAGCTGAGTAAAAACGTCAAAGTACTGTGGCAAGTTCAAGGAACATGTAATTTTCGATTCATAACAAAATAATGTGCTACTCTAAGGAAAATGCACAAATCTTTAAAGTATCATTGCCCACCTCTAGTCATTCATGTGAAATCTGATCACCACTCATCAGTTCACAGAGTCACTGGAACTCAGAGTAAACACCTCTCTGGAGCCACAGAGAACTTCACACTCCTTTCAGGTCATCAGGAAGTGGCACAGACTGACTTCCAGCTTCTTGTGTCACATCTGGGAGGGTATTTTAATTTTTCAGTGAAGCACCAAAAATGTCCCTTCTCTAAAGAAAAACTATCTGCAGCTCAACGTAGAAGAAGCTGGAACAGTTTGTTCCCTGGTGCTTTGCTTAAATGAGGCAATCTATGAGCCATTTGAAGTATGTAGCAGAAACCAGCACTTGATCCCAATAACTCTGGCAACAACTGCTCTGTTTCCAATCTCCCCTTCAAGGTCAAAAGAATCAAGCAGATAATTGAGTCCACACCCAGCTACCTGACCTCTGCCAATAGCCTAGGCTGTTCACAATTGATTTCGAAAGGGAAGTAGCATCCAGATTATCCTGGTGGCACTGCTAACAGAACTGAGGGCTGCCTTTGGAAGGCAGGGGGCCAATCAGATGAATTTCTAGGTGGTTCAACCTCCCCTGGCGTAAGCAGTTCCTCTTTTTTGGGAGACACTATTTTTGGGATTTAGGAACTCAGATAAAGCCAAAAGGATCTTAACATTTATTTACTTCTTTCTGCCTCCAGGAGCCTGTGATGCCTTCAGATGAAGTTCTGGAGGGCTCAGTCTTCCTTCCACGTGACACCAGCACACATTTGTGTACTCAGGATTTTGTTTTCACATGGGTGCAATCAGGGAAGCTCTCTGAGCACCATCCCCATGAGGGAGAGTATTATACTGAATAAGTTACAGGCAAACTTTGGCAAGACAGAGGTGATGCCTGCCCAGAATGGGTAATGTTTACAGACAGAGAAGCTGGAAAAGCAGCAACACCTCAGCTCAGGGTATCTGTCTCGCGTCTCCTGATAGCCCCTGCAGACTTAGGGTCTGTCTGTAAACATCGTTACTACAAGAAAACATTGTTCCTTTCCAGCAGTAAATGAGAAGTTTGAATCTCTTCCACACCAAGGAGAGGGAGCCTTTTGTGCGTATCCTTGTTGACACAAGACTGCAGGGTTAAGATATTCCCCTCTCAGAAGGAGACAGCAGGACCTGTCAGTTTGTACATGCATGCTGCTCTAGAGATAGCACCAGCTATCTTACCAGCTGTCTAACACCAGCACCCAGCTGTCTTACCAGCGAGGGACACACCTGCCTTTCCCTCCAGTACCCTTTTAGACAATTTTCAGTGCTAATCTCAAGAACCATTAATGCCAATTTTGCAGACTCTCTGAGAGGTGGACTCTCTACTTTCTACCTCCAGCCCAAAATCAGTGAAGATGCTCAAGGTGATGGAGAAGGGGTTGAATCTACTGGATCTACCCTTTGGTGGAGTTCCCAGCAAAACACTTATTCAAGAAAAGAGCCCATTTGAAAGGAAAGCTGCCTTGAGAGCTCACCAGTCAGGTTTAAGATGTTTGACCCTTGCAGATTTGGTATGCATGTGTCAAAACACTAATTTAATGATGATGTGAATTTTTATGTGCTGCAAGCCTAGTGATTCATCATATCATGTGACTCTCATATTGGTCCTGAAGTTCTGCTTAGGAGGCACTTCTTCCTACCAACTGCCAGGGTACCTTTGATTTCACTTTTTGATAAGTCATCAGCTTTTGCAGGAAGGATTAGATACTGATCACTCTTCTAATATCACCCCAGTGCCTTTTTAGTCTCCACGTCCTTGCAAAACTTATTCACTGATAGTGATCTGCTCATCACAATATCCTGGGGGAAACTGGATGTCACATAGGAGCCAGCAATAGGTCTTTTTACTCTTAGTGACATAATGCAGAGTTACTGGAACTCTGAATTTGTTTTTCCCTCCTCTCTCTTTTTTTTTTTTTTTATGTTCCCTTTTAAAATCAAGAAACTGAGCCACAAATTTTTAATAATGAGAATCTGGATAAGGTTCAATCTAAATTTCGAAAATATATTCCAATTAAAGACTTTAATAGATTCTTGGCTTTCCGCACATCTCGTTGCCATGTGCATTCAATAATCCCAAGCCCCCTTTCTCACTAGTAGTAAGTAGACTGCAGCGTGGGTGATACTGTTCTCCAGAAGGTCAGCTACGCCTGGATTGCCATTTTCTGAGCATTTCGTGCAAAGGTTTTTTTCAGGGGGGATGGAGGGGACTTCTTTCTTTCAAAACTGGCTGCAGATCTGCTGTGATTGTGTCCAACATGGTGTTCACTCTTGCGACTCTGCAGATACTTTTGGATTATGTGCTCCAAAAGAGAGGTTTTGCTCTCAGTCCAGGGGATTTCAGTAACAGAAGCAGCATGTTCTTTCCCTTGGTAGGAGAATATGGTGACCACTCAGGTCACAGACCTGCATGGACTTGCTGATGTGCTGTCCTTCAATGGCAACACGTGTGACTAAAGCTCATGGACCACGAGATTCAGCTGCACCAGGCATCTGCGACTCGGTGCGACATCAAACCCTCCAGTCTGCATGGCAGCTGAAACCTATCATTGTGTAGATTAGAAAGTTATTCAATCCCTGCATGAAACAGCTGCATCCAGCACATTGAGTATCGATTTTGGTGTGTCACTGTGGCCCTTGCTCCACATAAAGATTGAGCCAAGCAAATGAGCAAAGCACGAAGATGTAGGTTGAATGGCAGAAAGGATAATGTGGAAAAAATTGTAATATCTTTAGATAATTATATTACGTGGATGTGTCTGGAATACTCCATGCAGGCTTGTGTTCAAAGAAATGATTAAGAACCTGGAACAGTTCCCACTAAAAGAGAAATTGAACAATTGGTGCTATTCACTTCAAGAGGCACAGAAGAGGGAGATAAAAACCTGTAAAACAATTAAATGTATGAATAAGGTGGATGATGAGGAACTTTTCCTTAGCTGTTTACACCGCACAAAAAGGGATAAATATTTCGTAAGAGCAGAAAAATTAAAGTCTCTTGAATGAAGCATGTTTGCTTGCTTGCGGGTTACCAAGCAATCTCTATTGCCCTTGTTACTTTTGTTCCCATCATTACTGACCACTTTGCAGTAGTTTTGGGTTTTTTACCTCTTAGGAACTGCACTAATTCATTTAGCTCTGAATAAATTAGTGCTGAAACCAGTGATACTGAGATTGTCCTCACTGGATGGTTCATTTGTAGTTATCAGCTTTGAGATCAGTCAACTACTCATTTCAGAATACACACTAACTTTTCCAAACTGGCACATGTGGCAATAAATTACACACTCTCAAAAAAATGATCATACCTATACAATTATTTTTATCAGTCAAATCTCTAATCTGGCCAAATAATTCAGTTGGGTTTGTTAGACAAAACCATTTTGGAAAAGGCAGATAGCATTTTTATTTTATGAAAAAATTACCAAGTGACAAAAGAAAAGCTAAAAATCTGTAGAAATCCATAACACAGAAAAATTTAGCTTGAAAGCAAGGAAGACACCATAGTTATGCTGCTGATGCCCCAAGCTTTTGCCCCAGGAAACATAATTTTTCATATTACAGTAGAATGGATCCATCTCTAGAAAATCAAAACTGAATTCCACAGTTCCTACAGGGAAACTGTTCCAGCACATCCTTAAACTTCATGTAACTGGAACCTACTGTATATTTTCCTATCACCACACACAGCATCTTATTTTAATACTATTATCTATTCTCTCTCTCCTCACAGGCTGAACAACCATGGCTTGCTCCTCATCAATCCTAGGCATATGGCCACTCTTGCTGCCTCATCTTGTCTCTCTGCAGTAAGAACTCACTCCTCTTTAGCTGCAGTGGACAGATATACTCCCAAAAGTCTCCTGTAGCCCCCATGCAATCTCCCAACAAACATTTCAAGGGATAAAAGGAAAGCTTGCATTTCCTCAAATGTTTATTCGGAAATGTCACATATTCACCCAGCTTTGGAGGACACAGCAGGATCTAGAATTAAAGTATCAGTTTATTGAAATAAAACCCTGAAAGTTTCTAATTCATAAATCTACAAGGGTATGAGACAACACCATGCAGCTCAGAAGCTCCAGATGGGAGAGAGGAGGAAACTCTAGGGCAAGTCACATCCATGTAGTCTCGGAAGATCTGAGGTGCAATAACTTATGCTGATGTCAGCTCTTAAAGCAGTGATTTACTCACCTGTCACCCAGTTCATGTGCTTGAAAGCAAGGAGGTGAAGAGGTGTGGCCATGATATACCCTGGTTGTCTTACATTTGGAGGGAAGAATCACATGTGGCTTAAAGCCACTTCAGCACTTCTTGCTCTATCTGCTGGCAATTCTGAGTACTCCTTACAAGCACATTTGTCCTGGCCTTTGGGAGCCATCCCAGCAGCCAGAAATTAAAATAGAGCATGTTTGTACCTTGCCTTTGCACCTATTTTTGAGACCAGGGGTCAGCTTGTTACAGCAACTACTGGAGAGATGAGCACTATGAGGGTTGGAATATTTCTGATTTATTATTTCACATGGCTAAAAGCAGAGCTCAAAAGCCATTTTTTGTAATGAGTTATTAGGTTTTGAGATCAACCTGTGAACACAACTTCAGTTAAGGGCTGCCCTAGGCTTTATTGTCTATGGTGCAGTGGTGGTGGTCTGCACAGGGCCTGCTGGTTACAGGGTGCTGGCTTGCTTCCTGGTTTTTCAGCTGCCTAACTATATTATAACAAGCTAAAAATACATTAAATATTTTCCTTTCCTAGTATTACCTTACCACGTAAGCAATAGTTGGACTTGCCACTAGGATGTTATCTGATAACTGAGGGGAGGGAGGCAGGCGAGCCCGAATAGGGGTGAGACATTGGAGAGAGGCTGCTTCAGTGACTGTGACCAGGAGGAGAGGCTGTTATGTTTCTATTTAGGTGAGTGATGAAAACATTTCTAAATCCCTGCTTTAACCCATCTCTGACCATGTGCCCCACCGCAAGTGCTCCTCAACACAAGCCCATGAGCTCCTGCAAAATCTCTCCTGCACCATGCTGTGCTATTCAAGAAGAGTTGGGTGGTCATGTAAAGACCATGCATGGGAAGTCTAACAGAGATGACTGGAGTGTGCTCTGTCCTGCTCCTGTGCTGTGCTATGAGAAAAATTATTTAGCAGGTGACCTGGGTCCTAGGGTGTTGCATGTGGAACTGTCATGGGGGACAGTCAGCAAGCAAGAAAAGATTCCTGTGCTGGACACCCTTCTGACTCTGCCTCCGTGATGGGCAGCCCCAACAGCCACCGCTGCTTCCCTGCATCTGGAGGAGAACACACCATCTCCAGGTGGATTCAAGATCTGGAGGGAAGTTTTGGGGGTGATGTCAAGCTTGAAAGCGAGAGGCTGGAAAATCTGCTACATGGGGCAGGCATTTGGTTTTGATTGTTTAACCTCACTGGTGTCACATTTGAACACCATTTTGAATTGCTTCTTTTCTTGCACGTACATTGGAATAAAAAAAGTATCAGGCTGCTGCCTTGATATCTCTTTCTCAGTGATCACTGTGTTTTTAACCAGAAATAGCTGCACTAAAGTGAATGGGAAAGACCTGCCCCTGCAAAAAGAAAAATAGCAACATGGCCTGAAACTAGAGATGAAAGCCCTACTTAACAAATGAGATATGTAAAGGGCAGAAGCTATGAAAAGACACAGCATGAACACTTGGCCTATCCAATAATTCCTCCCAGATTCTTACTAGCAGAAAGTGTCTCCAGAAAGGCCACTGGGTTTTGAAATTAAGGTAGCATGACCCCAAAGGGAGACACATTCTTGGTCTCCTAAAGCTTCCAGAGGACACCACTCACATAGTTCCCCTTGTCTTTGCATACAAATGGCAAATGTAAATTGTAAATGGAGAACAGCATGCCTGCTGTGGTTGAGCATGTCCTCAGTGTTTCTGTGCTCTCTTCACATTTAACTCATGCTATGTATTTGGGCTGGTTTGCCCAACCCTACAATCCTTCCTGCTCCTCCTTCTAGCTCTTAGGACTTTAGTTCTAGGGAGACCAGGGAGCCAAAGTGGTTCCATTGGACCTCATAAGGCATGGCCTGTTCACTGTTTCCATCTCCCTCTCTGCTCTATGTCCTCTCACTTTAGCCAAGAGCTCAACAATGTGTGTGACTTCCCCATTCCAGTGGCTGGACACACAACAAAGTGCATTGCTGCTCTTACGCCCTCTTCTCCTGCTCTTTCTACAGCTCTTTGCAATCCCTTTGCTCACTCACCTTGCTGCTTCTGCATGGTAGTGAAATCTTCAAAGGTGAGAGTGCGCACGGGGGGCCTCCAGAAGGCGTAGGTCTCCATGATGGCCTCCAGCCCCGTCCTGTGTAAAGGAAAGAAAACAAGGAGTGAATAATGTCAATCAGCTGGAGATACAGGCACTGGGGAAAGAAGGCTCTGACCTTGCTTGGCAGGCTGCCAGTGGCCACTGAAAGGTCACCCTGGCATTTGCGAATTCCTCAAGTGAGCCTTCCCGCACAGGCACTGACCACCAGAGTAAAATGAAATTTCCTCAGCCCAGGATTTCAAAAGCTCCTAGCAGTCTCTCAATGCCTTTTCCTTTCTAGCAAGAATCTCAAGCCTTCTGTCTGCTTTGCAGGGGACACATGACTGTCAGGTCCTCAAGGCATACTCAATTTATCATTGAGTGGCCCTCCACATTTTTTGGATGTAAGCTGTCAGGCAAACAAAGGAGGCCTGGGATTCAGACTATGGAATCAGAGAGATTTTGTGAATTGCCTTTCCCTGCCATTTCACAGTTCTGGACACTGTTCCGAAGTGCTACAAGAAGCCATCAAAAGGGAATCTTCTTGGTTTTGGACTTTGACTAGAAATGCATAAAATGCTCTTTCTAGAAGATCAGTGATATATCTGCTTTAGGTCCCTAACTCACTACAAAGATATATCAAAGAGAAAAAGCCAAAAACTGAGTGAGAATTTTTCTTCTTGATGGGCTGCAGTCTCAGACTTTTTCTTATTGTCACCACGAAATGCTAGCTCTGCTGGCAGTCTCTTAGCGCCACAGGCTCAATGAGGACACAGATGTATAATCAAACCCACTGGAGTTTCTTCCCAGGAAAAGTTCTCCTCAGTGGAAGCTGCACGCTGCTCTGTTCCCCATTCCTCACCTTCCCCTGCCTCTTTTCCCACAGTAGGTTATAGCCCTTGCACTGACTGAATACCGGTAGAGATTCTTCGTCAAATGCGAGAACATATCCCCTTTCAATGCAAAAGGCACAACATCCCCAGAGCCTCTCATCAGATGTTGAGCTGACACTGGAGCTGCCTTTTGCTTCTGAAAATGTCTTTCTGCACGTGCCTCCACTCACTCAGTTAACTTTCCAAAGTCTCCCCGGAAGCTCGGATGCTTTAAATACATTTGAGTTGGCAAACCAAACTCTGTATTTTAAGAGGAGGTTTAGAAGAGAGGTTGTTGCATGGTGTTTATTAGCTGCTAAGCTGTTAGAAGTAGAAACAGAAGACATCTCTGCATAGCAGTCTCACACTAGTGCTGAGCGCATTACAACAAAACTATTTAGTTAATACAGTGGCCTCTGCCAGCTCATGGAGCTCAGAGACAACAAGGCAGGGCAGAATTTGAACCCATCTGCTAAGGTGGGCTCTATGTGCAAAAGCTGCCCTTCGACTACCGGTACCACCCCCAGGATTTCCTCTGCTCCCTGTGTGTGAAAGTCACACATGTTCAGACTCCATCTGCTTCTCGACACACACAGCCAGGAAGAGAACGGTACCTTTTTTTGCAGCCTCATTAAATGATCCCCAGCCCAGGGAAAACTTTCTGGTACTGTATATCCAGAGGGCATAAAATGCCCTGAGCGAGTTGCAATGCAACCAGACCTGCTGTTGAAAGGACCTGCCCTGATGATTAAAACCGCGTAATATATCAGAAATGCAGACTGAAAGTTCCAGCTGTGCTAATCCAGCTGCTCTGTGTCTGCCACAGGATTGTGTGGGGAAGTAGGGAGGCCAACTCACTGAAAGCAGTGGACCACAGTCTGACTCAGATCCCCAGGTACACAACCCCACTCTGCACCAGCATTGGGCTTCTAGCTCTGGTCTCACAATTTCCTTCCAGTAAAATCCAATCCCTAATGGGAGGTGGCTCATGGAGACACTAAAAGCTATTACCCCTGCTCTCCCTGAAGCCTACATCATTATCAGCTCAGCAATTGACTCACAATTCAAAGTTTCTAGTTCTCCATCTACGGCTTTCCCCTGTATCAATACAGTTCTCACAGGTACCATATAATTTTTACTTCTAAAAGAAATGGAAAAAAAGAGAATAGCCAGGACATAATGAAAAGAAGAAATAAAACTGAAAATCAGGAATAATATACTGCTTTCAAGGGTTGGACTTGACTGTGAGCTGATAGAGGGTAAATGGCAGCATTGAGAGTGCCAGAGCAGCTTGTAAAGCTACTCTCTTCCTGCCCTGTATGTCAGGGAAAGGACAGCAGGGACCTACCTCTTCCTGCTCCAGGGGACCAGTTCTACGACAGCTTTCTTGCTGTGAACACAGCTCCTGTCACCCTTCCCTTTCCACTCTGTAACTGCTGGCAGCAACAGTGTGGCCTTGCCCTGCAATGCTGAGGGCAGCGTGGTGTCACAAGTACCTGAAGAATGGATGCCACACTCCACAGCTGGCTCTTCCAGCCCCCAGTGTGAGTCCTTTACTCCCCACAAGTATGCATATGTTGCACATGTGTATAAAACATCTTTTCTGAGCATGTGGGTGACAGAGCTCAAAGTTATGTCCATTTCTCCTACGCACAAATTTCAGCCTCTATATACTAGACCAACCTATTTTCCCCATTAGTTTGTGGGTTTCCTTTTTTTTTAATCTTTGGTTTCTGTTTTTTGGGGCTCTTTTTCTCCATGCAGAAAAAAAGTTGTGGGTGTTTTTGAAATAGCATCTAAGCAGAACACATCCTTACTGAATTTTCGCATCCTTGCAGGCATCAGACAAGATCCATGGGACAGCAGCTTCATGCACTAACCAGCCAGGCATCTACCACACCGTTTATGGAGTCTTGCAGAAGAAAAACATGCAATCATGCTGAAAACCAGCTCTTGGTGAGAAGGCACACCACCTTTGTGTACTGATTTTACAGCCCTATCCTCAGCCTTTCTTCTGTCTGCAATGTATTCCTATTTTTGAAAGAAAATGTTGTGGTGATGAGGTGGGAACCAAGAAATTGAATCCCTGTCAACTCTAATAACTGTCTCTCCCATAGCAGTTTATGACATTGCTGTGCTCTCCTAGTCAGCAGAAATACTGGAGTGCTATTCTGTGTGTGTGTTCCACTCTCTAACAAGGAAAAGAATCCCCACCTGGCCAATGAAGAGACATTTTGGGACAATAATAAATGCTGACAAAAAAAATAATTGTTTTCAGCGTTTCTGAAAAGTCAGGAAATTTGGAGGGCCTTTGCTGAGGGTTGCTGATACCAAGTGTGCTGAACATTATCCATGTGGCATCTACTTTCTCTTCCAAAGAACTGCACTGAAAAATTAACTTCAAACTATCTATCAGGCCATAAACCCTTCCCTCTCACACCATCTTTATGAAGGAAGTAAAAAAAAAAAAAAAATCAGAAGAGGTCTCACTGCCAGCATTTTTTTAATAAGGTCAGTCCTTTAAAAGGTATCCAAAATTTGCTCTCTCTTTTTCATTCATTCTTTTATTTTTACTGCTATAAAGTTTTAATAATAGGCAATAAACGAAACAGTTCCATTGTCTGAGAAATGAAACGAGCTATCTGTGCACCTCCATAATCCATCCCATATGGCTGATCTTGCCATTCCCACTGCACATAGGATTCAGGACATAATTTCATTGTTTGCTGGGGAAGCCAAACTATTGGCTCCAAGTGCCCTCCTGGCTCTCTTATCCTAGACAAAAGCTCAAAGAGCATTTCCAACACAAACAACTTTTATTCACCTCAGCTGCCCACATCTGAAAGGAAAATGCTGGTTTTTCCTTCAGCCTAGAGGTTTTTTAATTCCATCGCCCTGTTGAGTTTCCTGACTGTTGTCTCTTCTGGCTTCCTCCTGGATAAGGAGCTCCTGCAAGCGTCCCACTGTCAGATGAACTTTACCCAGTCTCCAAAAATAGTCTCTGTGGCATTAAACCTGCACCCTCACTACCCAAACATTTGGCTAGCTGAGCTCCATATGTCAAAAACTGGTTTCTCTATCTCTTGAAGTTCAGGAAAGCAACCAAGTAATAACCTGCCTCATTCATACATTATGTGGGTATCCTTTCACCACCAGGAAACTTCTCTTTCAACATCAGGAACTTCTCTTGTTGCATTTCTACAGATACTTTATGTGTTTTTGCAAAAAGTGAAGAAGGCCCAAAAATTGGGTAGAGGGAATCTCTAATAAGCAGGAACTAAGACTTGGCCTTCAAACACAGGCTACCTCCTCAATCCAATGAGGCTAATGGCTAGATTGCTGAACACCATCACTTAACATGGTTTAAGTGCTCAAAGACTGCAAAACATGAGCAAGCTGCTGAGCTGTTTCCATCCTTCCCTCTGAACCACCTCAGTGCTCCTTCTCCCAGCTCAAAGACTGAGGCAGTAAGCTCTGGAGAGAGACACTCATGAAAATAACTGAAAGAGATTCAAGAAAGGATCTGGGAGAAGGTTACTCCCCCATAAGGATACAGGCACATCATGACGGGGTGTCCCCAGAGCAGCAGGGTTTTACCAGTCTCTTGCACTGATGAAGGCAGACCACAGTCATAAGGAAGTAAAGGGGAAGGCTGCAAGCTGATGGAAGTGAATGATTTAAAATGGAAGCTAGTTTTAAAAACAACAGTCACCTCTGTAATTTCTGCAGCAGGAGACAACAGTGAAACAATAACAATAAATATGGGGAGGAAAAACATCCATCTCCATTTAATGGAAGAGCCTCAACACAAAGCAGAAAGGAAATGTCCTAGGAAAGAAGTGGCTTAAGAGTTCCTTTTCTTCCACCATGCTCTGCTTTTTCCCTGGAGTTCTTTCCTCCATCGTTTACTGGCAAACTCTAACCATGGCTCTGACTCAGTATCCAATGTCACTGGAATAGGATGTCCTGGAGCTGCCTTAGAATTCTGTGTCTCTTGCTGCTGCCACACCTTTATTTTTTTCTTTTAAGACCTTGTATTGGGTCTGACTGATAACAGACCAGTGTTTTGGCTATTGCCAAGCAGTGCTGTCCCTCTGACATTCCTTCCCCCACCAAAGGGGATGGGCGAGAGTGAGATCCTGGGAGGGGACACAAGCAGGCCAGCTGACCCAAATCAGCCAAAGGGATATTCCATACCATATGATGTCAGCTCAGATATATAATCTAAGGAAGGGAAGAGGAACCGTTATGTGTGCTGAAGCCCTGCTTCCTAGGAAGTCCTTCCCATCTCACTGCTGATGGGAAGTAGAGACTGATTTCTTTTTCTCTTTAGCTCTTGCGTGCGCAGATCTCTGCTTATTTCTTTCTTTTGCTGTATCTCACTCTGCTGGGTTTTTTTTCCTCCGTCCAATTCTCTCCCCTTACCCAGTGGGAAAGGGAGTGATAGAGCGACTGAGTGGGCACCTGGCACCCAGCCAGGGTCAACCCACAACAGACCTTATATGTAAAACCTCTTGAACACATACTACTCACTTGCCCAATTCACAAATGGCCCGTCTTCAAATTATCTTATTTCTTTTGCAAAGGCGACCTACATTTTCAGTGGGACCTTCTCCAGCCACAGTCTGATGCACTGCAGTTGACTGAAGAAGCTGTGGGAAGGACGTGGTCAGTTGCAGAGTACCACAACTGTTTTTTGACCAGTGATCCTAATGAGATTACAAATTCACAAGGGAAAGAAAAGCCATCCAGCACAGTTAAGAAAAGATCCTTTTGGAGAGTCCTTTCCGCACACAGCTTGGACCTTAATGCTTTCCTCCCTCCTGTGTGAATATCAATGTATGTGTCCTCTGGGAAGGAGGCAGCTGAGCATTAGTGTCCTCCCCTAGCTGACAACAGCAGTGCAACTGCAGCCAGACCCCTGCTTGTGAGGCAGGCGCCTGACTGCTATATTTGCTTGCAAATGCCTTCGCCTGTTTTTTTTCTTCCTAAAGCCTCAGGCTGCTCCCTTTGATGTGTAATACCTTAAAGATTTTAATTCCTCTTTACATCAGCAGAGAGCCTTACTGAGCCCTCCCCACAGCTGCAGCCGTGTAGCAATTTCCGGCCCTTTCTTAAATCAATGAGCTACAAAGATCAGTAATTCCCAACCTTTTCAGGAAACTGTCCAAATTCACTGAGCTAGGACCTTATTAATGCCTTCCACATTAATATAGCCCACCATGTACCTGGAACTGCATCAATCCCTCTCCCAAACCCAGCCCCCAATGCAGCTGTATCTGTGCACACGGGGAGGATCTTGTACCCAGAACACACACTGTTTTCCCCATACAGGAGAGGAGAGCAGAATAAAAGTCACATATGCCTCAAGGAGAACTGATGATCACAGTGGGGATTAAATGAGAGTGGCAACATCTTTATGCATAACTTCAGTAGATGAGAGCAGAGGAGCTGAGCTAGGAAGTCTCTGGGTCAGTTAAATGTCTTCTTTGTCATCATGGAGAGTGTAGCATTAAAAGGAGGGGTGGAAAACACAGGGCAGTTGCCCATCCGTGAACACTGACCTTACCAAACCTTATGAAGGAGACAGAAGTCCTGGTAAACACACACAACAGGAGCATGCAAGTAAAACTGAATTACAGTGCCCTTGGGGACAGCAAATGAGGGCTATGCACACAACTTTTACTCTGCTCTGCACACTCAGAGCTTTACAACCCTAGGCTTCTTGTAATGTAGTCATATACGTCTAATTGTATAATTAAGGTTTAAAGCCTTTCTCACACTGATTTAAAGGATACCCACATCATTTAGATCTGAAATATTTAGGTCTGCTGCACATTCTGCTGCAGGATTCATGAACGGCTGAAAAAGTTGACACTTTTATTGGATTTTCTTACTCTTTTTTGATAACGCTGTAATGTCTTTTACTAATACAATGGGGGGGCTGATTAAAGCTCACGTTTACCTACTGTGCTCTTAAAATATAATTTCTTACAAATAATATTTACAGTGTTCTACTTAATTCCTCCATAAAAATCATGACAAAAATCAAGCACCACAGTCAAAGTGAAACAATTGGACATTGCTGGAAAAAAACTAGAATTGCTTGAAACTAGAACATTTTTGCACTTTTATCCTGCAAACCTATGAGAAACTAATTTTTTCATCTAATGTAAAGCAAGCATTTGCACTCCAGTTTTGGCATTTCCTGTGAAAATTAAAATTAAAAAATGCCCTTCAGCCAACCCTACATGTAATAAAGACTAATTATTTTGCACAGTGTTAGACTGTGATGTATTTGTCTATTTTATAATCTGCAATCCCCCATTTTTCTATCTCTGTTCTTCATTTTAATTAAAAAAGAAATTGCTTTTCTCAGCTTTAGACATATGCCCTGTGCACTCATCAGGGAAAGGAGGGAAGAGATCAGTCAGGGAAACACAAACAAGCTTCTGTTACCTGTTTCTCCCAGAATCTCTGAAACCTTTAGCAAAGGGGTTTCTGTCAATTTTTAATCTGGTGATCTAAAAGGAAGAAAAAGATAATTAGTTGACATCTTCAACAAATGAAAATTATGGATCATTACCATTCTTGCCCAAGCCACCTGTACAGTGATCCTCCATACTTATTTTCCCAGACCTCTGTTGAAGTTGCCCTTCCATTATCCATGAACATATGATCTGCTTATCAAAAAATGGCACCAGAGACAGAAACCATGGTAGCATTAGGAAACCTGGCACAGTGCTGGGGCTGAGAAGTTGTTCCTGAAGCAGAAGCACACCAGGTACAAAACCCCAGGAGCTGTAATGTATCAGTGGTTGTGTGGTTTGGGAAGCAGGCACACTGCTCAAGTTTGGCTGCTCTCTGAGTTGTCTCAGCCTCAATACTCGAGATATCCAGCAGCTGGATGCAACTCATGGACCTTCAAACAATGCTGAAAAGGCCAAGCAAAGCACAGGCTACAGCCTCAAAGATGTCAGATGACCACCCAGTCACACATAAAAGTTGCTGTTGTTCTAGTCAGCATCTGGGTATCCCTCAAGAGTTTTCAGGTCTGGAATTTTTTTTTCTTTTTTTCCTCCTCTGAATAAAGGAGGTAGCAGCCAGACTGAGTGCTTTGGGGGAACCTTCCTTTCTGCTTTCTTTTTAAGCATGAATTCCATGTTGGTAAATATGGAATATAACACCAGGATTTTGACCTTGCAGCCTGTGGTATTACACTCCCTGTTGCCTATTCCACAACCTGGTGTAGCACAAGAGCTTCCCTCTGCCAGCCTCACCTTGTCCTAGAGATTCTATCTTTGGAATGAAAGGAGAGTGAGGTCTCCAGATCCCACCAAATTTGAGGTGGTTTTGCTGAAACTGCTCAAAAGGGACCAGTTTAATACAGTCTAATCTGAAGGGGATTTGCAGGTGTTTTGCTTCTGTCAGAACCAAGCCCTTACTCTGGATATTAACCTCAGATCTGGAATGCAGCTCCTATTTTTGCAGAAGCTTAATTTGTGAACTTAATTTCCGCTAGCCTGACTTTGCAGCTGTCCTGGGACTTGTGTGTACAGAGACAGATATGTTCTGTGGAGGATGGAATTACAGCAGAGGGAATCCCTGTGGTGGATTTGCTAACATTTTACAATTGTTTCCAGAGATGCTTCCCCCAGTAAGGCAAAGCTTTACAGCCACTGGAGGGCATGCAGGCAGATTCAGGGGATTTAAATTTGGTCTTAATGAAAAGGTTTCTCCAGCCCACCAGAATCTCCTTACTGGTATTATAAAAATGCCATTGTGTCCCCCAAATTTTTTTGAACAAAATCCCCAAACGTTTGGAATTCAGAGAGATAGAAATTTCAGTGTTTCTTTACAGTGAGACAGCTTATGGTGCCAGGCCCCAACAGGGATCCCTCCCTTAGCATCTCCCTCCCTGTGTAATTATGTCTTATAGGTCTGGTCATTAAGGAAGAACGAGAGGCTTATTTCCTGTCATTTCTTCTCCTTTCCCTATCCTCTTTCCTTGTCTGATCTACAGTTAAGATTTGTGGAGTATCTGCATTTAGGCAAGGGGGGCCAGAAATTTCCCATACTGCAATGATAGCAAACCCACCGCTGTGTTGCAATATTTGTGATCCATTTTGGATCCTGATTTAAGTCAGTTCAAGGGGACCAGACTAAGAAAAAATGTCAAGAGTCATGGGAAGAAAAAGAAGCAGTCATGGGAGCACTGTCTGCACGTGTGCTCTCTTATACGTTGCAAAATAAAAAACTCTATAACACTTCACTAAATTGCTAGAATTCACAGTTGTTAAAATTTGGTTAAATATTGCAATCTGCCTTAAGCTGATTTAATATGGGTCTGTCCTTCAGTCCAAAAATATTAAATGAAGTCTTGTTTAAGAAAAGTGTAGATCAGTAACAAAGTCAAGGTCCCTAGAGAAAGAATCCTGCTGCAGCAACATCTTTTCCTTATTGTACCTGAAGTCAGTACTAAGTCTCATCACTGGGAACTGTGCAAGATCTGAATCAAACACAAATTATCATAAAATCACAGAATGATTTGGGTTGGAAGGGACCTTAAAGATCATCTTGTTCCAACCTACCTGCCATGGGCAGGGACACCTTCCACTAGACCAGGTTGCTCAGAGCCCCACCCAACCTGGCCTTGAACACTTCCAGGGATGGGGCATCCACAGCTTCTCTTGGCAACCTGTACCAGTACCTCACCCCCCTCACAGTAAAGAATTCCTTCATAATATCTAGTCTAAACCTATTTTCATCCAGCTTGAAGCCATTCCTCTTCCTCCTGTCACTACATGCCCTTGTAAAAAGTCTCTCCATCTTTCTTGTAGGCTCCCTTCTGGTACTGGCAGGCTGTAATTAGGTCATCCCAGAGCCTTGTCTTTTGATCCTTACTTACAGTGGGAAGCATTTTGCTTACTCAGTCCCCATCCTGCTTTCCATCCACTCAAGAGGTTTGAGAAGGGAGGACTCATTTATTAGAAGACTGAGGCAAAAAAGTTAAGTACCTCACCCTTCTCATCAGTTGTTACCAGTTTTCCAGCATTATCAGGGGGAGGGACACCTTCTTTAACCTTCCTTTTCCGGTTAACTTACCTGCAGAAGCCTTTCTTGTTATTGTTTGCATCCCTTACCAGGTTTAGTTCCATCTTTGCCATGGCCTTCCTCACCCAGCCCCTACACAGGTTAGCTGTCTTTGTTTCCACTGCCTGTGCATTTGTTTCTTTCCGTTTGGTGCCCAGCAGGTCCCTACTCAGCCATGTTGGTCTCTTGACTTCCTTGCCTGATTTCTTGCTCCTGGGGGTTGCTAGCAGTTGGCCTGTATGGAAGACTTCCTTAAAGATCTGCCAGCTCTGTTCCATGCCTTGTTCCTGAGGGCAGGCTCCCAGGAGATCCCATTGACCATCTCCTTGCAGAGCTGGAAGTTTGCTTCCCTAAATTTCAGGGGCATAACTTGACTCCTCACCTGACTCCTATCCCTCAGGACATTCATGCATGAGAATTTCAGTTTATATGCAATACATGCATTCAAAGGCTCTTTTTGTCAACAAACTGATGAGATTGGGCTTCTTTAAAACTTCTTCCTTCACTGCTGTAAAAACCACAACTCTTCTGTCTCTGAGATAACCGATCTGGAGTAGCTGTACGGTCTTAAAATTATAGTGAGGACAGGACAGTCTAGTTTTGTACCATGAGGCAGCAAGGAAATCTGAACACAATACACCTCTCTACAGTTGATCTCGTTTACTCATCTTACAGTAAAACCTACAGCTATCTTATCTTCAAGGTGGCCTCCTGGCTAGATATTTCACGTCTACACACTAACCCAGAGCAAGCTTTTTCTTTTCTAGCCTGTAAATTGTAACTTTTCTACGTTTCTCACAGAAGTTAATGTCTCAGTCACAAAGAGCACACTGATAATTTTATGAACACACAACATAAAAGGAGCATGAAGGATTTACCTGTTGATTTTGGTAGGCTGTCACTGTGGTGAAAACAGTCTCTGGGAAGTTGAAGGTTTTCACCCCATCTCCTGAAGGAACTGGCTTTGTAGGAGAAAGTTCACTGCTGAAATCCTTGCGGATGACATGAACACGAGGCTGGTATTTATGCATTGAATGCAAGATTATCTGAAGAGAAAACAAAAGGAAAAGGACTTTTTTTTCTCCCCAGATATTTTACACAGCATCCAGATGTAAAAGAAAGCAGGGATGGAGTAAGAGCTAATGTGGAGATAATTATCCTTTTCTTACAAGCATGTATGAGACAAAGTTTGTGCTATGAGCAGAGAGAAAGCTGCTTTATAGGGTCAGGCAACATTTTGAGGAAAAGCACTGAAATAGGACAAAAAGCTCTATAACTCTGGAGACCAGACAGACACGTGTGCCCAACAGGACACAGGAGCATCAAAGCAGCAGCAGCACCCTTTCAAGTCTGAGAGGAGCAAGACTGGGACAGCAGGCAGCAGGATTAACTTCTAACTTACATGGCCTTGATCATCAAGCTCGTTGTTGGTCAGCTTGAGCTTGTCAAAACTGACCACCTGCCTCATCCAGGTGTCTCCAGAAGCCAGGGAGTCAGGGTGGATGTAAACCCTCGGGGGCACTGGGGAGTCAGCATTGCCAGCCACCATCCACTTAGAGCTGTGATACACATACCTGAAAGAGGAAGGGTAGGTGGCTAAGGGAGGTTGTTACTCACTCACTGTAGGAACATATCCAGGGCTCCCCCTCCACTGCCACCCTCATGCACCCCAAGCTCTCATTTGCAGTCAGGGGAGAATGTGCTTTATTGCAACCTCCTACCTTCTAAATGAAAGCCAGATTACCCCTGAGCCACTTGTTCAGACTTGACTCCTTATTAAAACCACCTTGCAGTTATTTTCCCTGTAAAACTCTGCCATATGTGCCTTCTCAATTTCTTAACCCTCTCTAAGCCAGAGTAAGAAGCTGGAGAATATGGGTAAACAAAGTCCTCCCTGAAAACATTAATAAACACCCTGCAATTTCTGGAAATCTGCATTGTATCTCATACCAGACTTTGGAAAACACAAGTGGCTTCACCCAGAAAGGGCAATATCCAATGGATACTGGTAAAATAATTGAAAAAGCAGAATTTCTGGTTTGAAATGTTGCAAAACAGGAAATTCCATATAGTATTCCATACACTGGGATTAGAGGAAAAAAATATTTTTGTGTTCCTGGTCTTCTGTGATCTTTTGTGTTCCTGATCTAGCCCTCCTGTGTAAGCCACAGTTTATATTTTTTTTCTACCACAGCTTTGCCTAGACAATTTTTTTTGCTGCAGGTCCTTCCTTCTAAGGCGTTTCACAAGTAGTTCCACTGACACCTCTGAGTACTGCCTTGTGCTGCCCCTCATTGTGTCTCTACTCAGCTCTGCTAAGATGTTTCAGTCTTTACCTACAAACAGTGACCCATTTTCTGTATTCTCACAAGAAATACAGAAAGAAAAGAGAAGAGAAAAGAAAGAGAAAAGGGAGAGAAAAGGAAAAAAAAGAGGAGTCTTTTCCCTTCCTGATAGTTTGCTCTATACAGCTGCACAAGCTAACAAGGACAGAAACAAAGGGTAAGAAAATAAATGTATTTTCAATGTCAATGTTGTTAGAACCACACTCTTATAAAGAGGGAAAACATCCAGCTGAGTATCAGACACTATCTTGCTGCTTCCCAGGAAAAGCATTTTCCTGAGAAAAACTCTCTACAGTTTGGGAGCAAAAATGTAGTATTTAGCATTTGAAGCAGAGGTGCAATTCTGAATCCTTGAAATGTTGTTCAGTCAAGACTATTTGGAGAAAAGACTTGCTCTCAGGGGTCTTTTAATAAGAATACATAAATCACCTCAGTCTGGAGAGTTTTCTGGGATGCAGAGGATCATGAGTTTTCCAGAGTATGTTTTAAGATCAGAAGCCCATTAATATCAAAGAAATTTCTTCCTGTCTTTAGCTCAGCAGTGGAAAGTTTCCCAGTGACTCCATACTGGAGGTCAGGGACCAATACTCACTGAGGCTGCTGTGCTGGACAGTGACTGCTTTTGAAACAGAAATCACCCAATCCAGTTCAGGCCAGACCTGAGGTGCCTGGCTTAGTTCAGCTGCTCCTTGACTAGTTCTTTCTTGCAGAAATAGTTTTAGGGGCTGCAGACTCCCCATTGATAACTCCAGTTATCAATCCCCTCAGACAGTCATTGCTAAATATGTCAATCAGGAAATGCATGACAGGGATCTCCTCAATTAAAAACTATTTGAAAATAGTTTTTCTTTTCAAAGCTATTTGAAAAGAGAAAGATTTCATTCCAAAAGTGCAAGAGACTGTATTAAAGCTCTGGGTTTGTTTCTAATGATTCTGGTCAAATCAACTATGTTGGTGTAAATCAACAGGGTCTCCTCCAGCACACCTTTGCAATGGTGTTTAATGACAGGTGTCTTTCCTAGGCTGTCATTGACAGTAAGTTGTTACAAGATTCCTACCTCTTCCCCTGAAAAGCTTACCTGTATCTCTTGTTATCCACAGGGACAATGTCCATGGCAATATAATACTGCTGGTGGGGATCCAAGCCTGTGATTTTCACCCTCATGGCTGGAAACATTCTCCTAGGAAAATAAGAGTAAAAATAAGGAAGAAAATGGTGAATAAGGAAGCTGAAGAGGTTCCTTACACCTCTCTCTGGCACCAGAAGCATGCTACTTTACACAGCCCAGTCCTTGGCATTACTCCCCTGGGCTTGGTGTGGGTAGAAAAGACGGTGCTGGCAGTGATTTGAAACTCCAATTTTCTCCCACTTAGAAAAAAGGGTAACAGCATAACAACCTGTAATTAATGATAAAATACCCACAGTCAAGCACTCCGTTCCCAGTTCCTAGGAGAAAGTTCTGCTATGCTTCACACAAATTGTCCTCTCTAAGGCATTTCTAGAATGGGCAGTGTGCCTTTTACCTCCTGTTTCTCCCGCTGTCCATCCACCTGTAATTCTTCTCTCATATTCCATTAAATGTAGGATCACTTTAGTTCTCTTTTTTTTGGAGAATATCACGTTTCAGAATAGAGTTTGACAGTACTGAGGTAACGTTTAAAGCAAATACATCATCCTGAAAGATCCTCTCATGCTCATGTTTATAGTTATTTAAGAAAAAACATCCCTCAAATTAATCTGCTTATTAGGAATGCATTTCACATTCAACAGAAACACTGGCATTATTGCCATGGTTTCCTTGAAATTCTAGTAGTGTTTTGAGCAATCTTTTTAATAGGTGTTGTCTTTTCTATGCCATATGATCCAGATCTATCTTAACCACTTTCTCCTGACAGACAAGTTATGGAACTCTATGCCAACAAGAAACAATTCCCAGCCTTTTTCTTCTTGTCTGAGCACAAGTTCAGCTCTGCTAAACACAGCCACTGTTCTGGAAGTGTTTGGACTCAGGCAATTATTTCAGAAGACAACAGATCAGAAAAATTTAACCTTGAAGCACATTAGTGTTAGTGTGGCTATGGCATAATATCTCCTTCTTAAAATGGTGGCTAGAAGACCAATCTCTATTCTACACCTCCCTCAAAGAGCATGCTGAGGGAATTGCTGATGCCATATTATATTTGCAACTACTGTGGTATTTTTGCACCTTCATAAAATCTGAGGAACAGAACTGAATGAGATGCAGAAGGAATCGAGCAGCACTGAAATCAGAGCAGAGCACTGAAAGAAATCCTGCATTGTTTCACTGACTGTTAACTCAGACCTGAGTTCTACCTGAATGGCTTCTCAGACTTTATCTGAGAAAGACTTGAGGTCTTATAGGATGGTGTTACTCAACTGAATGACTTCTGCCGAGAAAATACAGAGCTTTGGTAGGAGAAACCCCAAAAGTACTGGGGTAAAGCTAACATATTTTGTATGCTCATACAAAATCACATTCTGCTTCTCTGAGAAGTAAACATATCCTTGCAGGACGGAAGTACGTGGATGGAAGGAGGACATTAAAGGGCAATTTAAAATCACAATGCCAGAATAGTAGGAAAGCGTACAAGAAATGTTGTCCACTCTTTCTAGGAGCCATCCCTAGAAATCATCATGACACTTTCCCTTCTATTTAGTGAGAAGCAGTGAAATGTCAGAGAAGATTTAGTTCTCCTTTCAACATTTCTGTTTCTCAAAGTATGGCCAGTGAACACAGCCTGGAGGAGGAAGAAAACAGGAAAGCTTGTGTGAACATCTCCAAACATGTCTCTCAAACTTTGCACAGCAGGGATGTGACCATGAGAATCTATTTCATTCTTTCCCAGCCAAGCAACATACAGCCACTTGCAGAAGAGGGTGGGAAGAAGGAAGAGGTTGATGCTCAGCCTTTGCCCTACCCACAGCTCTTTCATTTCAAGCCACACTGAGAAGATAAGATCTGACCTATTAGTAACTGCATCTGCTTTGGAAAAGGGCATTTATCGTGGGGGGTGGGGAGAACACCACCCCACAGCTGCCACAGCACAGCTAACCTGAGTTATGAGAGACATAAAACTGTCGGAAAAATCGTCTGCAGAAACCCTTCAAGGAAAGAGCAATTTGTGCAGCTGATGGTGTGAGTTTGCTGGTAGAATGACTTGCAGGAGGGATAAAGGGCATAATGGATTAGTCTTCAGTGGCTTGAGGGCATTACCTTGTTTCTGCCACAATGGCTCATTAAATCTGCCAAGCCAAATGGGTACAGGATGTGGCATTTTACTGTCCAGCTCTCTTTAATTAGAGAGATGTGGCTTGGGAGCAGCTAAAGAGGTAGGTCATGTTTCAGAGGTTTGATGAGAAACCCAGGATTAAATCAGAGTCTCTTTGGGTCCAAGTCTGCACACTGTGTTGGGAAAATTGAATGCGCTGTGTGTCCCAAGAAGCTCTCTCCAAATCTGCAGCCCCGTGTAAAGTTGCTGTATAGCCTGTGGGGTTGTTTGCTTATGAAATACCTTGTAAAAGATTACCACAGACCATTCAGCAGGCTTAGAGGCTAATCTCTAAAATGATTGGCGAGAGCTCAGCTGATCCCACTGCTTTCTCTAAGGTTTAAGTGTACTTTTAAAGATTTGTAAATTATTGCTGTTTTTCTTTTTCTGTGGGTGTAAAAGTAACTTAGGTTTCTTTGCCATAAAGATGTGGCCTGGAACTGTCACAGCAGTAGCACTGCTGTGTGGAAAGGGGGGAATGGAAAAGGCAGAGGCTAACAGTGGAGACTTAGGGATGTGCTCGTGTGTAATCCTCGTAAAGTCCCTGTTCTCTGCATTTCCTCTTGGCTGGCTCTTGGTTGCCCAGAGGCACCAGCCTTATAGAAGACAAGAGGCTCAAAGGTTTGGAAGGAATTCAGGCCATTTGGATATGGCTGTATTAATAAACAGCCAAGAATCTTTCATCTAGAAAGGTATCAGCTTCGTGGTCAACAGCTACGGACATGATGGCTGTCTGTTTTCATAGGGAACATGTGATGACATCTGATATATTTTAGGAGGAGGTTTTATATCAGCAGCAGGTTGGGATGATCAAGTTATTTATATGTTAGCTTTACCACTCAGTAGGAAAACAGTCTTCCTAAACTTACTGTGAACTTACAGTACCCTTTTAGGGGAAATATGATGTGATCTGAAATAAGTTATTACAACTGCTTTAGGACCACTTAGAAGTGTTTTTAAAAGTATTTTAGTAACAACCGTGTGCCTCAGTCTACTCAATTTCTGTTTTCCTCCATAATGATATTGAAATTTTTGAACATCAAATGTGATGAAAACTAGTGATAGATAAATGTCTCTAGAACTTGATTAAAATAGTATTTTCCAGCACAGGAGTGTACTTGTATTAAGAACCATGTTTGGGAACTTTCAACAAAAAAAAAGTAGTTGGGTTGTGGCAGCTAGCAGTATATTTTTTGGTGGTGGTGATTAACATTTTCTTTTAAAATATAGTTTAATTTTACTTTGTGAAAACTGATCAAAAGAGGAGGATCACATGTACACCCCCAAACTGGATTTTTTTTTCATTAGGAATAATAGGAATAAAGCTTCAGTTTCTTACCCTTAAGTTAGGAACTTACATAAGATTAGACTTGTATAAGGATGACATCTATTAAATGCAAACCCTGAAATGAAGGGATGTGCTCTTCAATAGTAGCAAAAGAAAATGTGTCTATTTCAGTGATAGACAGAGTAGTCATTTCCCAGTCATAAAAAAAAGTCCAGTTGAGAAAGCCTGCAAAAGAATCTGATTTAGGTCTGCAGATTAAGTGTGCACAATGTTTACAATGTGTGTGAGTTTACAGGGCAGCCTGAAGTTACCCTTGTTATTTCATATCTATATTTCCTTGCATTTAAGACTGATGCCAGTTGTGTATTTCTTTAAAGAAATAAATATGTAAGGAGTGAAGGAAAGGAAGGCAAGGCAAGGAGAGGAAAGGCAAAGGAGGAATGTCCTTCTGTTTCCCACTGCAGCATAGGATCATGTGGAGATGTGTGTTCTGAGAGGAAAAGCTGAGGGAAGGGCTTGGTAGCAAATGGATTAATTGTTTATGAGGGAGAGGGAGACCAGCAGAGCTTCTCAGCTGTTCCCAGAAGGGACATTCTTCTGGAAGCTGGAGAAAGCTTATCTGGCCCACTGGGCCAGGAACTATAAAAAGCAGTTTGGATGCTGTGGTCTGCCAGCCCTTGCTCTGAAAAGTGCTCTCCATGGGCCCCTTCAGCACCAACAGAGCTTCATGACAAAATCCCTGCTGCTGTCTCTAACTGAGGAGCACTTTGGGACCCACCCTTCTTTCCAGTGGAAAGAAAAAATAACACCTGGTAATGTAAACAGTCGAGTACATGCTACAAACAACTTAGACTCATGATTTCAGGGAGGCATAGACTGCAGGCAAAGTACCACTTAACCTATCAGGAGGCAAAGAGAAGTCAGGAGAGGACAAGATCACCTGTTTCACTCACTGATGGTTTTTTCCAGTTTTACTACTGATCCTGGCCATCAGCTTTTCAGTTTGAGCCATCCTGCAGCACAGGATGGTAACTATGATATGACAGATGAGATCATTTCCCCCATTGCTGAGATGAGATCCTGGCTCTATGGCAGGTAGAACCTGTGTTCCCAGGACAATACCTCTTGGATGTGCTGGTATGCATGGTAGCACTCATACAACCATCTCCATAAACAGTAGGCAGCCATTCCCTTCCAGAGGAGGACTCCAAGCACTCCCTACAGTGTGTTCCCCCAGGAACAAGTGCACATTTTTTCCCACTTCGGGCAGCACTTCTATGCCTCAGTTAACTGACAGTTACCCCTGCAGCTCAGGTGACCATAGACATTAGACAGGGATTCTAGGGATGTGGGGAAGGTTTCAAATTTCTCCACCGATTCTGCCAGTATGATCACTGTTAGTAAAGGAGAGTAGAGAAAAAGAATTTAAAATTATTTTAGAACTAGTTGTTCAAATCAGTATAACCTGGGGCTTAAGATGAATTTATTTTATTTTGTACAGAGTCTAAGGTTGCCTTTCAAACAAAAAGGAGATAAAGGTAATTGCAGATTTGAATGACTGCAGCTGACAGCCATTTGCATCTTTTACATAAGGAACAAAGGAGTGTTGTTATAAGCATCTGATTAGAATCTAAATAACAATGTTTTGATTGAAAGGAAAAAGGAAGAGTTATAAGAGGACTGGAGTAAGTTTATGGAAACAGACAAAAAAAGACATCTATAAATACAGCATCAAGAAAAGAAAAAAAAACAAAGCAGAATAAGAAGTGAGTGAGAGTGGGAATCTGAAAGTCAAAAAGTGCAGTGTGCCTGACATAGGCAGGATGTAGCTCCAGAAATATGTTTGAAATGAGAACGTAGGTTAGAAATTAGCATTACACAGCAGGAGCAGAGAGACATTGTGGGGACAGGCAGGAACCAGGCAGTGCTTTGCAAGTCATAGAAAATTAAGGAGAAGCTATAGTTGTAGGCAACTGAGTCTGTAATTATCATGGCTTTCAAAACAAGGTGGCCTTATGGGACTCAGAGTTTCCAAAGAGAAAGCAACAAGAGCAAAATATTCTGTGGGGAAGGAAGCAGATGCAAATTACACTGTCTGTCTCTGACAATTTGAATAAGTAGTAGGAAATCTTCAGGAAATAACACCAGTTCTTCTATTTATGCCAGAAATAATAAAATCTAATCTCTGGGATGCATCATATATCATGCATCCCATATGGAGAAACAGGACTGCTAGACCCAGCTCTCACTCATCACAGACACATCTTCTCAGAGAGAAAACTGCTTAACCTGTTAAACTGTTTAACCATCTAATTTGCAAACTCTATCATATCTGTACGGACCATCCGCAATAAACAGGTGTATTACCTAAAGAAGCTGCCCAGCTTTTCATTATGCTTTGCAATGATTGACCTACAAATGTAGTCAACAGGGGGAAAAAAAAAAAGCAGCCCTCCAATATTGCTAACATCACTTGTGGAGAAAAAGATCATCAAGCAGAAAAAACCCCATCTATTTAGTAGTTACATAGATTTTATGTGATCAGTGATGAGACAGTTGACCACCAGGACTCAAGTAATTACAAGCACCTCCTTTCAAGGAGAAAGAATATTATTTAGGGTTATAATGAATATATGATTTGCACAGGAAGTTATGACTCTGTTGTGACACATGGTCTTCTGTAAGTGAAAAAATTATCCACACTGGAGCTTGCAAGATGTCAGAAAGGTCAGCTACTTTATTCAGAAATGTGTGAGCTGCCAAGATCCTCTTCATACCACTATGTTCTGGCCATTTCAGTTTGAACTGGTGGGCATGGAGATATTTATGCTGCTTTTAGGTCTAGCTATTCCTATTAACTATATTAATTATAGTTAATCTAACAGGTAATAATGTATTAATTTAAGTTTCTGAAACAGCATTGTCCAGGGACCAGGACAATAAAGCCAGAAAGAAGGAAGTTGGTTCTTCCAGTGCCATATTTAGTGATGCTGGACAGATCACTTAATCTGTTTAGGTCTCAATTTCACCACCTGTGAAAAGGGGATAATAATTATTTTCTCTGCGTCTGCTTTAACATCTCCAGAGAAGAGGTGTTTCACAATAGCAAGAGAAACCATTCCTGTTACTTTGCCTCTTCCATTTGAGGCAGAAGGTCAAAACAAGCAACCCACTCTTTACTGATGCAAAATGCGTCCTGTGCCACTGAGTTCTAAAACTGGGAGCTAATCTGGCTCTAATAATCTTTTTCAGGGATCATGTGGGTTATTTGTCCAGTGTAACTTCCCTTAAAATATCTGGACTTTCTGGGGCTAAAGAGCAATAGCGCTCACTTCACAAGAATATAAAACAACTAGTCGAGCAGTTCTGGGAAATTTTGAGAGCGCAGATATGAAACAACGTTGTAAACAGTAGAGCACCGTGGGTTTTCCCCAAAACTTGGGTAAAATTTCCCTGCTGCGTCCCTGCGGCAGAGTCGGGACAGCTCCCGGGTCACTCCCGCTGTTTGCTCGCCGCAGCGGGCTCTGTCCGTGGTGCTGACGTCCACCTTCTCCGCGTCAATCGGAATAAAAACCTCATTAGGTGGAGGTAAGAAACAGCCTGTTAATGCAAACGTGCCTAAAATCCTAGTTTGGGGCATCTAGAATTGTACATCTCCTTCTAGGCTGTGTTTTGGCAAACAGACTCCTAGCCATTTTTAAGTAGCAGTCAGCAGTGAAGATTTTCCTCTTGGCTAACCTGTCATGGTGAGGTTTTCCTTTTTAAAAAATCTGGCTAATTAGTGGCTCTTCCTAACCTCAGCTGTCGTGGTATCACTGCAATAGCAAAGGAAAACATTAGATTTGCACATTTTTTTTATACAGGAAGTCATTAACACTGCATCTATTTAGAACTGCAGGAAGACATGCATTTGGTGCAAAGGGGAGTTTGAATTTCACTGTATTTGAGATTAAATCAATAAGCTCATGAAGTGCTATGGAAACTTGAAAGGAAACTCAAATGGCTCACCTCCAAATTCATAACTCATCTTAAATTCAATACAGCCAACTGTACAATGATTGTTTCCTGATTTATTTGCTCAAAGGAACAACTATCCTCGATGGTTTCCTGCAGCTGCCAGTTCTCCTTTGGAGCCACTTATTCAAACAGTCATATGAAACAACTTTACCTGTCTAAAGAAAGCTAATACCAGATACAGCTGAGAAACTGAGCCATTTAATTTTTCCTGTATATTTATCCCTTTGGATTATCAAGAAGGGAAAAAAAATGTTTCTTTCTTAAAAAAAAACCCCAATGAAATAAAAATTGGTTTGTTTGATTATGATTTCTTTTTTAACTAGACAGAAAGCCAGAGATGTCTTACCTGCCTGCTTTTGTGATGATCATCTCTGTCCCAATGTCATGAAATCTTTTCCAGAGGTCTGCACACTGCAGCTCTACCTGGATCTCTTCCATGGATGAAGGTGGAGGGGGCTGAGGGCCTGAGCCACCAGATGTAAGGTCAGAATGGGAGCCAAATGAGCAGGATGTCCTTTCTGCCAGCACCTCTGTGTCTGACCCAGTGCTCTGTTCTGAGTCTGCAAAGTAAAGAAGCCAGGTAAGACACTTCAGTTCTACCTACTGTGTGAGGGATAAGAAGAGGAAAGAGGAAAGTCAACACAGGAAGTGCTAAAGAATAGTACAATGGCCTTTTATATGGTATATATATTTGTGTATATGGATTTTTGTGATCTGTAGCCTGATTTGGGGCTTTGAGTTTCCAACAAGATATCTGGCTTTTTTTGTAAAGTTTTAGAAACAGCTGGAAAAAAAAAAGACCTTCAATATAAAATATAAATAGTAGCAAGCAATGGTGGGAGTACAAAATATAGATGAAAAACAGAAATGAAAAAAAATTAATTCAACCTGTCGTTCCAAGCTAAGATGAGATGGGCTCACTGGAAAACTACATTCCATTTAATTGAATATTCTCCTGAAGTATTATTAAAGACTTAGTGATTTTTAAACAACATAGTTTTTTATTCCCTTTAATATCTTCATCATCAAAAACAATGAACATTTTTTTATTTTGCTATTTGGCAGTGCCATTCTGGAAATGTGCCTTATTTGCTCCTATAAAACTTTTTTTGAACAATGATATTTCCTGGGACGATAACCATGAAGCTTTTGGTGAGGAAAATTCTCTAGGCTACTAAAGGACAGTAAAAGGTGATAGTAAACATATGGAATATGCTACCAAGGAAAGAATTGAAGCAAACAGCAGAAGAGATCACATGACACAACCTCCTGTAAGGAGGAGAAGAAAGAGGTTTACTCAAAAAATAAACAACCAAACAAAAAAGTGAGGTTCAAATAGTTAAAAGTCCAGGCTGGCATGTTGAATCAGGTGGCCATTTTTTCTCAAAAATGTTTCATGTATTTATTATGTATATGGGTGTTGTATATATTCAGTCCTAATTTTCATATAGAGGGCTAAGGTGAAATTTTGCAAATAGCAGAGTTAGTTTGCAACAGGTTGCACACCCACGTAGCATCAAAATTATTCACAATACATTCTACAAAGCAATGTGCTTATGTTTTGAACCTTATTTTTAATAAATTTGCTCTAGTACTATGTAGATGATTAAGAAAGGAGTAAAATTATGTGAAGCACGCCATCAAATGGCTCAGGAAGAGCTCTGTGGATTTCAAAGAAGGTACAGAAACAGTATTTTAAAGTGTCCTCATCAATCACACGAGTAAAAGCATCCCAGTGAATGAACAAAACAGCTATTTACATGTGTTCTCTGCACTTGAAGAAAGAAAGAGGTATCTCTGGCTGCAAAGAAAACCTAAGGAGACAAAAAGTAACAATCTGTGCTAAAAATGTGATTAAATCATGGCATCTAAAATTTCTTCCATACCAAGAAAATGCCAGAAACTGTGTAGCAACCCTGAGGTCGTGGAGGCTGAGTCTGAGGTTTACAATGTTTCTGAGAGACGGTGTCTCCTGGAGCAGCTTGCACGTCAGTGCAGACAGCTACAGTTAAGAAGAAGGAGGCCGTGAAGGTACCACCCACAGAACCACCATCCTTACCTCCTACCACATGGAAACATTTCTGGGAAATCCATTTTGCTGTGGTATAGACATAAACTGTTTGACTGATCGTTTATGAGAAACTTCTAGCCCCAAGTGTCATCAGGAAGCATTTATCTTTTGTGAGAGCCCCAGGTGATGTCATTGGACAGCAGACATTTTGCTTGAGGCATGTTTTCAGTAAGCTTTGCCAGTTATTTAGACAATCTGCCAGTACAGTGTAGAAATTCTGCAGGACACGAGAAAGGTCCAGTATACTTATTGCTCCCAATCCATTTTGAACCGGGAGTTCTTTATGTCTCCCATGGACTTCCAAGTTAGGCTGAAGCAATAATAGGTTCATCCCTTTAAAGAAGTAGCACAAACTTACACAGAGAGGATTGTTACATGGAGACCAGTCCTACACCCAAAACTAATATCCTACACACAAGGTGATTCAAGGTAACACGGGATAATCTTCTGGGGTTCTGTGGCCACAGGATGGATAATCAATCTGAGAGTACAGAGGGGCTGAGACATTTGCTCCCTGCTTCACTAACCCAGTGACACAGGAGCAAATATTATCTTCCTCTCACTCAAATTATTCCACCTCAAAGCATTAGAGAAGTAAGCATGGTAGGGGTCATTATGCTTAGGTCTTCCTTGGAATGGTTAATCACTTTGTCCTTCAACAGAAAGAAAGAGGATGCTTCACAAATCACAGTAATACCTTTTTGTATATCTGCTCATGTGCTGAACCATTAACCAGAAGTGTTACGTCTTCTCTGAGATCACAGAATCACAGAATTAATTTGGTTGGAAAAGACCTCTGAGATCATCAAGTCCAACCTTTGACCGAACACCACCATGGCAACTAGACCATGGCACTAAGTGCCACATCCAACTTTTCCTTAAACAGGGACGGTGACTCCACCACCTCCCTGGGCAACCCATTCCAATGTCTAATCACCTTTCTGTGAAGAAATTCTTCCTAATGTCCAACTTAAAATAAGGATAAACTACACTGGGAGTCCGAAGGGACTGGATCTATGGAAAAGTGGAATCCTCCTTCTGAAATGAGGTACTAAACTGTAGGTCTGAATCTAAAGAGACAGGTTTAGAGCACATCATCTATGCTTGGTTCAGGCACTCAGAAACTGTCCTCTGAGGCAGTATAGTAAACGGCCAACAGATGGCACTTGGCTAGATGCTGGCCCCACTTCATTCCAGCATTTCCTGCACAGCATTTCAAACTGGGCATGTGGCTGGAGCTTTGGGAATCCCCGGGAATTAACTGGAATTGCATGCTGCAAAAAATTAAGTATCAGAGGCTTAAGCCCCCTCTCACTGATTTTATACTGATATCATCCCACTGACTCTACAGACTTCTGAAGGGGCCTTTTTTTAATTATGGAAGTCAAAAGAGAGACAAAACCTTGGGTATAATTTCCCATGCTGGCACAAATCAAAAATTGCAAAATGAGTTCACTAATTATTGATAAGCCAGTATCTACCCAAAAATGTGGTACCACACAAAGGAAAATAGAACTCTTTTTTCCCCAAGGATACTACTTTGTGCCTTGAGTTATGAACTATTTTTACCCCCAAGTTAGTGCACAGAACAGTAACTACCTCTCCTTCTTCTAATTTTGTAAATGGAGAGTCACTAGAGTTGTTGTTCTTAGTTAAACTCAATAGGCACTGAGACGTGTTTTGTGTTTTCTTCAGCCTTTCCTGAGCTAAGCTCTCCTGAATGTTGTCATCCAGTTGGAGACACTGAGTTCAGACCCAGGGAATTCAGGGGAGGTTAAGTGCATCTGACATGAAATTCAGCCCTAGTGACAACCAGGTCTATAAGACTCTGTGACTTTTAACTGAAGTTCTCTCCATGTGCTAGGATTTTGAACTAATCAAGAGACAGGTGTGAACATCTGTAAGTGAGCAACCTGTAGAGGGGTGCAGGGTGAACCAGTCTTGATGTGCAGTAATTAATTGTGCCAGCTGGCAGCTAGCACAGCTCAAGCCATTCTGTTGCACTTACTTGCTCGCAATGAAACAATCAGGAAGAAGATCTGAATATTCTTCTGGCATTCTAACTGGGAATTTTATTTCTTCACACATCAGCTTCAGTGGGGTGCAACTTTGCTAAACTCCAAGAAATTACTTTTACTTTACGTTGGTGTAAGCAGAGGGGAACCAGGCAATAGCTCCTGACGCACCAACGTGATATAACTGTGAACACCCAGAGATGCAGACTGAGGCTGGTACTACATATTGTGTATGACTGAAGGGCAAACAGAAGGATTTCTGAGGTTAGATCCAGAGCGGCAAGATAAGAGTGTTTGTCTCTCCTGTAAGAAGTTCCTTATAGAAAAGCCCACATTCTGAATTCAAGGTCCAGTCAGAGGGAAATGCAGATCCCCCATGACATGGCTTCCTTTCACAGTTAGGAGACCTCAGACTACTGCCCCAGGAGTGCTGACTCTCTTGCACTATGTTAGGCTGCAATCGTACTGCATCTGGATGTGGTGCTTAGGGAGATGGTTCAGGGGTGATTATGGTCGACTGTTGCAGATTATTTTGAAGGTTTCTTCCAACAATGATGATTCTGTAATTCATGCCACTTTAGGCACAAGTTGAACAAGCAGCAATTAAAGTGGTTTTATGGTTTTCTCTTGCTGGGATACAGTCCTTGACAAATAATACTTCACAACAAGCTCATCCATTGCTGACAACTAACAAAAGTGGGAGTATATGCAACTGAGATTTCTAAACCTACAGCATTTCACTAGACTTTCAGCTGGGACAGTCTCAGGTCAAAATGTTCCTTATTGTTTTTACAGGAACCCATGAACTTGCACTTTCTGATCTTAACTGCTTTTCTTTACAAGGTTGTTCCTCTCACCTGTCTGCTAGAAGGGCCCTTCCTGCTGCACCATAGCTATGGAGGTGAACATCTCCAGAGCTACTGCTGACTGCACAGTTAGTATCAATCTGCCTCTTTCATTTCCCCATTTTTTCAAATATCTTCTAAAACCATCCATTTCCACTCTTGCTCATTCCTTATGTTCTCTTTTACTACTGTTTCCACCAATTATTTCTGCTGTTCTGTGGAGTGACGTGTAGCCAGAAGAAAACACAAACATTTCAGTCTTTGTGGAGACAGACATGGTGACCACAGAGAAATGCCAATGCTTAATTCTTCCAGACTAATAGGTTTTTCCCTACAGATAATACAGAGGAAATACTGAAACGCTGTCCCTTGTTACAGGCAGCTTGCTGCACAAACAGGCTGACCAAGTGGTTTTGACCATAGGACCTGGTCTGATCTGTCAAAGCCAGACAGGCTATTGCAAGAACTGCGTTTCAAGGAGGTTGAAACTATCTAATGGGAAAACACTGTAAAGTTCATGGAAAAGACCCCTGGGTTCAATGTGCAAAAGTACTCTCTGAGGCCTGAAGCATAACTCTTTCGCTGTCACTGTGCAAAAAGACACTTCACTTTCTACTGCCCTGTTGGATGTCTTCCAACCATCCCTTCTTACCACACTGACCAGGCATCCAGCTACTTAATGCAGTTTAACAGTATTGGAGGAAAAAAAATTCTCAGCACTTTTAGCAACCTTTGAGTCTAACCAGACCAGAGGGTTGTTTTCAGAGCTTCCAGGGATACCGTTGGCCATTTCTGAGCTTATAGAAGAACATTAATGTAGTTCAGATTTTTTTCTTTCTTAATCCCTTTCACATTTCTACTATCTCTATATCACCCTGGAAACCCTCAGCTCATTTCTTCTGATCTACAAATCCCCAGGCTTCTTGTTGGCAGATAGGAAGACGCCATTCTCACAAGCATGGTGACGCTGAGGTCAGCATCTGCACTGAGTGCCCCAAGATGATAGACAATAACCCCAACCAGTTTCCAGAACCAGTACTATGTGTCCTGGGATTAGAGCCCTCCTACACAAATCAGCAAGGTGCTACTGCCTGACTTCTTTCTACAACTCAGCTGGCTAGTATTCTTCATGTAAACTTCCTGAGTTTTCATCAATTTGGTACAAGAGGCAAACTGGAGGTATTAAAAGACTAATTTCCATACAATTTCATAGATGAATCTTCAGCAGAATTTTTGCTGCAGCTGGAGCACAGCAGGGACACTACTCCCCTTATTTAACCAATACAAAAACTAGAGCTCAGTTTAGTCCTTGGCCATCATGCAGCTCATGTACTCAACAAATGTTTTACTTCAAACTATCAGAAATGTAAACTACAGGAGTGAGAACAATGACTAAAATCCTTACATACGTAAAACACCACCTACCCAGAGGAAACCAACAGACTTATTCTCTTTCTCTCATGACTTTTTCTTCTTTTCTTTTCTTTTTTTTTGTTTTTTTCTTCCCCTATGTGTAGATATCTAATGTAGATCCTGTCAGATTCCATTAGCATAAAGATTTCTCTTGGGTGGAATGTGGCAGCTGTTACAAGCTGTTAAGGGTTTGGTCTTTTACTGTTTATTTTTGTTTGCAGGGTTTGTGAATATTTAGTGCAACAGGTGGTCCTTCCCTCTCCCCTGCAGTTGATTTGCTGGCTATTAGGACCTGCAGACTACAGAGAAGGTACAAAATCCGGGACATGTATGGACAAAGAAAATATGGGATACTTCATTTTTTGGTTTTTATTTTTTTCCTATGAACTCAGCTGAAATTATCAGAGTGAACACTTTGCCTTTGCTGCTGGTTGCAGTCAGATCTCATGGTTCTTTTTAGAGTTATGATTTTCAAACTGGCTACTGCCACCCCACAAAATCAGCAGCCTAAGAACCACGCATAAAGCAGTGTGACATTACTGGAATTTAGAAACAAAATGTCAGAACCCTATAAAAGTGAAAGAACAGAAACTCACTAAGTCCAAACAGTTTGTAAGAGTGGAAATTCATCTGGCTGTGGTGTGGCAGCTGCTGGTGCAACTACTTCAGGTACACAACTGTTTTCCCTGATAATTAATGCTTGGGGAGAAGCTAAACCAAAGACCTCAGTAACTTCAAAAACACACAAGAAGTCTGGCTGTGGCAAAGGCAGCAGGAGCAGCAGAGGTGAAGCAGTCTGGAGTTCAACAGAGCCGTTCAAATTAGCACGGTGTATTTTGCACAGCTGATCCAGCAATTGCTCTTGCTGTAGGCAAAGGTTTCTAAACACTTGGTGATTGTAACCATATGGACATACTGCACACAACAAATAACACAAAGATAGTTCTGCAGGTGTTCTTATAGATTATCTTATCCCCCTGAACTTTTCCATTCACCCACATGCCCTACTACATTAATCATCCCTTCTTCCAGCATTAGGTCCAGTATTAACCACATACAGCTAGAATTTATAACCTGTTTATTAGTGATAATAGAGTAATAGGATGATCTGGGCTCAAAGGAACCTTTTAAAGTTCATCTAGTGTATTCCCCAATAATACTTATTATTATTCCATTCATGACTACAAGTTGCAACCAAGATCAGGATTTACTGATCTGGAGACACTACAAACCTGTCCAAACCAAGAACTTCTTCTATACTCATGCTGCATTGCAGTCTCAGGCAGCCAAAAGAAGCATTCAAGCAATTCATTTCTAGCCTAAGAGTATTTTATGAAACCACAGCAGGACAAAATGGCATTCATATCAGCAAGACTCCAAAAGACAAAACTAGAAGGTGTTGTAGAGATCAGGAAATGTGGCAGAGACAAATGAAAAACGCTGATACAGTCACAAGTGGTATAGATAGAGACAAGCTGATTCTGAAGTGAAGAATTCCTCTAGCACTTTAACTTCAAAATCTTCTTTGTCCTCCTGATAAATAGTGCTGTAAGGTGTTTTTGTAAGATGACTTGAGCCAACAAAACATGCAAAATCCTCTCAAAAAAGGCTGCACCTACCAAAACTGAGTTTAAGGCTAGTACTTTTATCACACATCTATATCCCCATGGCAAACACAACTAGTAGGAGAATATGCAAACAAGCAGAAAGACACAAAAAACCGCATGGTGGCTTTGGCTCTAAATGCAAGTCTTGCATCAACTTGACTGTGCGCTGCCAAGAGCTGACTGCCTCTGCCTTGTCTTATTCCATGTAAGACTGAACAAAGAGACACAAGACTCTGCAAAGAAAAAATCACCCTGATTCACTGGTATGCTCCAGCTGCTCTGCTCCACTCCGGCAACGCAAAACAGCTGTAAACCTGGTTTAACCAGAAAGCTAAATTGGGTTTATGACTTCTCAGTATTGGCAAAGAAGTACAAAGCAGCTGGAGTTTACTAGTGTACGTAGCCCTGGGGGTTTGCCCTTAAAAGTTAACTTTTGCTCCAGCCAGAAGAAAGAATATCAGCCACAGTTAAATTTTAAAGTGGTTTTTATCTCACAATCTATTGTAATTTCTCAAAGAATGCCAAGAAAAAGAAAGCTTATACGCTATGCCAATATACAGTTTAGGACCAGACATCCAAGACACCAGGTCCAGTTTTGATCTGCATCAGCTGAAAATGGAGATGCTGACTGCTGGGCTCTGAACTCATCCTTGGCAAGTACAAATTCTCATTACAGAAGTGTAAGCTAGGTGACCAAGATTGTTCTGAGTAGCATCACAGTGTAGGCTTCCTCTGTAGACTTCATACCAAACTCCATCATATCCTCTGAGTAAAACTGCCTGCAACTCATCAATCCATGCTTTAGACTATCTATCACAACCAAAGATATCCCCTCAAATAGATGTCAACCAGAAACCTCTTCTATAAACTCTCCCATCTGTGGATGGTGGTATCTTGTTTGTTTAAAAGAATTCTATAAGCATAATTTTTCCCAGCAGAGGCTTCTGGCAATTGTATTTCAGGAGAACAAAATCCTCTGAAGTAGCAAAAGTTGGGCTCAGGGTTTGATGTTGAATTGTTGTGTTCTGGTAAGCAAGAAAAGCTTGGGCCTTCAGTATGTCAGACTACCTTTGAGGAAAATGCAATTCGAAATTTCCGTATAGAAGAGACCAAGAGATTCCTAAAATTCCCTGAGGAGATTCTCTGCAGCTGTCAGTCAGATTGGACTTAGGACAAGGAATCACCAGCACAGCCTCACAAAAAGGCCGCTCAGTAGTGAATATTTATAAAGACGATGTTTAAAATAATACACGGCTTAAAAAGAGCGTGCAGAATAGTAAGTTTCAGTTAAATCAGTAGAAAAAATAAAGGACTATAATTTTGAAGAAAATGCAGAAGAACGCAGAGAATGGCAACCTTTAAAAACATGAGAAGTACTAAGGGAGAAAAGTGGGATGTTATTAAAAGAAGAGGGAGGTGAAATTGATGACAACTTTAATCTGGCCAAGATCCCGAACTGTACAGACTACAAAGAATTTGTCTGGAAAATGTCCAAGAGTTCATGTAAAATTAAAGAGTGGAAATGCACTTGAAAGTTAGAGCAAGCAAAAAAAAAATAAGAGACCAGGCATTAGATACACTATATGCTGTAGCCTGTAAACATAGAGTCATTATTCTTATAAATAAAACCATACAACAAATATTTAGAGACCAACCCAAACCAAAACGTTGGTTCTAAATAACCACAAATTGTGCAGGAGTTTGAAACTAGATCCCAGCTCTGTGGCAGGCCCTTCCCTGGTGGAAGGGGGCACCAGCTCTGGGGCAGTCTGTTTCTGGATTCTGCGGCTTGGACTGCTCTCTGCCAGACAGGAAAAAAAATTCCTTCATGAAAAAAAAAGGAAAACATGACACAAGATTAATGCTGCAGAGGTATCTATTCTCTCTGAGGCCAATGTGAAATCGCTGGGAAATTTAAAATGACTGCGAAGTCCAGAAAATATTAATGTTTTTTCTAGGCATAAACACAGCTCAAACAGAAGAAGCTTAACATTTTAAATATCTGCAGGCTGATATTTGGTGGCCTACAAGCCATAGG